>OY720445.1:17161397-17268655 GCA_963082915.1 Dolichopus griseipennis | reverse complement strand
TTTTTAATAATTAAAAAAAAAATATTTGTATTTGTTTTTTAAAATATTTTATTATTATAAATTATTAATTTTTAAGTCATTTTTTATTAATTTTATAATCTTTTTTTATTTATTTTATTTTATAGAAATAAAAAAAAAAAACATTAACATAATTGAATTTATTATTTTCGATTATTTTATTTAAATGTAATTATTTTAATTTATTTTTCAAAAATTAGTATTAATGTATGTTATTATTTTTTTTTAATTATTTTGAATTTTTTTTTTTTGTTTTTATTATAATGGAAGACCTACTCTAGTACTATATAAGAGAATATTGATTTTTCGATTGTTATTAAAATTGAAAGACAAAAATAAAATTATATTAAATTGTATTAAAGTTTGAATTGACTTTTTATATATTTTATATTCTTTTTAAATAGAATTTATATTACAATTGTTATTGAAATTTTTTACAATTGGATATGTAAATGTGTTTTTATATTTATTATTTAAATAATTGTATTTTGGTACAATAATAATTTCAAATTTTTATGCAATTTATAAAAGTAAATAAAAATAAATTTCATTTAAATTATTAATACCTTTATTAATTTAATTAGTTTTAAATTAATTAATTAAATCATAGTACAAAAAATTAAAAGATCACTTATATATTTTTTGATTAATTATTAATTTTTATTTTGAAATATACAGTTTAAATATTATAATATTTAAGTTCAAAATGTAGTTGAAGAATGATATGCGGTTTTATTTATATTTTAAATTCAATTATGTTAATAGTTTTATTTTTTTTTCATATAAAATAATTTTTAATTTATTAATTATGTAATTATTTTAATTATTTTTGTTTTTTTTTGAATAATATAAAATTTTATTGCTTATTTTTTTATTTAATTTTTAATGGTATAAAAAAATTTTACTTTTTAAATTTTTTATTTAAATAAAAATATAAAAGAAAAATATTAATTTTACATATATAAATTATGTAATAATATCACTTGTGATTTATTTATTTTTTTATTTATTGATAGTTTCTAATTTTATTAAAAATCATGATCACTACTAAAATTTCATAATTTCCATGTAAAACCAAGTTTTTCATAATTTTTGTCTTTGAAATCTTTAAACTCATTTTTAAAGCACTTAAAATATTTTTAAAGCGATTCTAGCAATTAAAATTAATAAAAAAAAATCTTAAAATAATAATAATGAAGTTATTTTGTGTATATTGAAATATGTAGTGATTAATTTAGTAATTCTTTAAAATTAAAGCAAATGTAAGGCCAAGGTGAATGAAAAATCAAAAAAAAAAACTAAATTCTATAATAAAATTTATTAAATTAATTTTAAAATAACGGTTTTTTAATAATTTTAGAAACTATCAATAATTTAATTTTATATAAAAAAATTTAATTAATTAAAAATATATTAATATATTTACAAAAATATACAAAATGATCATACTATTCATTAAATATATGTTTTGCATGGTGATTTTTTGTATAGTTGTGTGTGTGTGTGTATATAATGAAATTGAAATGAATTTAAGCTTAAGTTTGCCTTAAAAAAAGTTTTAAGTGTAAACAAGCTTTAAAAAAATATAAGCTTCATATATTTTTCTTTTGTTTGTATGTGTTTTTTTAGTTTTCAATAAGGTGATCGTGAATTTTTCAATGAATATTATAAGTCTTTTGAGAAGTTCTTTGATTAGTTATGATATTTGATTGCAAAAAAAGTAATTAGAGTTGTTATAAGTGATTAAATCAAAAATGAAATTAATTTAAAAGTTTTGTTTATTAATTTTGAATTTTTATATAATTTTAAAAAAATTTTAAAAATGGAAGAATATTTCTACAGTGTTTTTAAAAATCTTTACGTATTACATCTAATTTCAAATGTCACATAATAGATTCGTAATAAGAAATCACCTTCCATATTAACCGGTTGCTTTTTAAGTATCGAATAGAGAACATATACCTACTGTTTTAAATTAAAATACTTATTTAAAACCTCAAAACTTATTTGGATCCCCTTATTGTTTCAATAAAATAAAATTTATGTGTAAATCGAAATTTATTGCACAATTTTTGAATAGTATGATCGGGCTTTTTTCGTTCATGAATTGTTTTTTATATGTGAGTTATAAATATGAAATAAAAAAAAAATTTCTTGTTTTTTTTATGTTAGTAAAATTTTAAGACTTTCGATAAAGATTTCAATAATTTTATTTAAAAAATTTATAAAATATCGACCTTAAAATAGTTCGTTTACGATTAAATTGTTTTTTTTTTTTTTTGAAACATAATCGCAGCACAGTTAGTAAATGCCTAATTAAATCGTTTTTATGAATCGATTTATTTGAAAAAAAAAACAATTATAGTGTTTTGTATTAAAAATGTTGTGTTTTATTGAAAAAAGCCTTATAAAATAACTTAAAAATACAATTTTTGACTGAAAATTTTACTTAAAAAATAAATTAATTGTAATAAAATATAAATTTTGTTTTTTTTTTATTATTTTTAAGAGTTTTTATTTAATTTTTTAAATTGTTTTTTAATTTATTTTTAATTATGTACATTTTTTTGCTATATTTATAAAAAAAAAATAAAAACAATTGGCAAATTGAGAAATATTCTACTGTTTTTACTAATAATTATTACGGATTATACATACATGTTACATATACCATAATGTTTGTATATATGTAAATATAAATTTTTAATTCGAGAATTTATGAAATTTTTATAACAACACCTCCTGGGGGTAGTTTTTTAATAACAAGCTATGCGGCGGTAATTTGTTTGGGCTCTATCTGTTGCCCTCCTTGTAAAACTTCCCCTTAGAAAACTTTGATCGGTAAAATTGTTGGATAGAGCGTAGAGGTGATATTGGAATTATTTACAAGATGAATCGCTCCATTGTGTATTTTATTAAGATATTCTAGTACCGCAGTTGAGGCTAAAGCCAAAATGTGTTCATTATACAATATTTTTGACCGAAATATACATTTTATAGATTTTATGGAGATTTGAGGTAATTAGGATTCATTCACTTTTGATAATGAATAATAGATTACGATTTAATTAAATTGCATTCACATGCACTTTATCGACAAGCGAAGATGTTCAAAAGAATGTGGGGGAATTCAAGTTCAAGAAATCCATAAATCAACATCATAAAATATTAATCAATAGTTTTAATACATAAACTAAGAGTAGCATAAGCTAGCTGAGAATATTTTGAACATACTAGTATTTTTAGAATTGACGAAGTCTCTGTTGAATTGTTATTAAAAACACTTTCCAAATTCTTTTATATAACATATGTTACATAACATGTATGTATAATATTTTTTTATTTTGATATATATATATATATATAGGAGATTTTGCCATTTTAATTTTCTTAAATTTTATTCGTTTTGTTTTAATTTTTTTTAATCACTTTTTGGCTTTTAACAATTTAACCACAAAAAAAAAAAAAATAACTAAAAGAAAATATTCACAATTTAATAAAATTTTTAACAGTTATGATGGTAAATAATTTTTTATTTTTTTTATATTTTTTACAGTTTTATTTTCTACTATTACCATCGTTGGCCAAAAGTAATTCTTTTGCTTCACGTTTTCCTTTCTTTTTTTCCTCTTTAGCTAAAATTTTTGCCAAACGTTCTTCTTCTTTTGCCAAGCGTTTTTCTTCCTAGAAAAAAAATTAAATGGTGGAAGACATGTTTGAATTAAAAAAATTATATATATATATATATATAGTTTTCAAAATATGAAATTCCGTTCTTGAATTTTTTTAAAGAATTAAACATCTTATAATACAAATTAACTTTCAGGAAAACCCCTTATACCACCTAGTAAAGGATACGAGTGTTGAAGAACCATTTCCGAACATTTTTCGGCACTTGCATTACATACTAACAGATTTATACCTAATCTCACTTATATTCCAGAAGAAGATTTTTTAGTATTCGTTATGTTCGAATATAAGGCACTAAATCTGTCAAATCATATTGTCTATCGAATAGACTATACTATAGCTGTAGCACTCAATTAGTAGTTCAGATAAGTGGTTGGGGAAAAGAGTTACAAAAAAGTAGTTACGTACCTTGAGAATCAGAATTCGACAGGTCATTTAGGGAGTAGCTTTTTAAATTATTTCGGCCCGGATTTTGAATAACAAGGTTCTAGGAGTTCTATTTATGTATTACTATTATAATCATTGGACGAATTACACTTTTAAAGTGACAAATAATGGGAAGTGTGTAGTGATAAAGTAAAACCATAATGGGTTCTTAATTCTTATGTATTTGCAAATAATTGTGATGATCGTTGCTCAACCAAATTTTCGTCGTCGTCAAAATAGGTTTATTTTCTAATTTTTTCGATGCAGTTGAGTTTGACAACATTTTTTAACGTCACAACCAAATTTTTGAATTTGACAGAATTCTTAAGAGTTTTTATTTTTATAAGTTTTTGTAAAAAAAGAACAACCTCATTTATTTTAAACATTTAATATGGAATTTAATTTGAAACTTTGAAGAATTTTTCAAAAAACCTAAACTCATCTCGGGTCAAATTTACTTCACGTACCCACCATCTTCTTCTTTTACGATTTCAAATTCTTTTAGACAATCTATATGCCGTAAATACCTTAAGAACAATTTGTACAATCCATAATGAGTCTCCTTTATTTTGCTATAAAAACATTAACACATTAAAGTCTAAAGTAGATTGTCTAGAACTTTACGACTTTATTGGCATATGAACTTTTATTTTTAAAATTTTGAGTTCTATTTTCAAAAAAAGGAACAGCTTGAAGCGAATTTCAAAAGTCACCCAGGGCAGGTTCACGATGCTTTTCTAAGTAATGTTGGACTCTAACCATGCAAATCCATATTCCACTCCTCAAAACTTTAGAATTAGAATTTAAATACAAATATACAGTTTGGTTTTAAAGATAATAGAAAACGTAGGATTGGGATTAAAATTTCCCCAAACTTTTACATTGGCTTTAGATTTTATTTTTTACCTTTATTTATTTAAAGCTACGTGTAAGTAAATTAGTTAGTTTAATTAACTTGAATTAAAAAATATATATTTAATTTATTAAAGCATATATAAAAGCAAACGTTTTTCCAGAAAAACAAATATTAAAAAATTTAACCTTAAAAAAAATTTATGACACAGCATGAAAAATATTTAAATATGAACTAATCCGTTTTGATGCAAACATGAAAACATTTTTAAAAACAATGGACATAAAATTTAAAAATTTCTCATTCATGTTATATAGTTAGAAAATCTGAATATGAAATTAAATAATATTCATGGTAGATCCTACAGAATATTAAGCCCTCCTGCTGACTAAATATTTTAATAAAAAAAAAAAAAGTGGAATAAAATAGGGCAGATTATGTCAACTCTAGGATACCTGCACGTACATAATCTAAATATTATAATGTCCGAATAACTTTTGGAAAAATTTTAAAAAAAGGTAGTATAAGTTATATAGCAGGTCATTGAAACTCTAGCACTAAATCAACTAAATATTGTGCAAGTTAACAAGTGGCACTTCACAGTTTTAATACTCATGTAGAAAAACTAGTTGTATGACAGCAACTCGCACTCGTTGGGTAAACTGACTGAACTGATAACAGCAATAATGGCTCTTATATAAAAACAAATTTGTTAAGCACCTTTCGTAGATTTCTGAGGACGGAAAGATATCGCAAAATTAACTTACTTTTCTATACTGATCTGATTCACACACTTAAGTAAATATAAAAGCTTCCCTCTTGCAGCGTCAAAAGCGGAGTGATAAATTTAGTATACCATGCATGTGAACTACGTTCATCCGAATTTAATAATTATACGCGGTGTAATTAGAATTAAGTACATTAGATAATTGTAGAAAATTATTGGTTCCGATTTTATTTCGAACAATTTTACAAATTGTCGGTTGTGTGAAAGAAATTGATGTAGTTTTAAATTTTAAAAAATTACATTCTAAAGTGCATTAGCGTTAACTAGTGTATAAAGTACTAAGATTAAGATAGCCAGTAGGATTAGAGTATAAAGAAAGTACAGGAATCATAAAACAAACACAGTGCTACGATGCGATAATCTAGCTGCAAGAGTTTTAAGAAGCCTCATTTTAAAATAAGGAAGCCTGCTAGACCAGTCTAAGTTTAAGATGTGACACCTAATGAAAAAAATAAATTAAAAATAAGTATATAGTTTTTACCTTTCTTGCTTCCTTTTCTGCTTTTAATTTTTGTTTTTCCTCTTTTTTCTTTTTTTCCATTGTTTCATTTTTTTTATTGTCAGCCTTTTCGTCCTGATGATGATGTTGTTGACTTTTATTGTTATTATTACTAAAGGATAACGTTGAATAATTTTTATTGCTATTGTTATTCGTTTTAATAGAATTGCTATTAGTTTTATTACTACTATTGCTATTGATAAATGAAAAACCTTTGGAAGAACTTGGATGATTCAATTCAACCTTTGATGATTTAACCTTGATGCTATTCATCGTAGTTATTGTATTATTATTGTTGATATTAATATTTGTTTTTGAATTTTTTGGTGAGGTTAAACTATTTTTAACAGGAATTTTTGATGCAGTTGGATTAACTTTTGATGTTAAACCAGGCTTGGCAGATGTTTTTGATGTTTTATTTGTTAAAGTGGAAGCAGATGAGGAAGACTGCTGTGATGTTGGTCTTGATGGTGATGGATCTTTATTTATTAATGGAACCGTTTCATGTGATGGAGATTTTGTATATGAAGCATAACTAGAATTGAAAAAATAAAAAATTAAATTAAAAAAAAAATAGAATAAAGAATTAAAATTATATTTAAAAAATAAATATGTAAAATAATAAAAGTTTTTTACGAATTTTATTTTTTTCTGGGATTTTGACCAACGTAAAATTTATATTGACTGATATATTGTTGTTTCAATATATTCATGTTTTTCTCTATTGATTTGCCTTTTTAATTGAATCTGGTTTTTTAGTTTTAAACCAGATTCAGAATTTTTTCTACCTATAAACGAAAATAAGACTATAGTTAAGTTTTTAATATATAATTAAAAATACAGTCATTTGTGCAAAAAACAGCAAATTAAACAGAGTTAAAAAATTTGTTTTTTTTTTTTTGACGAAAAGTTTAATTTAAACAAAACGTGTTTAAAAATATTTTACAAATACCATAATATTAAAAGGACAAAACACACTCAATCAAAAATCAAATCTTAAAAAAAACCACATAATTTAAAAAAAAAAACAAAAAATAATTTAATACTTACCGAAAACGTGGATTATTTAAATGAACTGGTGATGGATGTGGTACTTTAGCTGGACTCCGAAATTCTTTAATTGGCGGTAATCTATTTTGTTGAAGATCTGCAATTCTTCCTTTTGTATATCGTCTACCAGGATACGTATTTGCTGTTGATATACCTGGTATTATACTAGGTTTACGTGGTATTGCACCCGAACATCCTATCGGACATGTTGAATGTGGATGATGATGATGACTATGATAATTTGATGAAGACGATGATGATAATGAATTTAATCCACAACTTGCATTACTTGAATAACTACTAGCTGATGTTGCTGCTGATGAACAGGAAGACGCTGATATCGATGAATCAGTACCACTCGACATGGAAGACATATTCGAACAATTTGTTCCATTTGATGTATTGGATACTGATGATGTACCTGATTGCATTGAATATAAACTAGCCGATTGTGCAACACGATTATGATGATTTCTTTCGTTATTATTGCCAGCATTATAATGATGATTATGATTATGATTACTATTATAATGATGATGTTGATTATTATGATGATTTTTTGAATTGTGATGGGATGCGACAACTCCATTAACAGATAAATGATGTGAACCTACTGAATATGAACTAGCTGATTGTGGTACACCAGAACTACTGCCACTACCTGATGACCAACTTTTGGCACCAACAGAATAACTGCTTGCAGATTCTTGTATTCGCCATGTACCAGAACTGGATGTTAAACGATTAACACGTGCTCGACATATTACACAACGTAATGGTAATAGACGTTGCGCCACAGCACTTTGAATTGTTTTAACGAAACATCTTCTACATACTACTCTATGGCCACATGGTGATGTTTGCATTGTTGCCCTTGCATTAATACATATAACACATTCATCTTCTTGTGATGTAGGCGGTTCAGGTTCACTTTCTTCAAGTTTACTTAATAGTTTATCCTGAAAAAGAATACATATATAATGATAGTCAATTAGTACTTTATTATAATGCTGAAGAATAGAATTGATTCAATATTTTAAATACTATGCTGTATGTAAAAAGCTTTATTTAGGTCAGGTTATTAAGAATTGTAATTATTAACAAAGGTTTTTTTTTAATAAGAATGATTAAATTTGATTAAAACAACAAAGGCTTAACAATTTACCCAAAGTGCATTATAGATAACATTATAATACAACATACCATTCTAAAAAAGCTCATTGTGTAAATCCACTCAATTTTTGAATCACTTTAGTATGTTTGGATTATCTTAAAAATGACAACTTTGTCAATAAGCAATAGAAAAAAAAAACAAATATTGACATAAAATGACAAATTATTAAACATAATACAAAATACAATTGATACTAAAATTTGACCATGACTATATAAATGTTTAAATATTATCATTAGATACTTTTATTCATTAAACATATATTGAAAAATTCTGTACATATTATAATAAAGGTCATCTGTCAAAATACATATTCATATGTCATTTTTATTATCAATCATACCTATACATAGAAGATACTATGACAATTTTCCAAATGAAAAACTATACAAAAATTTACATACATATTTTAACTGTAAATTAAAATTCAAGTTAAAAATCATATTCATTAAGTTCGAATAAATTACTCTGTCATCTGGTAAATTTTAATTATAGAACTGTTTAAAGAATAAGACATTTATGTTTTAGTGTGCATCTCTTGTCAAATTTTGAATTAAAATGAAAAAACATCATTTAGTATTCAATTTCAAAACGTATTTTATGACAAAATTTTCACTTTTATGTCTTAACTTTGTGCGAAATAAAAGAAAGAAAAAAATGTGACAAATTGAATGAGTATAGAAGAGAAAAATATCTAAGTAACTTAAACTATTCATAAAATCTTCTTTTAAAACAAATTTCTAATGATTATAACGAAGTGTTATGAATATAGTGTGTTAGTAGTGTTTGTAACCTTGAAAAAGCTTAGATCTCATATAAAATTTTTAAATGTCATACCGTTAATGTCATATTCATATTATTGTATGCATTATACTTAGATACTCATATTACCTATTTAAGTATGTACAATATGTCTATGGTTATGAAAATGACGAACTGTAAATTATAAGTGATACGACATTTTTTTTTTATACATAAAAAATACATTTAAAAAAATTTGTTATTTTTTTAGTATAGTTCCAAAAAATTTTGAAAAATATTTTTAGTTATTCAGTCCGTCAGTCTGACTGTTTATAAACTTCAATATCGTTTTCAATAAAGCAATGAAGTTTTATCAATGAATGGATGTGGCAACAAAATTACCATTCCCGTTATGGAGCTGCAGCCTCCAAAGCTCGAAAAAGCTTTATGTATATATTAAATTGTGATAACACAAGGTCTGTAAAGTATGTCTTCAATATAGAAACGTCAAATCACAGCTGTTGTTATAAGTTTTATAAATATATGTAAAATATATATAGATGTTGTTTTTTAGGAAGGATAGCATTTTAGGCCAAATCCCAGATGTTGTTATAAGCTTTATTAATATATGTAAAACAAAAATATGTTGTTTTATATTAGGGATAGCATTGTCCATTCTAATATCTAGGCCATGCAATTTTGTAAAGAAATGTTATTTTTTAATATTTTTTTTTTCAATTAAATATTTTAAGAGCTGCACAGGAATCGAACCAGCATTAAGTCTCTTAATAAGCCAAAAGCTTACCCACTGCACTCCCGAGGCGGCAGGCAAGCCCCAAAATAAATAGTATTTCAAATATTTGGCAGGAGTAAGATCTTTGAAACTACATTAGAGTCATTTAAAAAAACTTTTTTTTTATGTCATTTGCCATTTGATGACAACTTACAGGTATGAAAAACTGTAATTTGTCAATAAACTGAAAATTGCATATTTTCAAACACCTGTAATTTGAACGCGGTGTTTAATTTTGAAAATTTGTTTATTTTTTTTTAAAAAACTCTTGATGTTTTTCATTACTTGTTTTTTGTTTTAGCTTTTAATGAGTTCAAAAAACGGCAACAAACGTAAATATAGATATAAACTATATATAAATACATATTTCCTTATTTTAGATGCATTAAAAGTTAAAACATTACCGTTTTTTTATTTTTTTTTTGTTTTTTTTTTTATAATAAATGTATGAATCTTTTAACATATTAGAGGTTAGTTACTGTTTTTGCATGCATTCATTTTATGTCTAAACATAATAATATAATATTATGTATAACAGATTTTAGGTTTTGTTTATATTTTATAATATAGAGTAATATTCTATTATGAATATTTTGTCATGTTATATCATCGTATATATCAGATACTTGATGACACTATCAGTATGTATAGATGGATGATATACTCTTGAGTGCCCATATATTAACATATGCTTCAATATTTTTTTTTATATATGTACATATATACTTTTATTAATAAAAAAAAATATCTTTTGATGTGAGTAAACTTTTAGAATATATAATTATATACCTATATATTAAAACAAAAAGAAATATATGCAAATTATATAATATATAGTAGTATAGTTAGAAGGGAACGACTAACGAGTATAAAACTATATAATGATAGTTCTAAATATAGAATTATGTTTTTATTAATTTCAATTTAGAAAATAAAATGTCAAGATGCTTAGAATTGTGTGTTGATAAGTGTATAACTAAATTTATATTAAATTTGGTTAATAGGATTATAATATACACATATATATATATATGTAAAAAGGATATAAATTATATATAATAGGTCAAAAGTTACATGGGGTAATGATACTAATATCTTTTTATATAAAAGTGTTAAAAACCTTCTGGAAAGGATTATCTTATAATATTTAAATATTTTTTTTAGTTTTAATTTTTGTTTTTTCATTTAGAATTAAAACATGATGTCTGATTGTCATAAGGGACACATTTGAGGGGAGAAAAATGATATAAAGGAACATTTATTTATGTTAAATAAATGATGGATGGATTTTTCCATTTAAAAGAGCTTGTAGAGGGTTTAAAAAATAAGTAAAATTATATTTTATAAAACTTTTCAAAGAATTTTGAAATTAATTGAGCGTTTTCAATTATTTATAAAATCCATTTTGTGGAAACATAATTAACGTATGCTTTATACTAAACTTTTTATAATTATAATCCGTAGAAGTATAACAAAATTATTAAAATAGTATTTAATTTTTTATTTAACAACTTTTAAGTCTAGTTTTCTATAGAGCCCTTAAAACAAGAGTATCACTCACTGAAACACTATGTATTTTTTAAAGTAATTTTAATTTAATATTTTAATATTAATTGTACTCCGGAACAACACAAACAAACCTTTTAAGAATACCCCATACCTACGTGTCAATATTAACTCACAGATATTTCAAAAAAACTGTTATACAAAGAGACTTGTTAAATTTTAAATAATTTTATTATAAACAAATTATATTTTTTTCTAATTTAAAATGTTGCAAATTAATACAGGAAATAATTTTATACAAATTTATTTAAAAAGAAATAAAATAGTTAATATTTAATCATTTTTAATTACGCCTTTAAAATTAATAAATTGTAAAACTTTTGAAAAAAAAATGTTTGTAAATTGAAGGTCATTCAAGGTGATTTGATGAATATTAAATGCAAAACAAAAAAAAACTTTAATGCAATATGTTACTATTTGAATATTAAATATTATTATTATTAAATAGTAGTTTTAAAAAAAATAGTTAATTCCTGTGTCTACAACTTTGTTTTATACTGTTGATTATATGTAGTTACAATTGTAATTATTTATCAACAATGTATAAAATTATGCTTATACCTTCAATTTATTACAAAATAAGTAATTGAATTAATTCATTTAATATTAGTTACTGTTACTTAGATCTACACCTCAATTAACAGAATACGACCAGAATTATCTATGTCGTTTTAGGACTTAGGAGTAGGGAAGTGAAAATATGTGATTAGGAAGGAAGGTAAATAACTAATGCAAATTATCAAATGGTCAAGACTAAGAATTATACTTTAATAATTCGAATTAATTTAATTTAATAATATAACTCACAGATTAAGAAATGCGCAATAATTTAATTTAATAATAAATGGGTTTGTATCTATTGAAAATCTAAGACGTTTCTACATGTTATAAAACCTAGTACTCTCTCATTTTTAAATTGTATGTGGAATTCATTAAGGTTAAATATAATAATAGGAATATAATATGACCTTCCTGTTTCAACATGCATCTATGGTATAAATAGACCACACCTACATAATACTGACTAAAAACTTACTTACTTACAGTTTAAAGTACTGTTTAATTACCTGATACTGATTACTTTGTCAAGTACACGTATTACTTAGATTTTGATACTTACAAACGTAAAAATACTTGTAATTCCCAGAAAGTAATTAAATGTTGAGTTTTGATACTAAAGTATTTCGAGCAATTAAGTACCAAGAAATACTTAAATTTCAAGAATTCAATTATTTTCCAAGTATCAAAGTACTTATTCAAGTACAAATTCTCATGACATATTACTTTTAAAAAGATTTAAAATACAATTGGATAATAACCATAATCATATCATCTAAAATAAGTAAATTACCAGATATTTATTTCATTTTCTTGTATTAAATGATTGATCTGTACAAGAACAGAGTATAAAATAACTAATATATTTTTGTTACTAAATTGAAATAACATATGTTATATCTTTGTTAAAACGATATATATATATATATATATATATATATATTTTGCATTTAATTTTTCAAAGGTACCAGTTTGGTTCACCTTTTCAGTAAAATTTTTCAGCTTTTCAATTAGTTTATTTTTCATATATATATATTTAACCAATAATGAGTACTTCAGAAGGTGAATCAACATTGTAGTATTGAAGGTATAATTTATACTACTAGTATAAGAGTGGTATAATAATATTTTTTTTCGCAACGTTAAGTCCAATTAAAATAATTATATTAATTATCATATATAATTTTTATTCAAAATTTTAAAAATTTTTCAAAGTGGGATTAAATAATTTCAAAGACAGCTTTTCTATATTTATATATGATTAAAAAAATTGTTTTAGATTTAAAATATAAAAGAAAACTCGAATGAAGGAAATCATTTTTCATTCTATATTTTGAAAAATGATATTAAACGAAAGAAATTAAACAACTTATGCTTTCACTCAAGGTATTCCAGCGGGAAACAAGGAGGTCAACAGATGCTCATCCCTTCCTAGTTGAGCTAATCCGATGGCGTATCACGTCTTATAGAAATTCGTTTGTATGCGCTCATCACGTTTATGAACCTATATTCCACCAAAAGTGTTCCCTAAAGTTGATAACGCGTATACGTACGATTTAGTTAAATTTAATAAGAACATTAACATCTTTCTTCTAAATATCCCAACCACTTTCCTCATCCCCTAAAAACCCAAAATTCTAAATAACCTCCACAATAATCTCAAATTCTTCCATATCTCCATCCCTGCTACCAAACTGTACATTTGTATCACAGGTTCCTTCCTAAAGTTTAATTTAAAAACAGTGTGATTTTGGTGTGTTAAAGTAGCACACTACCCAAAGAAATACCGCAAGATTTCAATTAGTGGCTTTCAAGCTTTCCATTTCCTCGTAAACAAAAAAAAATACTCAAAACCTGTCAAATTCCTTAAGTCAATATACATATAAAATAATTTACTAAATATTTTTATCAAACCGATCAACAGCTCATATAATTAGATTTATTTCTTAATACTTTTCTAAAATTTTGAGTATATTATTTATTTGTCATATTTTTCTCGAAATTTTCAAATAAAAATCATTTCCAATGCAATTTTTTGCAGTACTCCATTTTACAGAAATATAAAACTATCTACTTTATATTTTTTAAAAAAGAACTTAATTAATCATATTTTTCCTAACACTCTACTCAAATTAAAAATCAATTTTCGATTTTATTATTATTTTATTTTTTTTATTTTCCATAATTTTCGCTTTTCAATTTTTTCAAATTTAAAACATAATTATTTCAAAAAATGTCTTCATATTTAATGCACTAGAGTAGAAAATTTTCTTATTTCATTTTTTTGTAGTTTTCTTGTTTTTTTTTTTTTTGACAGATCATGATCTTCGAATACGAATTTCGATACGCGATCTACTGTAGTGTTGAATATACAATGTACATTATGCGATAAAAAATTTTAAGCTTTTGTATTTTAATTTTTTGTTTTTATTTTTTTTTTTTTCAAAGCTTTAAATGCATTGTCGTTTTTAGTATTCAGATCTTGAAAAGTTTACATATGGTATGGTATGGAATAAAAATGTTTTACAACGGTTTGTATTGAACAAAATTTAATTTGAAAAATTTTATTTACACTAATCATTACAGTCTTTTTTGAACTGCTAACGGTGACGCGCGTCAAAACTGTTAATATTTAAAAAAAAAAAAAAAATTAAATTAAAAAAAAACAAAAACAAAACTATAATTAGTTAAAAATTTTTTAAAAATTATTTTATTATATCATACTTAATTTAAATATATATATATATATATATATATAAGATACAATAATTAGTAATGTTTAATTAGTTTAATTCTGAACAGCATTCACAATAGTCAACCAATTGACAGATCTAAATAATAATAATAGTAACAATAATAATAATAATACTTAAGATAAAATTTTTCTGATTTTTATATTTTATATTGTAAGTTGTGGACGATGCATGAAGGACGAACCTTCTGAACTAATTTATATAACTATGTTAAATAATTAAATAAATATAACATTGAAATTAAAAAAAGATTTGCGTAATAATATTTACAAAGAAATAATAGAAATAGAGCAAAAGTAAAAATTGTAATTTAATTAATTTTTATAATTCCAAATTTTCATTCCTAAAATTAAAGATTAGCAAAGAAAATATATGTATAACAGTAAATATTTAATGTGAAAATTCGCGCGCAAATTTTAATGCAAAAAAAAACTAAAGAAATATTTTCAAAATGGCAGTTAATCTTTTAGACATATGCATCTAACCGTTATATTCGCTAATGATTGACGTTGTAACGTAATTTTAATCGCTAATATTAAAATTTGTTTTTTTTTTTAAAGTGCAATTAAGTGGTGTATATTTTGAAGAATTAAAAGAATTAGTATATATTATATATATATATTTATACATGAATTTAAAACAAGGTGCTCTATTGTTAAAAATTAGTTAAAGAAATATTTGAATTTGTTTTATTAATTATGCAACATATGTGTGCTTTTAAAATATTTGTAAATATTAGTTAGGAAAACAAATTGAAAAAAAAATAAAAAAAAAAAATTTAACAAAGGTTAAAAAAAAAGCAAAATAAAAAAAAAAATAATAATAAATAAAAAAAAAAAAAAAAATATGCTGCTTTTGGTATTTTGAATAAAATTAAAATTCAAGTTCGAGGTTATTATTAAACTTGCATAATAATTAATATATAGTATTATATATGTATGTATAAGATTATTTTATTACATACTATAGATAAATAATTAAAAAATAAAATAAAAAAAAAAAATAATAAAAAAGAGTTATTGAATATTAGACTAATTAAATTTATGTTTCTTAATACTTTGCTTTATTTTTGCCTTTTGTTTTGTTTTTTTTTTCAAATTTAATTTTATTTTTAAAAATAGATAAAAGTAAAAATTTTAATAGAATATAATTTAGTTTAATTTGTGATATTTTGTGAGATTCATATTTACTATACAATACATAACTAACTATTTAAAATATATATATATAACTATTAGTTATTTAGTATGACATTAGAAATAACATCAATATTATGCAAAATATTAATATTAAATTTTGGTAAATATTCCTTATAAATATATAAATAAAAGTTTTAAAATTATTTTGTATTCATTTAAAGTGATAACTGATAAGTGATTAGTGTTTTTTCAATTAAAGGTATTGAAAAAATTTTAAAATTTTACATTAATATAAATCCTGCCCTTTTTAGCTTCCGGATTTCTATTAAGGCATCCTTATTGGAATATAAATATATTTCAAAAATTAGATATGATTTTTTTTTTGAGTATATAACTGCAATGAATTTTTGATCAATGATTCTAATATTATTTATATTTACATTGTAATATTTTAAAGAAATTTAGCCCTTCTTTAGATTTTTTACATAGTTCTTATATTTCATGCGCCATTTTCATTGTCTTTATTAAAACAAGTTTTTTTTTGCATTTTTCTTTTTCTAACGAAATCAAGCTCTCCGAACAAATTCTTAAGCCCAAAGTTAAAAAAGGAATAGATACTCAAAAATTAAATTGTCAATTATCTTAAGATATATACTTTATCTAAATTGTTTTGTAACATCCGCAGATATTAAAATGGCGTCAAAATTTAAAATCGAAATTACACACACACCATTGTATTATTTATTTAAATTTGTTTTATTGGACAACTCTGATAAGATCTAAGGAATTTTTAGCAAGCATTGGGATTGCACTTCGACTCAACTCCGAGACAAAAATAATAAATTTTATATAAATTATATGGGTAATCAAAGCATCTAACCAATGGCGAATGGTAAAGATAACGTCTTTCATGTAGAATCTCTCGCAAATGAGTGGTTCAAACCTCGGTCAGGTCATATCTAATAAAACAAATATCGTAAAAATTGTATAATTATATCGTAATGGTTAATATCGTATTGTAAGATAAAATTTAACATAAATATATAAATAACTCTTGTGTACGATAATAGATGGCGCAAAAAATTAACATTTGGGTATTCATAATCCTATGCAATGGCTGTAGCTAAGTGAATATAATGATTAAACATAGTCTAAAGTCTAATAGCCTACATATTCTAAATAGTCTTGGTGACTGCCCTATACTACTTAAAGGAGTGGAAAAAGAATAAAAAAAAAAACAAGAAGCTCATTTCTTTTTAAAGCCCTAGTTAGAAAAATTAAATTGTCCGCTGATGCTAATTACTTAATAAATGAGGCACACCTCCTATTAAGGTTTGAACTTTTTAAAAAAAACCATTTAAAATGTGATAAAAGTGTTTTACAATTCTGAGCATTAATTTAAAGAAAGGAATTAAAATCAATCCTTATTACTGGAGTGGGTTGATATTTTTTTAACATTAATTTAAAACACTAAATATATTTAATTAATTAAAACAAAATAGTTAGTAATTAAATGTGGTAATATTAAGTCATATTTCTTATCATAGGGAAATTCAATCTATAAATTTAATTTATTAAATATCCCTTACAACTAAATAAATAATATTATGATATTAAATTAGTAGTACTTAAAGTGATTAACAGCAGTTTACAAGGAAAAAAATGGAAATTAAGTGGAATAAACTTAGAATTTACATGGAAAATAATTGAGAGCAAATATAGAAGCTATTCAGTACTAAGAAACCCGATTAATTATTTATAAATAATTGACCTGAAAAATTATTAAATTCTGAATATCTATACTTAAAAATTGTCTGAAAACATAAATAGGTCACAATATTTAAAAAAAAATATACTAGACATGTATACTAAATATGCTAGACATATATTCATATACTAAATATAGTTGTTCATGTTAAAATTAATTTTTATTCATAATTAATTAAAAGAATTTGTTCATTAAAAAAGGCCATTGTTTATAAAATAATTTTATTATATAAAATTAAAAAAATTATATATTATGCCTATTATGTATTAAAAAACTTTTTGGATGATACGTGTATATAAAAAAATATTTAATTTATGTGGATAATCTTATATCATGATATTAATCATTGACTTATATCGATGTTTTATATTGACTTTATTTTCCTACAGTAATAATTTATTTTTTTTTTTTATTTAATTTTTAATATATTTAATTTGTCAATAAATTTGTAAAATAATTATGTTGAAAAAAACATTAAAAAAAGAAAATACCTACTTAACAATGAAAACATGAAATGATATTATCAGTGACGTAAATAATGACGTAAATAACAACTATACAACATATTATTTAAACATATTACTTATTTATGTTTGTATGTTAGTGATATATGATTTTAATAGTAAAATCAATAACTAATAAAATTTTAATAATTTATTATTTCTTTTATTTCCGATATATTTTCAAAAAAAATGTATATATATATTTTTTTATATTATTTATTATCAGATAGAACCTTGGTAAAATATATTTTAGTATAAGTTTTGAGGTTGTTTTGGGTTTTAGAGGTTTTTTCATCGATTAATTTATACTAATATTGTATTTTTTTTTAAATATAAATTTAATAATTAAAAAAACTTTTGTATTGTAAAAACTTATCAATTTCAAATTATAATTTGATCTTAAAAGAATTAAAGTAATTGATAAGTTATTGAACAGTTACATCTTCAATTATCAAATTATTATTTCATTATTTGATTAGTGATAACTGAATGATGCAATAGGTCCTTGATCTCAAAAAAATATACAGTTCAATTCAAAAGAATTCGGAAGTTAAGTTCTAATGTGTATGGTATGATTAATTATATGAAATACTGTATTCGTTAACTACAATTGATAAGAAATTTCCAATTTTATTACAATTCATTCCTGTGATATATAATCTTCTGCATTTTGCCCCACATTTGGCTTCAGTTGAATCAATTTATAAAAATAGAAGCTTAAAGAGATCATGCTCTGGTTTGACAACAATAGATATGATGTATTATTTTCTAATAAAATTATTAAATAACATTTGGTATTAAATAAGTACTCTGCATTGTTTTGAAGATGACAAAAAGATTAGTAAGGTTAGATTTTAAAAATACTTAATGATAATTGTGCAATACAATATCTGCCTGTAAATTGCGATTACTTATAATTTACTGTGGCAATGGGAATTAGTGCAATGAACAATTACTAGTAATCAAAAATTAAAAATGAACTTTAGTAAGCAGTTACCTGTAAATTCTAAATATTGGTAATCAAATTTTTATAATTAAATTTGAGTCCCATTGTTACTTTAAATTGAAAGTAATTAATAAGTAATCATAATGTTAAAATTTGTGTATTTTTAAGTTCGATTACTTATTGGCGCCTAGAGTATAGGTAAAAAAACAATTCGAGATTAAAATTTTTGTCCAGAATACATTTTCAATTTATTGCTTTATTTTTTATATGGATCGCCGTCTGAATACAGTTTGCTCCATACGCCAAATCGCCAATTTTGAGTTTGGACTTGACTGTGTTGTGTTAATACGAGCTGGAAAGCAATAGAATTTATCAGTTTTCTGCTAACTTCAGAATATCTTAAACTACTCCAGTTAGCAGAAAGGGATAAGTGAATAGACTATAATGTACAAGCATATTTTTTTGTGCTTAATAAACAAATATCGTTAGAAATCCAAATTTTACTATCTTTCATAAATATTTGATTAGCTATATCAATTTCTAATTAACTAATCACAAATTTCTTATTATTACTAATTCCTTTTTAAATAAATTTAATTAAATTACATATCGAATAAAAACCATAATTGAATAAAATTTTCAATGATAAAATTCTTTTGCAAAGAGCATTGCATATTTTAACCATTCATTTGAAGATCAATCCATAAGAAATCAAGATTTTTCACCTTATATGTCATCAATAATTTAAAAGTTTTCCCATTCAGTTCAGATATTGACCTTATTAAAGTTTAAAAAATAAAAAAAAAATTTAAAAGTTAAAAGAAAAATAAAACTATAAAATATTAAAATTATGTAAAAATATTCATTTCCCACAGTATTTATTATTTTTTTTTTTAATAGCGTAGGCACGCTTCCTCATCTTCTGTCTCTTTCATTTAATTACAATAAATGCATATTTTATGATTTGAAAAGCAACAAGTTCAACGAAAATATGTACACATATTTAATAACAATATATATATATTGTCGTCGTCATATGAAAATTCACTAAGTCCATTTTGTTTGTTTTGAGATGTTTAAGATTTTAGTAAAATTTTGAACTTGAACTTCCTGTGCGAAGTTTGGATTTACTAGTATTGAATTAAATATTGAAAAAAATGGGAAAACCCACAAATTCTTGTAATTATGTACCTTGATTTATAATCTCCATGTTTTTATTTTCTCAAACACCAAACCAGTTTTAACATCAAAATATTATCTAATAGTTTGAAAATGTAGTACTCTATACCATGGAATTATAGAAGTAACTAATTGAATTTTCGAAATATTTTTATTGAATGTCATAATTTTGTATGCGTGTATGTAAATTTTCCTTTCAAAATAAGGCCTTTCAAAAATAGGCCTTTCAAAAATAAAAAATTAAAGCATGTTGATTCTAATTTGAAATATAACAAATTTGTTAAAAAGTCTTTAGTGATTACTAAGTACATGAAGAGTACTTATTGATTACATAATACATGAAGAAATTGTTTAAGCAAAATAGTAATAAAAATCACTATGACAACTTAGTTAGCTTTCATTTGAAAAAATATTTAAAAATTATGGAATAAGATATTTTTAATTTTTGAATAGTTTCCAAATTATTATAAATAGGACTAAGGGAGCTTTAATAAAATATATACTGAAGTTTTTGTGTTTTGTTTTTTTATCTAACTCAATTTCAATAAAAATGGACTTAGTTAATTTTCCCTCTACGGCGACGATATATATCGGAAGAGTTCATATAACTTCATTAGCGTGGTCGTAATTTTGATTTATTTGGTGATTTTACAAAACCAAAGAAATAACACTATTAAATTGTTGCATATATTTAAGCAAGTTAAGCAAAGCTTGAAGTCAAGCCAAAAAAAAACAACAAAACTTATCAAATAAATAAATAAATAAAATAATTTTTTTTGCTCATTTGCTTGGCTTCTTGCATTGCGTTTTTATTTTTTGAAGTTTTTGTTTTTGTATTTAAATCCAATGATAATGAAAGTTAACTATTAAAAAAAAAAAGCTGTATATGAATGCATAAGATATTGACCTTGACCATAACATTTTGTTGGTTGGTTGGATTTGGTAATGTTTTGACGCTTTTTTTTTTCCGATTTTGATTATAGCTTTATTCTTTTTTATACTTTTTTGTTATTTTGTGTTTTTTTATTTTTTAACTTTTATAACTGGTTACCTATGATTTTAAAGTAAAAAAAAAAAAAAATGTTAATATGATGGTGATCTTGTACAGTATAATTTCATGTGTTACATTATAATCAAATTAAAAATTTTAAACTTTAAAATTGTGAATATCATACAATTCACAATAATATGAATATAATTGAAGAAAGGTCATAATCAGAAAAATGTGAATAACCTAAAGTCAGAATTGTTTATATACATATATGTATATGTAGTTGTATTTTTTGTATTTTGACCATGCTTGATTATATTTTGATAATTTTAAATATATTTTCAGGTTTTTTTTTTTAATTAGATTGAGTTGACTGTCTGTTGTAATATTAACTTCTGTAATTTTAATTGTAATAAAGGAAATTCGTTAATGTTTTTTTGAAGGCAGTGTTGCTTTGTTTTGAAAAAAAGTTTAAGTAAAATTGCCAGATTGGTTTTTCAGTATATAGGACAAGATATACATAGGTTTCTGTAGGATTCTGAATTGGAAGGGATTTTAGAGTAGGATTCTGAATTGGAAGGGATTTTAGAGTTAATTTCAAAATCAGAGTTACAAATACGATTTCAACTATGAAAAGTTCAATTCAGTGAAAAGAGCCCCATCTATTAATAACAGTTGTAGCTTTAATTTGGATCTTATAGTATTTCACTTTTTTAAGTTTTAATATTGTGATATCTGAATTTGATCAATTGGGATTTGGCATGCGGTTTAAATTTTAACGGATTTTTAGAACCTATTTTCGGAATTTATTTGAATTGAAGTAGGAGTCCAGAAATTGTTTTTATTCATCGTGTAAAATGTCGTTTATCAGCACCAAATCTTTTCAGTTTGTAGTCGTCTAATATGACATCAAAAATATCCCGATGCAAATATGGCTTTAGATAATTTAAATCCACTGACCTTTTCTTTATTTTTTCAAATGAAGAATTTGGTTATCAATCTTCTGTTTTTTTTAATGTTTGAGCAGTAATAGTACTGCGACTTTGAGGTACCTTTGGGATCTGCTATCGAGCACATTTCCATATATCTTGCAGCTCCAACTTTTTTCTCTAATTATATTTGGTTGCAAGATATTAAAACTGCACTTTCATTTTGGGTAATTCAACTCTTTTAGGAACGGGGAAAAAGATGTGTGGGTAGACCAAAAATAACTTGGAGAAGATAGGTTGCAAAAGAAACTGAAAGCTGTTGGAAAACATGCGTAGAAATCAAGCAACAAGTTTAAAACAAAGTATGATATAGAAGCTTTGTGGAATTCCAAGTTGTCGAAGCCTTATGCTCTTCCAAGGAGTGGAAAAAAATGGTAGGGGCACATTCTCATATTTCTGATTCATTTAGTTAATAGGACTCTAGAAATCAATTAATGTCGTCATATTTCGATAGTCTGAATTACGATACTATTTTCTACCTTGTAATATTCTTAACTATTTATTTTTTGGTATGGAATAGGTATTAAATAAAATGAAGTCAAGGTTCTGCAACAAAATTTTTGAGTTAAAAATAATATAGAAAGATATAACTTAAGTGTTTAAATAATAGAAAAATATAATAAAATCTTAATTATATAATTAAAAAACATTAAACGTATGTTTATTAGATTTAAATATCGTAAGTAGATTAAAATCTAAGTAATTATATTTTAACATTGTATTTCCTCAAATTTTTTTATTATAATTTTTAACTCATTGTAGATTTCTTTAAATTTTATTATCTTATAATGTACTAATAAAATTCAGTTTGAAATAGTAGTACTAGCTGTTAAATTGATTTTGAAATTTTGTGTTAAAGAAGTAATGAAATTTTGAGTTGAATGACTGGTCTGTTAAATTTGTTTTGGTTATTTTCCAGTTTGCAATTTTTTTTTTTTTTGCATAATTTGCAAATTTAAAAAAAAAAATAAAAATTTTTTTTTATAGCCGGTAACATTATTATTGCATCATGAACTCTTTTTTTAATGAATATAAATGTTAATTGAAGGTTGAAACTGAATAAATGTTAAGAAATTATTTCAAGAATTACCTTACCAAAATGAACGAACTTTAATTTTTAAAATAAGAATTGCATTGAAAAGAATCGGTAAGATACATTGAGTATCTTTGATTAATTTATGCATTTTGGGTTGTGTTGTATTGGGAGAAAACGGAAGAATCTTATGTTGTGGATAATTAATTATATGTCAATTTAAAATTGATATAGGTTAAATGAATATTTAACATAATTGTAGATTAATATTGCAAAGGTCATACATATTAAATTTATCTTTTATTTATTAAATTTTTTTTTTATTTCCGGTATTCTTTAATTTTTAAATTGAACCAGTGATTTTGGAGATTATTGATTCCATGATTTGTCAATTTTCAGATGCAAACAGTAGGTAATAATATTTTTAGTAAAATACTGCATTGTTTCTTTAATGATATGATAATTAATTTTATATCTATTAGTATTAATTTATTTTACTCGTTACTGCAATAATGTAATCATTGCCTTGTAATATATGTTTAACAGGCCATGAATTCATTGTTGGAATAAGACATTTTATTGAATACTTCATTAAAAGCCAATCCACACAATCGAATTTAAAAAGAATCATGCGTTTTAACTTAAAAATATTAAATATTTTGGTTCCTAAAGTGTTTAGTGGGTTAACTGTTCCTTACTAAGGGCTAATTTCCCTAAATTTACAATTTCTACAATTTGTAAAAAATTTTAACAAGTTTGAATATTTTATTAAAATTTATATGTATTTTACAAAAATATTGTATAACAATTGTATGAGAGTTGTGGAATTGTAAATATGGGGGAATAGGCCCGTGTTCTACTAATTATGAAACATTAACAAAAAAACCTTACTTGTTCGAAGGATTAGATAATAGAGTTATCTACTTTTCATTTTTAAAATTTTAGGAATTAAATAGAACCTATAACTAAGAAATTGTAGAACCAAAAACTGATCCAAATTACATATTCATTCAAAATATATAAAATAAATGTTTTTTTTAAATCCTTTGGGAATTCAATATTTACATTACACTCAGTCTGTATACAGCAAAAAGTGTTTTAAATAATTTTGTAAACGTTTGCTAAATTAATTTATTCTCTATCTACTAAAAAATTTCTAATCCATTTCGATTAGAAATAAATTACACAAGTCTATTTCAATGCCAAATTATATATACATCTATGTAAATCTATGTAATTTTAAATACTTGCGTATAAATATCATTTAAAAGATACAATTTTAACCTTTAAATATATTTATCCTTGATATATCGTTATTTGCTATAATCTTAAAATAATTGCTCTCAGCTCTTTAATTGAATGCAAAAAATAATTTAAAACTAACTTATAAACTATATGTAAACTATATATACAAAAATATATATATACAATTTATTACAAATTTTTTTTTTTATTTTAGCTGGTTCACCATTAATTTATAGCCCAAGGCCAAGAGGATCATGTTCTGATTGCTGTCCTTTAATTGAAGTTGATGATGTTAAATTTATGTTATATACAAGGTATGAACTGCAATTTTTAAATATCAAAACTTAAATAATTTTTTTTAAATATTATAATTTAATTGAAATTTTAATTTAATTTTTTTTTTATTTTTCCAAAACAGAAAAAATCCAACTATACCACATCAATTATTTTTATCAGATTCCCATTACTTAAATGAAAGTCATTTTGATGAAAATCAAAAATTAATTTTATTTATACATGGTTTTTCAGAAACAGTATCTGGTAATACAGGACATAGTAGTCAAGGAATTCGTGATGGTTGGTTGAATAGTGTTTTTTTATTTTTACTTTTTATATTGGATTTTGAACACTTGTACATATATATGTAGATATATTTTTTATTTGAAGTAATAAGAATGTAGGATTTATATAGAAACAGGGAAATGTTGTGTAGAATTTTTATAATAAATAGTTTTAGAAAAAAATATTGAAATGGAGGTGCTTTTAAAGCATTTTTCTAACTTCCAAAATTTGATTTAATTCGCTTTTAATAGTTTTTGGTAAGCCGCATTGCTGTAAGTTATAACTATTACGAATTAGAGTTACAGACACTTAATTAGTAATATAAAACTAAATTGAGTAATGCATCTCTTCCAACAATTCTAAGGAAAAAATAAGAAGGCTTCTCCAGCTGATTTCTAGATCGTGAAAGTTGTTAGAAATGGTTTATTTAACAACTTAAGACTCTTCTAAAAAAATTCTTACTGGTTTTTTTTCAACATTGGACCTTGCTATATTACTGTATTTCTTTTTATATCCTCGATCCCTTCTTTAAATCTGCGACTTTCTGTATTCCTACCCTAAACCATTTGTAAAGTACTTTATATAAACTATTTTAGGCATGATCTTACCTAGAACTTTAAACTGCGCCTGCAAGTCAAAAGTCATAAAAAAAGAAACAAGAACTACAGTTATTTAAAAAAAAAAAATTCTTATCTTGCATGATTTGTCTGACAGTTGTGAATCAACATGTAAGCGAATCTTCTATGATTACATGAGTCGAAGATATTATAATGTTTTGAAAATTTGCAATAAATGCTGTTGACTGGAAATTAATTAAAAATTGACCTTCCGGTCATGGACAAGTTTTTATCTTGTCTATAGGTTTTTAAAACAATTTAATTTTTTTAAATTCTTCAGTTTCTAGGTGCTTTGTATGTAAGGAATTATTTATAAAATTCCAGTGTTCAGTAGGGATATGTTTTAAATTGTAAAAGAAGTTTAAAGTCCCATATTCCACATAAACTTTTTCATCAACTTTAATCAATCGTTAATGGAGAATTAAATTTTGGAGCTACCATTTTTAATGACATTTTACAATGACTTATTGTAGAAGTGTTCTGTTAATTTTTCTCCTTCAGCTGGTTTTGACATTAAATTTATTAAAATGGATGAGAATATAACAGTTATATATCCAGTTCTCATCAATTAATTAACCACAGGCTTCTTGGAGTGTGGTTTTTTCAAATTTCATTTATAATAAGTGTAACTCCTTTTGGGTAGAATTAGGAAGAAGTATCCTTATTTATTTATTTTAAAACGCTAGAAATAAATTTTTATTTCGACTTTTGGAGGTACAGTACAGATGTTAAATAGAAAAAAGCGTAATTTATAAATATTAATAAAAATTTTTCAAAACAAACCACTTTGTTAATAAATCAAAACTAAACTTTAGACTATCTGATCAATGGTGTAGTTTTAAAGACGCCGTCTTTCATGTGGAAAGTTTCGGATTCAAACCCCGGTCAGATCATATCTAATAATAAATATCGTAAAATTCTAAAATTATCTCGTAAAAGTTAATACCATAATATAAGATAAAACTTAATATGTATGGAAATAACTCTTGTGTAGGAAAATAGATGACGTACAAAATTGACATTTGTGTATTCATAATCTTACACAATAGCTGCAGCCGAGTAATCAACGGCTTAGTGGATATAACGATTAAAGAAACGGAAGCCTAGTCAAAAAAAATTGGTGAATGCTCTCTACCCCTTAAAGGAGTGAAAGGAGTTATATACTCTATACTTTTACAAAAATAATACATTCAAAAGTACTTTTTTTTAAATTAAAGAAAAACTCATCAAAATATTGTTTAAAATACTATATTTTAATAATCATTTTAATTGCTTCAATTTTTTCAGTTTCCAAATATCATATTTCCAATATTTCCAAAAAAAAAAACAAATTAATCAAAATTTTCCTAAAAATATATTTATAAAAAGAAAAGCTCAAAATAAATTATAAAAATTTTCCTTTTAAAATATTACTAAATATTATCATAATATATATAATCAATTTATATATAATATTTCATTTATTTTATTTATTTTTAGCTTTTCTAGAATCTGATAATTATAATGTTATATTAGTTGATTGGAGTTCTATATCAACATTTCCATGGTATTCAAAAGCAGTTGAAAATTTACCAAAAATTGGTAGATATATTGCAAAATTTTTATTATTTTTAATTGATAATGCCAAAATAAAAGTGGAACGAATACATGTGATTGGATTTAGTTTAGGTGCTGAAGTGGCTGGTTTTATTGGTAATCAATTGAGAGAATGGAATATTATATTACCAAGAATAACAGGTAAGAATTGTACATATTCATTATAAATATATACATTGAATAGACTTATATAACTTAAGTATTTTAATCTATAGAATACTTTTATGCACTGCATACTCTTAGTCTTTTGTTTCAAATTTTTTGATGATTTATTGAAAATTTTGAATTTCAGGATATTTTTTCCATCATCATTTGTTTTTATTTTGTATTTTTTGAATGCACAGGAATAATATCCTGTGATTAAAAGTTTTTTTTTTTAAATTAATATTAAGTGTTATCTTTTTAGTGAGTGTGAATAAGTGAGTGAAAGAATGGTACACAAAAACAAAAGAGAACCAAATGTTTTATATTGTCCTTTGTTTCCCGGTTTTTCATAAAAAGAAAATTGCTGAATTGTTGGATGTGAATTGTGATACTTGTTCTGTTTTTCGTATATTGGTTTTGGGGCAATAATATGATAAGAGGGGGAAATGATATCATTTCGGTCCAATTTATGAATCCAACGAAATTAAAAAAAAAAAAAATGGTGGTGAAATAATTTTTTTTGAAAGACAAAAAATATAATTGTAATGCCTTTGTTTAAATAAATATAAAGAATAATTATTTTTGCAAAATATTTTTTTAATATTATAAAGAAACAGAACTATTGTTTGAGGATTAAATAAACCATAGTTCGTATGTTTTTTCATATTATATTCATTTTGTCATATTTTATTTGAATTATTTTTCATTTGTATCATTATTATTAATTGTTTTTAAAATTAATTATAACATTTTACCATTTTACGTATTTTTATTAGATAAATGTGTTAAAAGGAATTCTGAATTTAAATAAATTTTCTTTATTACACTATATGGTGTAATTTATATTTTTTAGTCCATTTAAAATTGTAAAAATTTATTTGTATTTAAATGGAATTTTGGTAAAATAAATAAAGGAATCCATTACAATCTTGCATCACTAACTTAACAACTCAGGCTGACTTTCTCTTCTGTGTGTTTTACTTTAACTCTAACTTTCCAATTAGCGAAATTTCAAATTTGGAAATCAATTTCTTTGTGTAGTTTTAATTTATGATTATTGCATATATTTAGGATGAAGTCTTTGATAAAGTTGCTTTAAAAATAACTTTGCATACTTCTAGGATGATTGTACATACATACTTCTAGGATAAATATAGTTTGCATACTTCTAGAGCATATTACATACTTTTAGGATGATTGTGTATTAAATAAAAGTTTTGGACAACTTTATATTGGATTAATTATTTTATTACTTATATATTATAGTAATATATAAACAATATACGAAAAGCTTATAATCGTTTAACTGTTGATATAAAGGGTGTTCTCTGGAATTCAAAGGTCAAGAAGAGCGAAGGAGATAGAGAAGTTTATAACAAGCGAAAAATTTTTCTGAGCGGAGGGTTTTTTTTTTAAATTTCCGCTTCCCGTACAACATAGAATATTCGTTCAGCTAGTTGAAGTTGTGTTAAGGTTTTATTTAATTATTACTATTTTCAAATCTTTTTCTCAAAGTTTAAACTAAAATTTCTGCCACAAAAAATACCGTATAGTACATCCAACTTTCATTTCACTTGATATTTTAGCATCCACCATTATTGAAATTTCTTAATAATTTTCCAAATTTTTAATAAAAATTTATTTCACTAAAATTATGTACCTAGATACTTTATTAATTAAGTAGAACAACTATTATATTAAAATATTCCTCAAATTTTTCTATTTATCAACTTTAAGATTTAAATTCTTGTTGCTGGATTTCATTTCTTGAAAAAAAAATCACCTAAAAGTATGCAATAACCTTCAAATGAAAAAAAAAATTAAAGGCCAATTAGAAAAATTCTTAATTACTTTAAATTATACGAATAATTTTCAAGTTTATAACACTTAAAAACTTGTTATTACATAAATATTTGAAAAAAAGCAAAAAATTTATAATTTTCCAGTGCTTTTTTTTCCATAAGTTTTTCAATAAAAAAAAAATTCTTCTAAGAAGATTTAAAAAAAAAATTCTTAAGTTTTCCTTGAAAATAGTTTTTTCTTAGATTTTTTTAAGTAATAAAATAAAAAAAAAAAACAAAATAATAAAAAAAATATTATTTACTAATTTGTATTTTACACGAATATTATCAGATTCTTTTCATTTCCATTAATTTTAATCGTAATTGGCTTGCTTTTCATAAATCTTTCTATTCTAATCAATCAAATTATGTTTACTCTTTTTTGCTTATTAAATAACATTTGATAAGTAAATAAATAATTAAATATTTCTAAAACTCTTGTTGTCACAGTTACAATTTCAATTTTGATCCATTTCTAAATATATAAATACTTGAAAACTACTATATAATAAATATTATTAACAATGTTCAGAATTGGTATTGTAAAATTTTTATAAAAAACTTATTATGAATAGTTTTTGGTGACCTGAATTAAGGCCCTGTGAAATAAAGCCACTGCGTTATTATTTCCCGTTTAATGAGAAATAACGCCGGGGTTTTATTTCTCATAATAATTCAAAAATAAAGCCCAGGGGTTTTATTTCTCTTTTGAATTGAACCCTGACTTCGATTCTAACTCCAAAATGTGTGCTTTCTTCAAATATTTTTGATTTTATATTTGAAGAAAGTCTGCTTATATTTGTATCCGTCACTGATGTTATACAGGGTGGAGCAAAACGACCGATATGTTTTGTATGTTTAATAACTTTTTTTGTTATACAGTATACATTAATGGGGAATATTTTTAGCTTAAGTAGAAAAATTATATCCCGCAAGTGGTGACCATTTGCGTCTTCGCACATTCGTGCTCTTTCCAGTATATTTTCCATAACTTTTCGTAATTTTTGATCGCTGTTCTGTTGTGTACTGTTCCATTTCCAATTCCCCAAGTTATCTTCACAAAATTTTGCAATAAAAATAAAAAATATAAATAAATTTTAAAAGTTATTAAACATTCAAACCACATCGATCGTTTTGCGCCACCCTGTATGATTAAAATTAAGTTCTTACTTAAAATATATGAAACCATTGTGTTTTTTTCATTTGCAGCTTCAATTCCCATATTTTGAGGGCTTTATTTCTCAATTACTATGAGAAATAAAACCCTAGGGCGTTATTTCTCATTAAATTGGAAATTACATCCTGGGGGCATTATTTACAGAGTTTTAATTCAGGGCACCATAGTTTTTATATTGAAAACCTTAATAAACCTTAATAAGTTAAAAGTTATAATTAAATTTGTTGAATTTCGTGATAGTTTAGTTGAATGTATTTTTTGTTCTTTTTATTTTATATTTTCTTTGATAGATTACTGGAAAATTTTTTTTTTTTTTTTTATTATATTTCACGGTTCTAATAATTTTCCACCTTAAAATGTGTGTATATGTAGTGGTCAATTTGTGTGTGCTGATTAGTATTTAGAACTTTAATAAAAAAAAAAACAAAATATGGAAATTTGTTTTACTATAAACGTAGTGTTTTTATAAATTCTAAATTTGCATGTTGACATCAAATTGGTGAAATAATATTTTACACTCTCTAAAAAGGTCTATAGTCCCCCTTTTCTGGTTCGTTTTCAATTTCTAGGTATTTAATAAATGCAAAAGAAATGCCTGTTGATTGCATTGACAGCCAACAACTTGTATAATTATTAATTGAATTATTCAAAGAAATTAAAATAATCCGAAATGTATGGTATAAAAACATGAAATATAAAATGAATTGTGTATTATTTTTTATTGTGCTATAAATATAATTTAAAATAAATATAAAATAAAATTATTTAATGAAATCATATTAATAATTGAAATTGTTATACTGATTTATATATTAAGTATTAGAAAAGGAAATATTTTCTTGAAAAAATATGAAGGTGTTACAATTATATTGAATGGATTTTATTGTTAAATTAATAAATTAAAAAAAAAATTAAATAATGTTAATAGTTTAAATTATAATCATAACACCTGATTAGCATACCTACTTAAAGTTTTTCATATATTTTTATATTAGAATATAGATTACTTTGATTGCATGTATTTTCTGCATGTGTTTTAAAAGTCTTCTTAAATTGTTGAAAAGTAATCATAGTCATTAGTAGGTTGTTTTATATTTTAATAAATTAAATTTAATCTTAAATTATTGCTTTCATATGTTTTTTGTATAATTGTAATTGTAGAACAGTCTTTTGTCTTGTTATATTTTATAATTTCATTGAATAGTGAATTGTATCACGTATATTAATTTTTAAATTTTTAATTTGGAAATGATTCCCATTAATTTGAATATTTAAAAACTTAAATAATATTAGTAAAAACCCCTAAAATTTAACTTAGGTAAACTTAGAATACTTTCCAAGGAATAATTATTTTACAATACAATACAATTGATTTTTTACATTTTATTTTTAAATATTAAAAATATACTAATCTTTTTTTCACTTTGTATAACAGTTATACCTTGCGTTATTATAAATATTAAAGTATTTCTATTATTTAAAACAATATGAAAATTATGACACTATAAGATACATACATCTTAAGATAAATTCTTAAATATACAAAATAAAATTGTATATAAATTTTTAAGTACCCTCTATAAAATTGTATCAATGATTTGAAGTGCTTTTGAATAAATTTTTATTTATGTAACTTTTATAAAGTGTTACACTTGTGATAAGTGGGTCTTAGATTATATTGCATTTTAAATTTATAAATGCCAATAAAATAGTTTCTATATGAACAATTGATAAGTTATTTTATTTTTTCTGTTAGCTTTAAAATTTCTTTATAGGATTTATAACTGTTATACAGTGGTTAATAGTATTCAGGGGAATCTTACTGTTCTCTAATTTTGACTTGAAGTGTGAAAATTATACTGGATTGGGCAACAAAATGTACAATTTTAACAAATTTTATATTAAGAAAGATTTTAGGTTAAATTTCATGGAAATATTTGCGAAGTATAAAAAAATAATTTGATTTAAAAAATGAAACTCACAGATATTGAAATAACTTCTTATATAACAGATAGAATTATATCTAAGAGAAATCTAAGGTGTTCTATGTGATAAGAACTAGTTTAGTAGCATGTAATTGTATATCAAATTCATTAATATAGACTTAAATTAAAAGAGTGTATACCTATGAGATGTATAGACCATCCCTCCCAAAACCAATGTGTAAACAAAGGTACCTATACGTGTTTTCATTATAAGTGTTTTAAAAAAATAAAATTGTTTTGAAATATAACAGTGGCTTGAATATTTTATGAACTCTATTAGTGTTATTTTTTGAAGAATTGTATAGTTGTTAAATTTTCTGCAATTCAATAAATAAACGTTTAAAAATAGTTTCAGAATTGAAATACTTAGTATTTCATTTTTAAATTTTAATCATAAAACGTTTCCTATAAAAAAAAAATGTATTTATATTTGTTCTAAAACAAAGTTAATAAAAATTAATTTATATCTTTTATATTTTATAATACCAAACTACCTATTACTGGTCTGTTATACTTTGTTTTTATTAAATTAAACGATGCAATATATCATTTTTCTATTAAATACTTACAGTACTTTATTTTTTATATGTGTACACTGTTAACATGTACACAAAATATAACCATAAACTTCAATTTAACGGAAATGTCCATTAAATCAGTTGGAAAAGAAGTAGAAACCCCCATACAAATTATCATTAAATAACAAATTTTCATTTATATTTGTATTTATTTTAAAGAAAAGGAAAATTTTTCATAGTTTATTTGCTATTTTAAAAAAATCAAACGCACACATACATACATACATAGTTCTATACGGAATTCAATTTGACAAACAAACATATACAAACAATGTTTGTCAAGTAAAATTTACACTTTGGGTAGATGATGTGTATTCCCCCGAATATAAAGAGTTGACAAGACAAGACTCCATATAATTTTATTCATAATATGAAATGGATAATAACATCCCAGAACATCCTTTCCTTATAACTTATAATGAATCTTATGAATCCTTTCCTTATATAATGTAAAAATTGTAAATGATAACTACATACATATAAGTGTATGTTATCCTATTTGTTTTTCATTCTACTTTCATGATTCATATCTAGTATAACTGTACATCCCCGCCTACTGTAAGAAGACAAGATGATTACATAGCCTGTAGAATACAATTACTTTGTTTATTCTTCTTTTTTATACTATACTTCTACTGAATGCTTTTCAACATCAGTTACAACTTACAACCCGTTTCTATCAGGATCTTTTTTTTACAGTAAGAGTTGATAAGGATGACGTGTAAATAAGAAAATGATGGAAAGTTCATAAATGAAAATAATAGTGTTTTTTTAATTTTGTTTTTATATGTGTAAGTAACTGGATGTAGTTTTTCTTTTAAAGGTAAAAATGACAATCAATTTGTTTAAAGTTTGCTTTTTTTTTTTTGTTTGTTTTTTGTTTGTTTTTTTTTTTTAATATTTGACACATTTATGTATTCTTCTTTTTTAACATTGTTTTAAAATTACATTATTTATATTATTTCCGTTATTATTTTATTGTATATGTATATTTAAAAGTCAAAAAGATTTTTTTTTTTTTTTTATATTGTGAATAAGTTTTAAATGGTATAATTGTGAATAGGAAATGGTATATAATTATTGTGACAATTATATAATGGTGTGTTTTGATTAGGTGATGAAAATAAAATTTTAAAATTAGATAAAATTATAAAATGAGAAAAATTGAAAAATTAGTTTTTAAGAGACTTTGCAAAGGAAATATAATTATTTTTATATTGAATAAAAAGTAATTTGTGTAGAGAATATGATGTTAAAATATAAAGTAAATATATTAAAAAGTAATTATTTTAATGAGCACTATTTTTTAAAGTGAAAGAAGCTTAATTTTTTAAACAAATTATGGCAATTAAATTAGGAAACTAGGAGAAGAGTTGGATACTTGGATAAAAAGTATGAGTTTTTTTAGAAAATATTTTTTTTGCAGTCCGTTATTTAGTAATTAGTTTATTAATAATGTATATTGTAAATTATTTTAATTCTCAATTATTTTATAAATAATTACTTACTTAAATAATAATACTTTCTTAAATAATACTTTTGCCAAAATTTACTTATTATGCAAAATTCTTTAATTTTGAAAATGTATGCCTCAAAAATGAAATTGAAAATTCACTAATCATATGATCGTAAAAATTTTAAAAGTTAATTAAGTTAGTTTTTGAATTTTAAATTATATTATTGTGAATAGATTATGCCTTATGTCATATGTGACATATGTTAAGTAAAAATGACATATAATTTGTAAAAATGGGATTATAGCCGAAATTTTGAAATCTATATTGGTTAGAAGATAATTATATTTAATTCGATTAAATAAAATTTTAAGTTTAGTTTAATGTTTTAATCTATTTTAATGCATATGATATTTACGAGTCATTTTATCTCTAAATAATAATATTATTTAGAATTAATTTCGTAAAGAATGTAAGATGGTATATTTTTAATTTAACTTTTCAGAATTAAAAATAAAAAATTAAAAAAAATATACTGCGTCCACCACAGAAACAAACCACTGTTACAGGAAAACTTCAATGCTAAATTTCTTTAATAGATTTTTTGCCTACATGTGTAAAAATTTTTATCAAAATAAGATTTTTAAAAGATTCTAAAACACACATATAAAAATTTTATTATTTATCACCTAGTGAAACGATAATGATTTTTCGATTTTTAATTTTGGAATGAGTTATCAACAATAACACATCTAAAAATTTTTTTTTAATTTAAATGAGATAAAAATATTTATAAAAATTTTGACTTTGAAAAGTTTTTTAAATTTAAATAAATGGGCTCTAAAGTTCGTCGGATCAAAAGACTTTCTACGGCAAAATTGTAGCTCTTTGTTTGTGTAACCCCCGAATTTTTTTGGACTATATTTGGTTTAAAAAACAGTGCCTGCTACAGTTACCGGATTTTCTCCAAAAGCTGAACAATTAAAGATATTAACATCACAACCTTATATATGAAATTTGGGAGCATTCCATTAAGTTCAGGCGTTTGAGTTGTAAACGTGTGCACAGGTAGAAATACATACATACAAAAATTAATTATTTTAAAATAATTCAAATTAATTTTTTAAAAATTTTTCGTTTTGTTCCAATAACTCACAAATGAAATTCTGGAAATTTTATTTAAGTATAATAACAAATCAAAAATTAAAACAGGAGTTTTCTAGGCAATTTCAACCATTGAATTGTCTACTTGTGATAGGTATACTAGTGACAGAAATAAGAAACACTCCTAACATGTTTATAATCTATTTTATATGTTGAATTAAATTGCCCTAATAAACAATCTAGTTATTAATTTAAAGTCTTAGCACAAACTTAAATCCATTTTTAGTTTTAAACAAGTTCGTTTCTAGTTTTTACAATATTCTTCTACTGCCAATACACTACTGGATGTTAAGCGATCACTTTATACACGTTTTATTGTGGGCTTGCGATAATATTGGAATATTCTTCCCTGCATCTCGCCTGTGAACCAATTCTCTTATTGTTCTAATAGCCATCCAGTTGTGAATAATTCTCAGCCACGACATTTGTTTCCTCCCAATGCTTTCTTGCCCTTGATTCTTCCTTCGATATTTAATTGGAGTAGTTTGTATTTCGAGCCCCGTATGATGTGACCAAAGTAACTAACCTTTCTGCATTTAAAAATTAGAAGGAGTTCTCTATTTATATTAAATTTCCTAAGAACTTCAAGGTTTGTAACTCTATTGGTGTATGAAATTTTGAGTTTTCTTCTATTACAATATTACATGAATTTAAAAAATTTTAATATATTCTTTATTCTAACTAGTGATTTACCTTAAAGTTTAAGTTCTTTCAAGGACAACAATTTACAAAATTTAATAATAAACAACAAAATTCTTAAAATATACAAAATCAAAATTTAAAAATAAAAATTTCAATTTCTATTTTTTTGAAAACTCATTAATTTAAATTGTTTGACCGCAACTAATGCCAAATCTTATACCGGATTTAAATACAAAGTACTATGTTGCACTTACCTAAAAATAAAAATAAAAATGGAGGATATCAATTAGCAACAGTTTTATTTATATTTTTATTTTAAAAGAAATTATTTAAATATAATCGTTTTTATTTTTCATTCTTTTATTTATTCAACAGACGGAAATTAGCCATTTAATTTTTTTTTCTGTTTTTAAAGAGTTTGGGGTTAGTTTTTTTGTTTGAATTTATTTTAAGACAATGTTTGACGCTATTTCCGGTGGTTTTTTTCTTTTTAATTCTTTTTTTTTAACTTTGAATATTTTATTGTCTGCATTGGACGTTTTTTTTTTATTTTAATTTAAAAATTTATTCAAAATCATTTGATTGTGGTTCTTCTTTGTACTTAATTTGGGTGGTTGTGGTGGTGGAAGAAGTAGTTTGTGACTCTTTTGTACTGGAATAGTTTGGTTTGTCTTTTAAATATTTGAAAAAAAAAGGACGTATGCAAATTTGAACAATAAAAAATAAATAGATGTGCAACGGTGCAACAATAGGATACTATATAAGATCCAAAAATTTCAATAAAAGAAGTTAGAATTTTATAGGTTATCGCAGATGTCGTTTGAATAGAGTTGAGATAGAATTTTGTAAGTTGAAACATAAAGGATTAAAGTAACCTGAGATAAAAACTTTGTATTTTAGGTCAGAATTTAATTCTTTAGATTTTCATAACTTCAGATTTTATTCTTTAGAAATTTTCCCTTATAAAATTTTTCTGAAAGAAACAGTCCTAAATAAATTGGAAAACAATAATTTGAATACATGCTTATGTTATGGAATTTGTTTCATTTAACAGTGCAGAAAGCTTTTAATTCTTGATTTCTATTCACTTTAAGTTTACTTTTATTTTAAACCCTATTGTTAGACTCTCTTGATCTGTTTAACCATAGATCTTAACACAAAAACTTCTGTAATATTTTCAGATAGTTCTATTCTATTATTTTTAAGTACTTTATTCTATGTCCTTTATATATATAGTAATATATAGTTCTTTATATTATATAGTAGATATCCTTATTTGAATTTTCCAGGATATTCAATTTCATTTTAAAAGAATTATTATGAATTAAAATGATTTGTGTAGTTTTGTGTAGTAAAAACCCAAAAACCCAGAAAACCCCAAAAAAAAAATTGAATTAAATAATAATACAAGAAAAAAATGGCTAAAAAAACAAAAGAAAGAGACAGGAAATGACTTAAACGAAAAAAAAAATTAATAAATAAATATTTTTAATATTTATTAATTTTTTTTTTGGAAAAAATTTTTTAAATATGAGTTGAACATGTTTTTGTATTATTAAGAGTAGAAATCAAATATGGCCTCAAGTATAATGATTTAAATCAAAAGTTTGAATTATTTCTGGAAGCAGATTTCGTGTTATTTTTAAACGAGGGTCATAAAAATTTTTTGAAGTTTAAAAAAAGGTCTACTTTTTTTGGATAGGAAACGATTGCTAGTATTGCAAAATCTCAATTTTTTCAAAATCTCTCTTCTCAAAATCGCGTTTTATAATATTGCGCCTAAAATTATGCAAAATATGTTTTGGTCGCAAATCAATTTTGTTTCTTATGATCCAGTTTTTTAAAATCTTGGTTTCTTTAGTTTTATGAAAAACTTTAAATTCCCTCGTTATTTGGAATTTCCGATTTTAAGAAATGCGTTTTTGAAAAAACACGATTTTGATAAAACAAGATTTCTTAAATTAGTGAATTTGTTGCGGTTCCATTATTGTGGTTCCTATATCGGTTTGAAATCTGACCAATGGCGTAGTAATTAAGACGTCGTTCTTTCATGTGGAAGGTCTCGGATTCAAACTTCGTTCAGATCATATCTAATAAAAAGAAATATCGTAAAAATGTATTAATTATATCATAATATATATAACTCGTAAGGTAATAGATGGCGCATAAAATTAACTTTTGTGTATTTATAATCTTATACAATAGCTACAGCTGAGTCCTCAACTGCTTCGTGGATATAAAATGGACTTGGCAATTTCCCTATACTTCTTAAAGGAGTAAAAAAGAAAAAAAAAATTGTGTTGTGAAAGAAACTTTCTTTAAATTCAGAGTATACAATTTGTTGTTAAATAATTAATAATTCAATCACTTCACAATTGATCTGGAAGATATTTAAAAAAAAAAATCCGAAATTAATCATTTTCAGAATTCCTCTCGGAAATGACATAAGGTTTTTCAAAGTTAAATATAAAGCTGCTAATTCATGTATGTTCGCAAAAATTTTTAATATACGTAAAAATTAAATCAATATTTATTTAATATTTATTAAATATTTATAAGAATTTAAAAAAAAATCTATTTTGTAATTTTGCCAATAATATTTATAAATATTTTATTTATATTTATTAATTCCAGTTCATTTAATATGTGCTTTTATTACAAATTTTACACTTAATGTTAATAAAATAGTTGTTTGATACTATTATAATTCGTTAATATCAGTTATTGTTAAATGTAGTGAAATGTGTTGTAACATATAATTTAATTTTAATACATAACTTTAATGTACATAATTCTATACATAGACCAAAATATAAACTAAATGATATACGTTTGATTACGCTGAATATCAAGTTGGAGATTAGTTTTTCTTTATTTCAATTCTGGTGTTATTAACCATTAACGCAGGGACATAATTGCATCTATTTTCTTCCTTTTGAATGTTTTCTCATAGGAAACTTATGAGATTTTTAATCTGTTTTCAGACAGACGCGTCTATCAATTATCAACCGAACAAATTTTGCATGAAAAAAAAATTTTGTGGATTTGGCAACGTGCTTTATGGTCCCGGGTCCAAATATTTTCGAGAGAATATATCCCACTAATGGCGATATATAATACCCCTGACAAAATTAAGACTGAATGTGTCATCTGATCCCACCATCTTTAAAACGAGGACACTTACGTGGCGCCGATGCCGGTATCTTTCGGGGGTGCTGTAACAGAAGCGGCAGACAGTAAATGTCTGAAATAATAATATTTCAATTTTCAAACCATGGCTCAATTTAATCATGTTAGGCAGAATTAGATTATGTAATTTTTACAATACAATACACACACACATTCTAGAATCTGGAAGCCCTAAATGCTATAATTAATTAAATTCAAAAATTCTGTGACGCCTTCTTACAAAATTACAAACCAACTACATTCATTTGTGTATTTATATAAAAACTAATTGTATAATTTCTAATTTTAATATTATAAAATAATAATAAAATATTTAAAATTCAATCTTTGTGAACAATTTCTAGTTAATTATTTAAAATTTTATTTCAATGATTTTTTAAAATAATAATTTTTTCATTGTTAAATGATTTGATTTGGAATAACTATAATCCATTTAATTATTATTAAAGAAATTTATTCTTCTTCTGTGTTTTCTTATCCGATTTGGCATATTTTCAATTTGTTGCTAGAATTGTCTAGTAATCAACATGATTTATTCATCATTCATTTGAATTAAAAAATTTTCTTCATATTTTTTTTTTTTTTGTATTTTCCATTTTCTATTTTATAAAAATTTTTTCCTTTAGATTTTCATATGCATAATTAAATAAGAGAAGGACATTAAGTCAATTGCGGGGTCATAATAAAATATATAAAATTATAAACAACTTTAAAAATAGTTCAATAATATGGTGGATGATGATGAAAATGGTTAGGATTGTATATAAAGATTCTCTATAAAAATTTAAATTAACATAAAATATTATGGTTTATTGTGTCAAATGTCCGCTTAATTACAATTAAATGGAATAGAAGAAGTTGTTTCCTCATAAAATAATTTTTTTTTATGATTGAATAATTTTTTATTCAAATTAATTCAAATATTTTATTAAATTTTATCTCGCGGGAAATCAAGGATAATAGGTATAGTAATCTTTAAAAACTTCTATCCTATGGTTAGATGATCTTGTAAAGCTTCTGATTAAGAAAACTTTATCAATTATTGCAAATTACACTAACAAGGAGTAGAATACTTAAGTCTTTAATTGATCCTTGAAAAACTGTGTATATTTTGGCACCTTTTTAAGTTTCAAATTATCATATGTAAACATAATTATTCTGCAAGTACATTACTTACATCTGTAGCAAATCTTTTATTTAGGTATCTGTAAGTACATCTTGATATGATTATTAAGTTCTATCTTACCTAAAACTCTTTGTGCCTAGAAGAGGATTCGTAGTTCAAAATTTTATACAATAATAACTCAATTAATATAAATTATAACAAAACTTCAATTCCAAAGGTGTTTTATATTCTTCGAGGAAATACCGTTATTTTTTAATATTTGATGAAATTTCGCATTTTTGCTCACTTTACATTACTTAAACTAATAAAACAGTCAATTAAAAACCTTTATATTGAAAACTTCGACTTGTATCCGCATTTTTACTCCTCTTACTCTTCAAAAAGTATATTCTTAGTTAATTATAACACCCTGTTCCACTTAGAACAGACAAATGTTTTCGAAATATTTATAATAGTTTGAATTATATATTTAAATCAATTTCCTTGGAATTCTTGAATACATTTACAATTTTTCTAACATTAAAGATGCCATAAAGAAGAATAGTATTTTGATGAGCTACAAACAGTTGAACAATTTATCATAACTAATAGACAATTTAACAGATGATAAAACTGAGGGAGATTTAAAGTAGCAAATTACGGATTTTACATAATTAATTTTCTAAAAATTGTGATTTAAATTCTTATCATAATCAAAAAATCTTTTCAGAATTATTGAGGTTAATTTCAACTAATTGTTTTTGAAACTTGTCCAATTTTTTCTTAAAAGTTACCAAATCCTCAGAATTATTAATTAATATCTCCTTCCATTCCAGAAGTCCATTAAATTATAATCAGATAATTAGAATTATAAATATAGAATTATAATAATTTAGAATTATAAATATTTTTCTACTAATTCAATTATTACATTAAAAAAAAATGTTTCATTAAATGTCATTTACACAATTATATGTACATATTACACAGCTTTAGATCCACCGGGACCATTATTCAGTCAAGGTAGTAAAAATCATCAATTAACAACATATTCAGCAAAATTTGTTGATGTCATACATACAGATGCTCTATTAGGAAATTTTATACGTATGGGACATGTTGATTTTTATCCAAATCGTGATCTACCATTACAGCCTGGTTGTATATCCCAAGGTGTTTATGAACAGAATTTAGTGAAAGCAGCATGTTAGTATATACTAAACTTAATTGAATCCAAAATAAATTAATTAATAATTTATATTTTTTATTTAAAAACAAAAATAATGAAATTAAATAATTTATAGTTGGATGTAGTCATCAAAGAGCTTGGGAATATTTTGTTGAATCAATAAAATGGCCAAAAGCATTCAGATCAAAATTCTGCAAACCAATTAAAACATTTCAAGATTCATGTCGTAAAGATGTTAGAGCTTATATGGGTATATCAGCTGATATTAGGTGAGATTTTTTTAGTTTTAATTAAGTAAATTACATTATTGATATTTAAAACTGCTTTGAAAAAAGTTTCACTTAATATTTATTCCTTTATTATTTATACAAACAAGGGTAAATTGTGTAAACAAGGCTTGTAATATATTTTTAATTCAATTATAATGCTAAAATTTCAAAAATTCTAGAATAATTTTTAGAAGGAGTTCTAGAATAATTGTGATGAAATAACTATCATACATACACAGTCTTAAAATTTTTTGATTAATTTAAACACACACACAAATTAATTTTTAAGCATATGTTTGAATGGATTAGTGTTTAATGAATTTTAGAATATTACACATGGGAACCCTTTGAAAACTATAAAATTTTTCTATAATAAGATTTTAAATATTAAAAAAAAAGTTATTTTTAGATTTTAGGGTTGTTCCCCTTCCAAATTAAATTTTTGTAAAATAATTAAAAAAAAAATTAATAGCTATTTAAAATTTTATTTTTCTTTTATAGTTTGTGTTTAGTAGTTGAATCTGATTAAAAAGGGTTATGGATAGGTTCAAGATAACACGTGCAGGTTAAAAGATAATAAGAAAATAAATATTAATTGACTTTTGTCAAACATAATTTTATTTTAGAATTAATAATAAATGTTTATAAACATGTTTGTAAACATTAAATCAAAAAACAAATTTTAATAGTTTGCAACTTATAAGGTACTTTTTAATTAGCATTTAAATTAATTTTTTTCAACATAGAATTTGATATATTTAATTAATATAATAATGACGATAAGAGTAGACATTTTGGAAAAAAAGGGTTAAGATCAAGATTTACTAAAGATATTACTTTATATTACAAAAAGGAAAGTGTGTACGAAACCTTTTCTTTATTAGGTCCTATTTAAAGAGCTTATTTAACTTGACTGATTTTCATTTGCCTGCATTAATATTTTTATTATTCATTTGGCTAGTAATCGTATATTTAATTTAGAAGATCGCATTTTTGAAATTATAAAAGATAGAATAGGAACTTGTTAAAAAGATGATTGCTTAAGCTTTAAAATGCATTTTACAAAATTTTCATAAGTAATCTAGAAAACAGAAAAAAAATGGAAACTAAAAGAGGTCTAGCTTAGCTTCCATACAAAAAAATTTATCTACTTATAAGTATTTATGCAGTGATATATGGGAGTGCACTTAATTAACAAACACCCTGTATATATATGTAAATATCGGCATTTTAAAATTGTCACCTAGATCAGTTCTAAACAGTTTTTTAATATTAATAATATAAACCACGTTCTTAGACATCCTAATGGTTTCTGAATTTTAATAGAAATGATTAGAAGTAGTTGTTTCCTAATGGTTTCTTAAATCTATTAGTATGATTACCAAGTAATTATACTGGTAATTGTGTACTGGTACTTGAATGAAATACTAAAAAAAAATTCTTATTAATAACACAAAAATTAAAAATATTTTTGGAAAATCAAGCAATTTTAAATAAAACTAAATAAATTAATCCAAATGTAATCAAATTACTTGATTTTTCAATACCAGTATTTTTGAATTATATTAAATACTTTAATTACTTTTGAATATACTTTTATGATAATTAAGTACTTTTTCGGTATTTTATTATTTTAAAGTAATTAATAGTCAAAAATAATTACAAAAGAAATTTATAATCAAAAATAATTACAAAAGTAATTTTAGTATAAAAAATAGATACAAAAGTAATTAAATATTAAAAATAATTATAAAAGCAATTGGAAACCAAATTTAATTACTTTATAAGAATTATCAAGTAGATACTTCATTTTTTTACTTGTTTAAATTGAATTTTCAAAGTACTGTTACAAAATATTTTTAATTGTAATTATTAAATAATAATTACCAAGAAATAGTACTGGTAATTGTATATGTACTTTAATTTTACAGGTCTGTAAAACTTAATTCAAGTAATCAGTTAAGTACTGTTTTACATGATACCTAAAAATACTTTTTTAACTTAAAACACTCTGAATTAAATATATTTTACAATCTTCATATTTAAAAATATTTAACAAATTTCCTAGATCTCAGTTTGACTTTAAAAAAGCTCCTTAAAATATATTTAAATATTTTAATTTTCTGGAGTTTACTAACTATACCCAAGACGACATATGAGGTATAATAGATTATAATAAATAAGTAAATGCACTACCGGAGGATTTTTTCAGTTTTAATTTGCCACTCCTTTCCATCCACAACTAAAACAATTTTTAAAAGCATCCCGAGGCTATAAATTTTACTGAAGTCAGATATTTCTACTTTAATAATATAATTTAACTTTTAGTGAAAATATATAGGAACTTTTTATTTAAATTTTTATAATTTCAACACATACTTTTAATATACCTTTTAATATAATTAATGGATTTTTTTTTAATTATGCATTTTGTTTTTTTCAGATTGCGTGGAAAATATTATTTACGGACAAATTTAAAATCTCCATTCGGCAATAATCGTTTTTTCATATAAACAATTTTACTTTTGTTTCATGAGTGTGTCTGTGTATGTGTATGTGTTTATTGTAAGTATATTTGTAAATCCTGTTTTAAGGAAATTTTATAAAGGAAAATTTGAATGTCTTTAATTGTTAATTTGCATCTTTAATTAACAAAATTTTAAATAAAAAATGTTGTTCCATTTGAAAAATTTGTAATTTTTAAAATTGAAAATAAAAAATTAAAAAAAAAAATTATATTTGTTTTAATGAAGGAAGTAATGATTATAATATTGTATAATAGATTTTATTACCTAAATAAACATTTTGAAAAGAACCCTTATAATTCTATATTTAACCAGTTTTTACTTAAATATTGGTCGCAAATTAGATCGGGGATGACGCCGGGTCATAATGGCGAGTGAGATAATATTTTGGAAAAAGGGGCAAACCTGACTTTGTAGCCAACTCTATAATCAATAATAAAGTTATAGGCAAATTATCAGTCCAAATTTTCTCAGTCGTTCTTTTTTTTACAGCCGGCATTTTCACCCATTCAACATTTTCTCAGTTGACATTTTCAACTTGTTTTTGTGGGTAATTCCATTTTATTTCCAGGATTCATATTTTTCCGAGATTTTAAATGACCGCAATCGAGATCTCAAGCTAATTATTTATTACAACATAGATTGGAACTTAATTAGGTTAGCTAATCATCAGTTTCATAGGTCTCTTAAGTAGTAGTTTAATTTTTTATTGAACTTTTTCGGACCAATTGAAACATAATTGATTTGGAATTCAAGATTTCGGAAGTTTCTTGGAAGGTGTTACGCACTATCTAATAGAGATATAAAGTAAAGTAAATTCTTAAGCCTTAAGTAAATCTCTTTTCTTGAAGATAACATGAAAAATGGAAATTTTACAATATAAAACTTTGTAGGTTGATCTGTTTCAGTTTTTAAGACCATGTATATATACTCTTTCCACATGAACTTGATCTCTTTTTCAACTGAAACTTTTCTATTTTCAAATTACATAGGTTTTGTTTTTAATCATCTCTGTTTTTGAGGATCCAGTAGTTGCATCAACATATTTGAAAGGAGATACTGACTGATTTTATAAAATAGCTTAAATACAGCAAAAAAATTTCAAAAGTTCGACTACATAGCCTAACCCAAAAAATGAACCCAAAAATATAGGTGCCATTTTTTGAGATTTATCTTAAGTTTTTCCTGTTTTTAGTTTCTATAACAAAATTGAGGTCAAGGTTTTTCAGCCTTTGCGGATTCGACTTCTCGATCCTAATATAAGGGGCTTTTTAAAAAAAAAACCAATTTAATTTGAAAAAAGACCAAATTCATTTCAAAATAAACAAATTTCAATTGAAAAAGGACCAAGTTCTTGTGAAAAGAGTTTATAAATATATACGTAAGTCCATTCAGTATAATTTTTAATGAGTAATATGGTAAGTAACTGAATACTTTTTATTAATATAAAAATATGTTATATATATAAATATAGGTACATTTATAGAGATGATATGTAGTTACAAATATAACTGTAAGGATATGAATATTGTTCCTACAAACTTTAATAACTATTAATTTTAATTTTTTTAATATGGCATGTAACAGTTTTTTTTGTATAATACTATAATTAACTTTTTTCTAAAGTAAAAAGAAAATGATGTTGGGAGTAACATAATTAAATTTACATAATTAAAAATAATGTTTTATTACTGAAATATTATATAAATAAAATAAAAAAATCTTTTAAATAGAAGGCGTGATTCTTTTTATCTGGTAGAGGTGTTCTACATAATATATTGTCCATTCTTTTTTAGACATTTTAATATTTAAGAACTTTAAGAATTATTTTAATGATTAATGATTATGTTAAATTTAAAATATGATACAAGAAGTAAAATTTAATTAATGAAGAAGAAATTGTTGAATATAATAAATAATATTTGTTGGTAGTTTAAGAATGTATTAAATTAAATTAAATAATTTGTTCAAAAAAAATTTTAAGTTAGTAATTTGTATTGGCTATTATTCTAAACTAGCCGTTGGCCCGTCACATAATGACGGAAGGTCAATTGAAAGAAGAACTTTTTCTAATTAAAAACTATTTCTAATTTAATTATATACATATATATACATATATTGTACTTAAAATTGTTTTAAATGTTGATTTTTGAATTGAGTTTTGCTTTATCTATAAATTTTGAATTATAAATTTTATTTGGAATTTTTTTTAATATACCGAATTAATTTAAAAAAATATATTTGTTTGGCTTCTATGGTGCTGACTGCTGGGCTTGGTGCATCGAACTCAAGTATTGTACACCCGAAGCCACTTTGCCAACCTCTACACCATTTTTTTCCATTTTTAGATTTTTTTAAATATAAAAAATAATTAAAAGGAATTATGAGGGAAAGATGCAGGGATAAGAAAGAGATAATGGAACTTTGAGAGAACTTTGAAAATACTTTGATTGCATTGCTTGGTTTATTTGCTTTTCAACACAAGCAATGCAACAAAGCATACATTGTTTATTTCAGATTTTCACTGAAAATAATTAAAACTTACTACACAATCTTCTTGCTAAGCATAGTTTTCTTAATTTTTATTAACAAAATTTTTTAATATTTATATAAAATTTCCAGAAAATGTTCTGTGAGTTTTAAAAACGTAAATGAACAAATTCATACATTTAAAATAATTTAAATTCATAAAAAAAATTTATTTATTTTTATTTTTGTTTTTTATTAAAATAAATAAAATATTTTTTGGCCTGCTTATGATAATTTATGATATTTTATTTTCTAAAATAAAACACATCCAACAAAACATTAATATTTTATTTTTTTATAATTGAACACATCTAACAAAACACATTTAATTGAATGCGTTTGTTACACCTCATTTCCTGGACAAATATATAAATAATAATAATAATAATAATAATAATAATAATTAAATAAGTTTTTTTAACTGAAAAACTTTCTTAAATATTGACATTTAAATGCACGAAACAAATATTTCTTAGTTAATAAATTATTCATTACTGAACTTTTCAAAAAACAATTTATTTTATTGGGTCAATTAAAATAAGCGTTTATATTTAAAAAAAAAAATAGAATTGAGTTAAATATTTTTAAAATGGCAGATTATAAATGGATTAAAAAAATTCCATTTAATAAATCAAACCAGCACCAAGAAATCGGGTTGAAAAACATTGAATAAATAGAATTTTTCTAAGTTAATAAAACTAATTTTTTCCAAACTGGAAAATACAATAATAATGACAGCTATAGAATGAAGGAATTGCATTGATTGTTAAATACTTTGGTAAAAATATCAAGTAAAAATATTAGTTTTGAAATAATTTTTTAAATTCTTAAATAAGTATATTTAAATGTAAATTAGAGTACAAGTTTTTGTTTTGAAAATTTCAAATACTTGTAAAGTACTTTAGAAATTTGTTTCAATGACCCTTAAAATATTTGCGTTATTCGATTACATGATACTATTAGATCCGATTACATTAAAAGTTGAATTGAACGAATCCTTTACTAGTATTTAAAAACTTCACATCAAATACTTTATCACCACAAGAGTATTTGAATTAATTATATCAAATATTTTATTTGTATGTGTATATGTCAACGTCAAGTCAAAATACTTAATTCAAAATAACTGTTTTACTCAATTACTAAAGATATTTAATAAATAATCAAAAAATCAATTTTTCAAAAATAAATTTAGCAAGACAAAGTTAAAAAAAAAAACTGAAAGCATAACAAAATGTCACTGTCTATTTCCTTAAATTACTTTTTTTTTCTTTACATTTCATCCATTAAATATTATTTATATTCAATTACATACATATACATTTTTTTTTCTAAATTCTTTATTTTGAAAATTATAAATCAAAAGTTCAAACAAAAATATAACTATAAATTTTTAAATTTACAAAAAAAAGGAAAAAAAAAAACATTTAAATCGATTAAGATTTTTTTAGTTTTAGTCCTTGGTCCTTTTTACTCGTAGTCCTTTAAAAAATCTTAACTTAAGGAAAGAATGAACCCAAAAATTTTTATGATTTTTTTTTATATTTAATATTTTATGATTTAAAATTTACATTAATATATTATCTAATATATACAATATTTATTATATATGTGTGTATGTATGAATGTAAACTTGAATAATTTCATTGTAGTCCGAGAAAACAAAAAACGCTTATAATAAATTTATTGGTCATAAAGGACTACAAACAAAAAATATTTTAATATTTCTATTTTGTCTCTCTAATAAGAAAAGATAAATTTATGATTTTGTTTAAAAGTAAAAGATTCTCCAGAATATGTATAAAATATACATATATATGTGTATTTATACATGAAAGGGCAATTTTAATTTAATTGAAGGTGTTGGGACTTAGCAAATGTATACATATATTGGGGAGTACTCATCATATGTAACTAACTATAGTATTAATTAATAGCGCATACAAATAAATTATTTTGGAACATATTCTTGGTTTACTAAATCTTTTTTTTTTTTATAAATCTCAAATTTAGAAAAATTTTAGAAAATCTCGCGTTTTATTTAAATTTCATTCTATTTTAAATTCTTGTTTTTATTGAAAAATCCCGTTTATTCTCGCTTCAAAGGATTTTAGAGTTGGTTAATCAAAATTATCAGCTTTTTCAGGATATGAAAATAATAGAAATTTTCTAATAAGCGATTTTCAAAAAAAGAGATTTTATAAAACTAGTTTTTTTTTAAAAAAATGTGATTTCATAAAAACAAGATTTTCTAAAAGAGATTTTTTGAAATCAGATTTTGCTAAATGGGTATTTAATAAATCAGGATTTAAACTACAACCCAAATTATTTATGTTATTTTAATTAATAAAATGACTCAATGAAGTCATCTCTTACATTTTATAATCATAATTTGATTAAGAACTTAATAATGGCCAACATGTATTTTGTTTAAAGTTTTTAAAAAAATATCTAATAAATATTAATTTATAATAAGATGTTATTATTATACATTGTTCCTTAAAAACTATAATGTATAAATTAATTAATGTATTATTCGATTTTATATTATTTCCATCTAACTGAATTGAAGTAATTTTCATCATTAATTAATTTTCCCTATTTGTATTGTATATTCTTAAATAACCATTTTTCTTCAAGTCAGTTAAGTGAAATGTAAACAACGAATTAAATGAATCTTAAAAAATTTTTCTTCAACTTCAGTTAAGTTCAAATAAAAGAATTTTATAGTTTCTAAGAACCCTATAAGTATGCAATGTTTTAAAAGAAATATGATCAAATTTTTCAATATTGAAACTGATCCCATTTTGTACAACATGACCGCAAGCTTAATTGAAAAATCAAAAAAAAATACTTTTACAAGGATGCAAGAATCATAAGAAATTTATTAGGAATTATTAAAAAAATAAAATTAATTATTATGACAGACCACAAAATACTAAAGAAAATGATTTGATATCACATATACATTACCACATTTGAAAAATTTAAAAGACTTTGCTGACTGGCTAAATAGCAGCCCCTGAGTATTTAATCTTTTTAGACAAAAATAGATATTTTCAAAACCGTAATCCTGTCCACCTGTTATATCACCTTATACAATAAGTCTAAACCGGACATAGATAAATTATTAAAAAAGATACAATTGGTGGTTGGAATACACCTTGAATTAGCACTGAGTATACTGTATACAAATTATTGAAATTAAGTTAAGTATTTAAAAATTGGGTTAAGTAAGAGTAAGTTTTTATTTTAAAAAAAAAAAATTTGAGTCGGTTTGATTTTTTATTTCCTCAAACTTTTTTACCAAAACGATATTATAATAATATTGTAAACTTGGACAATTTAAATAACGATTAAATACTAGCATTTACTTGTATTAATATTTCTTAATATAAACAAAAAAGTATATGTTTAGTTTAAATGTTAATCAAAATTATATTATAAGCAGTTTTTTATTAAACTTTTCTAGGCTAAGGTATAGTTTAAAAATTAAAGGAAAAATAAAGTTTTAATTTAAAATAAGAAAAAAGCTGATATTTATATACAAAACATTAATAAATGAAGAAATAGATCATTATTGAAACAGAATAAACCTATAAAAAAATTTAAAATCTTTTATTAATTTATTTAATTTAAGCAAGTCCGCACTTAAATAAAAAAAAAAAATTAATTGAAATTAAAAAAAAATTATATCAAGAAGGGATTTGAACTAACGACCCCAACATTTTATAAACACGAAATATATAAAAAGTAGACTAACTAACTTATTCATCTTCAAGTTTTTAAGATACAAGAAGAAGCTATATGAGTCATTTATTTATTTTTTGTGTATCTAATACTAGAATCGAGGCGTAATATGCGTTATATAAATGTAACGGTTGCAATTTTATTTAACATAATTTTAACATAATGTACATAATGAAATTAGAAATAGTTTTTAATTAGAAAAAGTTTTTCTTTTAATTGACCTTCCGTCATTCTGTGACGGGTCAACAGCTAGTATTAAATAATTATTCTCACTCAAATCACAGCTAACATTTAATATCGAATTCAAAAACTCAAAAAACTTTTCAGGATTCTCCACAATTAAACATACACAATTAACATACATAGTAACATTTTACTATACATATGTATGTATATTGAAACTTTTAGACAATGTTATGAATGATGTGATAACCAAATGGATATTTTTATATTATATATTCATATACATATACAAAATGATGATGTTTCACTATTGGGATTTAATTTGATCTACACATAGTATTTTAGTATTTTTATTTTTTGTATATTCAAGTTTTAGTAAATATTGATTTAACGTGATAACGTTCTGAGTATAAATAATTTTGTGGAATTTTAAATAGCAAAGTAGAAACAAAAAACTAAAAACAAAAATAAAATACAAAAATAACATTTCTATTATGGTTTATTTGTTTGTTTTTATTTGTGTGTATTTGTATATTTTTGGAATAAATATTAAAAGTAAATATTGCAAAAAATAAAATTTTCAAAACAAATGAATTTTCGAATATTATTGAAATTTTTCCAAATTATGGTTTTTGTTTATTTAAGCGTTTTTCTGTTTAATTTTGAGTGTGAATGTGAGTGTAAATGTGAATAAATAAATAGAAATATGATTTGATTTAGTAATAAGATTTTAATATTTAAAAATTTATTAATTAAGTTATAAATTTTCGGAATATCTAAGTATTCAAATTATAAGAGAGAATTTAATTTAGAATAGGTACATTAAATAAGATTAATAATAATGCAATTTTAGTTTTAATCAGTGGGTTGATTAGTATTGGATTTTTAAATTAAATTTTAATCTTAAATGTAGTGGAAATTTTAATTAAAAAATTATAGCTAATTAAATAGTATATTAATTAGATATGGTTATATTGAATAAAAAGCCGGTTAACAAGAGTTATAAATTGAGATATAGATTCTAATTTGAATTATGAAATATATTTGAAACATAGCTGAAAAAACAATGATTTGAAAATATATAAATATTTTGCTTTCATAATCAATTTTTATCTTATACAACTATTAACGAAATTAAAAATCTGAATATTATTGTTTATAAATACAATTAAAATAAAATCTAAATTTAATTTAAATAATCTAAAGGCAAGGTTCAGTGAATCAGTCATTTTTAACTGATTGCCTATGTATAAAAAGTTTTTTTTATATGGATTGATTCATTTTTATTTGAAAAATTTAATGCTTCGTTTTCACTTGTAGCTAACGAATGACATTTCTCAGTTTCTGCCATATTTAAAAAGTGCCAGTTAAAACTGATTATATAATGATTTCACATTTTTTCAGTAGTGAAGATCTGACTGAAGAATTGAACTAATCAGCGCCAACAAATATAAAACAATAAACTAAACTGTCAAAACTTATTTATATAACAGTCATTTATTTTATAACGAAACTGTCATTGCCATTTTTAAACTAGCTGTCAAATGTCATTAACTGAAATGTACAAATACACTTTAAGAGTAATTGACTATGTTTTGAAAATGTAATTGACTTTGTTTTGAAAAAGTAATTGACTTTATTTTGAATAATGTTTTAGAACTTAAATATAATAAAATTTAACTTAATTTTGTAGTGTTTTATTTTTAAGATATGGAAGAGATATAGTTTTCAACCAGTATGGTTTTTAGAATTTTAGTCCTGAATCTGCTAGAACTAAAAACCTATTCCATTAACCCCTTAACCATTCTACCTCTCTCTTAAATCTTAACCATTTTATAAATTTAAACCCATCAATGATCTGAAACTTTAATAATTATCTTATTTAAGTTTTTTAAACTCTTAACTACAATACAACTCTTGCCACTTTTATAATACAACGTTTAATATTTTTACACAATATAATATAATATAATTTGACTTCATTACATTTCAATTTTATGGGCGTTGTGTCATCAATTGTGTAATCACTAAGTAATGTGTAATCGTGATTATGTAATTGTCTACAAAAACTAAAAATCACTATTTGGCATTCGATTCAATTTGTAAATTTGTATTTCCTCAAAAAGTATCAGAATTAAACGTTTTTAAAAAACATTTTATACTAAAAATGAAAAACATATTTTTTTTTTCAAAATTAAAGTTATTTTGATAGGAACTAAATCTAATTCATAAATTTTAGGATTCTTTTCTTTTGATATTATTAAAAAAAAAAAAAGAAAGTTTTTTGTCTCCTTCAAAGGAATAAAAATAAGTTTTTTATGTAAAAATATGTAAATTTTCTTATAAAAAAAAGTCACGAGTCACAGAATAAGAAATTCTTTTTTGTATTCAGCTCCATAAGAACATGCATGTGTATATTTACGATGTTAAAGTATGTGAATTGAATAAAAAATTTTGAGAGAAAAGAAAAAAAAAGGACAAACCTATAAAAATAAAATATATCTTGAATTTTAAGTTTATTGATAAAATTCGCAAAAAAAAACATTATAAATTTGATTTTACTTGAAATTAACTATTTAAATAAATGAATTTTCGCAAAAAAATTATTTATTTTAAAAAGATTTTTTTAAAAATTTTCTATTTTAGTATAAATTAAAAAGTCCTTGGCTTGGGCTTGAATAAAGCTTTGCATCTAAATCAATAAAATCTTAAGATATGAATAAGAGAATAAGTCTGTAGTTTAAGAGATATCATCTCATCTTGACATGGGGATAGCATGTACCATCCTAACACGTAGGCTTTGCGGCCTTTTTGGACCCACTTTAAATACTTTCTATCAATTTATAAGTAATATTATTTATATTTGGTAACCATGGGGATTTTTTTTCAATTAAAACCATTCATGACTTGTACGTGAATCGAACCCGCACTTCTCGGTTAGCAAGCTCACAAATGCACCGAGACAATGCATTAATAATTTATACTATTATCTAAACTATACAATTCTATACTTATCAATACATTAATAATCAAATTTTTGAATAGAATTTTCATTTTCGGATTCCTTCTTTGGAGTAACCGATAATTCATAATTAAAAACCAATTGAGATATATACAACTAAGGAAAATAGATAAATTCATTAGGAACAATTACTCGATACAAATACTAGTATGGATTGAAATAGATATTTTATTAATTTTAAATGTAATGGTTATAATTTCAATATTCCATGAAATTGTTCGTCCTCACTTAGGCTTTTTTATTGAAAACTACATCAAAGAATGGTAGTGAAGAGCTATTGAAAAAAACTAAATTCGAGAAATTTGCATGGGTTTTCAAAAATATACTTGTAATTCTTATGGTAATTTAGTTTTCTTTCGGCATTTAAATATTTTAAAGTAATTAATTATCAAAAATAATTACAAATGTAATTTAAGTATCAAAAGTAATTACAAAAGTAATTTAAGTATCCAAAATAATTACAAAAGTAATTAAATTTCAAAAATAATTACAAAAGTAATTGAAATCCAAATTTAATTACTTTCTAGGAATAATTAAGTAAAAACTTATTTATTTATACTGGTAATTGAATAATTACAAAGTAATGCAACTTGCATTTGTACTGGTACTTTTACAGATTTAATTATAATTAATTTATGCGTTATTCAATATAGTTTATTAATTTATAGTACATACATTAAATTTTAGTTTTTTTAATCCTTTAATCTGCTAGAACTGCTTACTAAACTTACAAAGAAAAATTACTGACATTAGTTGTTAAAATCAATTTAAATCAATTTATTACATAGAATTTTTAAACTCAAGAATTGTAAGTAATCAAAAGTAATAAAATTAAATCTACTTTTTATTTAAAAAAATTGCGTAACATTGTTTTTCAATTTATTATTGAGTGTTAATTTTTTTTTTATTTTCAACGTTTCTTAAAGTTAAAAATTTTAGGAAACTTTCTTATCATTCTCATAACATTGTAATTTACTTTTATTTACAAATTGGAAGTTATATCTATTGAATTATCTGACCAATGGCGTAGTGGTAAAGACGCCGCCTTTCATGTCTCGGGTTCAAACCCCGGTCAGATCATATCTAATAAAAAAATATCGTAAAATTATATTTATATAGTAATAGTTTATACCGTAATATAAAGTAAGATATTAATAAAAATATATATTTTTGTGTTAGATTATAAATGGCGCACAAAGTTAACATTTGTGCATTCATATTTCATAACCTTATACAATAGCTACATCCGAGTAATCAACGGCTTAGTGAATATTATGATTAAAAAAACTGAAGCCTAGTTTAAATAAACTTGGTGAATGCCCTATACTCCTTAAAGGAGTGGAAAAGGAATAAAAAAAAATTTTTTTGAATTAAAAACAAAATCAATTCTTAAAATAAAATGAATATTGTACTTAGCTAATAGTTAGCTATATATAAATATCAAAAAATTTGAATGAAAATATTTTTAAAATAAAAACTATTTATAAATAAATGTGACTTCAAAACAATTTCTGATTTCCAAATGAAATTCCAAAACTTCTAAACTTCTAATAATAAAAATAGTAAATATTAAAATTTTTACAAATCAATCGAACACAATTTTCTTTTCACCATTTTTGTAATTATTCTATCACGTAGCAAAAGTCTCAATATACGAGTCTCGAAATGTCAAATTAAAACGCAAATTTCAAAATAATACAAAAAAAAAACCAGAATAATGTCAAATTAATGCGATTAATTTTCTGAAAAAAAAAAAAAAAAAAACAAAACCAATTTTAATACGATACTCATTGTGTATTAAAATAATGAAAATAACAAAATTACATTAAATTTTTATACATGTATTATTTCAAAAAATTATCAGATTTAAAAAGAAAAGTTGAATTCCAGAAAAATAAAAACGAAACGAAACACACCATCCATGTGCCATTTGTACATATTTAAAAGCTTCCGGTTTCCGTCACTTAGCATATAAATAACTCCAAACAATAAAGACCACCCATATACAACATACTAAAACTACTACTATTTTTAATATCATTAGTACATATGTAAATATGTATTAATACATACATATATATATAAAATAATTTTCTTATTTTGAATCCTATATGTATGCAAAAAGCGTTGTCGGTTAGGCAAATTTCACTTCACTTGTATACAGTTTTTAATATGACAGAGAAAGATTTTAATCTCTGATAGTTTTTTGATTTTTTTTTTTTTTTATTTTTATTATTTTTTGTAAATATTAAAAGCAAAGAACAACATTACAATACACTAAAACAAAAAAATTACTTAAAGCCCATAATTAACAGAGACAACTAAATAATCTAGTACAATAAAAGAATTTAATATAAAATAAAGTAAAAAAAAATATATTCGCCTAAAAATATGTAAATTTCACTAGTTTTTTATCAGAATTTTTTAATCTTATGAAAATTTCTTTAAGTTTTTTGTTTTATTTTGTGTTTTTTGTTTTTTTTGTTTTTTTATATTTTATATGAAAGGTGTCTTTAGGCTAAGCTTAATTTTTTATTTTTTGGGGGTTCTTTTATTTCAGAGTCATTAAACTTGTTTTTTTTTTGAAGAAAAATAAAAGAAAAGTATTAAAGGAAATGAAAAATGGCGGTTAGTGCCTGACTCAAAGACATATAATATAAAATGAAGGACAACATTTATATGAAAAAAACAAAATTTTTTTAGGGGTAATATTAATAATATATAAATATACAATGAAATTTTTTAATAGAAATTATTTTGTTATATATGAGTATCCTTTTTTTAAAGAGTCCTGGAAAACGGATATAGGAAGTACTTTTTTATAAAAAATAATAAAATTAAAAAAAAGAGTTAAAATTTATTGTTATAGTGTTTTAATATTTTTTTTTACCAAAATAGATTGTCACGTAATTTGAAAAAAACAGAAATAACGGTAAAATATAAAAATTAGTTTAACAATTTCTTTTTGAAATTTTTATGAAATTTTATATCAAATTTTTTGTATCTCTTTGAATAGTTGGTAGTTTTTATTTAAAAAAAAACAAGGGTGAAATTAAATTTTAAAATAATGAAATTTTTATAAATTGTAAAGGAAACGTAAATAATATTATATGGGGTTGAAGGTCAGTTAAGTTTAAATTAATTTTTTTATAAATAATTGATTATGGCATTATAAAATTGTTACGAAGTACTGGTAGGCTTGAAAAACTACGGATTTTCAAGAATATCAGAACTCCACAAGGATTCATGAATAGACAAGTTCGGTTTTTTGTAATGCATATCATGAATACTATATTAAATATCAGTATATATATATATATATCAGGTAAATTATATTAAAATTTTTCAATGGCAATGCAAGATTATTAAAAATGTATAGTAAAGATTTAGTTTATTAAAAGAAAACCAAATTAAAGAGGAAGGGCAGTTCAATTATTTGAGAAGAATGGTGAACGGAAGTGGATGTTAACAACAGAATTAATAAAACTAGAGCTGCTTTTGGAACACTCTAAAACATATGGTTATCAAATGCTATCATCTCTGTGCAAGAAACTAAAAAATCTTTGAAACAAACATCAAGTCAGCAATTCTATACGACTGCGGGTGTGAAACATGAAAATATCACCAAAGAGATGCAGACGTATATAAATCGTCGTCTGCGTCGCATCTTAAGATTTCGTTGGCCGCAAATCATTACCAGCACACACCTGTTGCCAGAAGTTCATAGAAGTCGAGAACCGAGAGAGACAATGACGATGAACCGGGTATACCTTGAGGAAACCAAAACAAAACATTGCTAGGAATTGATTTGAATGGAATCCACAAGGTAGACCTAAGACAACATGAAAAAGTACTGTTTTGAAAGAAGCAGAAGCGCAAGGCTAAACATGGTTACAACTAAAAGAAATTGTAGAGGATCGTAAAAGGTGGAAAGTATTTATCGTTCTTTACCTCAGGAGGAGTTTTAGGATCCAGTAAGTTAGTAAAAGATTTGGCTAGTGAGATATAGTATAAAAAGTCAGTGAGATTGACTCAACTTAATTAAAATTGCCCATTTAATAATGACCTCAAAAAAAAATTTAAAGAAACAAACAGACTCTTTTTATGTAAAAGACGTTTAGAAGATTTTTTCTTGTCTTACTAATGGTTCAGTCCTAACAATATTTAGAACTCTCTCTACCATTCTAATTACAGCTCATTTAAAATTCGTTCACAAATTTTAGATATTATAATAGTACTCCAGCCAGTTATATACTTCTATATCGAATTTAATTGATACTAAATTATACCGAATTCATTCCTGATTTATATTTTAATTAATAGGACAATATAGAGTAAAATAGGTAATTTAATATATATATATTTCATATACGTATATATAAGAATTAAAAAAAACCAGAATAAAATATTACCCAGGAAACATTAGTTAGTTGTAGGAGCTTAGTAAATTATACAAATGCACGCAATTTCGTTCATTATTCAATGGTTTTATTTTACCACACTAAAGTTTGTCTCTTATATTTTAAAACTTTTTTTCATTTTTATTCAACTATTAAAATTAATTTGAATTGTTGGGTTTTTTTTTCCACAGTAAATTTAAATTCACAATAATTTAAAAATTCAACAAAAAAAAATTGGTTTTGATTTGTTTTATATTTTATTACGCTTTATTTTGAAACAAATTAAGTTTCGAATTTTGTTTTTTTTTCAAATTTTTATTTATTTGTTTTCATTTCATTTAAAAATTAAAATAGTTTTTATAATAGTTAGTTATACCTATCTAATGAAGTTTCTATACAGTGCAAAAATATGAAATATTTATATCGTTTTTATATTCAAAACATTTTTTTTCGAATTATTATTCACTTGTATAAAATAAATAGAGTCATTAAGTGGTAAAATGATTTTCAATATTAATTATTTTAATTAAAATAGGAAACTAATTTTGGTTTTCAATTTTTTTTTGTGGTATTGATTTTATATTGATTATTAATTATGTAAAAATTAAATGAAATTAAAATTATGTTTATAATTAAAATATTTTTTTATATTTATTTTGAAATAATTTTATTATTTTTTCCTTTTTTTTTAAATTCCAATGAAAAAACTGCAATTGTCCTGCGGAGTATAAAAAATTTTAATATATTGCATATTTTTAGGATGACTATATAGTTAATATCTTTTATTAAGTAAATTTATAGTCTGTGAATGTGACAGTTTATATCATTTATTTCAAAATGAATTTAAAGTAATTAATTTTAAGTTTTCTATTTGTTTTCTTAAAAATATAAATAGAAACTACAATTTTTCTGTAGAGTTAACAAATTTGAAGATATTGCATATTTCTCGGATAACTATTCACAATAATTTGTAGTCTAAGAATATGACAGTGAGTACTAGTTATTTAAAAATGGATTTAAAAAAATTAATTTTAAGTTTTCCATTCGTTTTCTTAAAAATTTGAATAGAAACTACAGTTTTCCTATAAAGTTAACAAATTTGAAGATATTGCATATTTTTAGGATAAATATTCACAATAATTTGTAGTCTAAGAATATGACAGTTAGTACTAGTTATTTCAAAATGAATTAAAGAATATTAATTTTAAGTTTTTCATTCGTTTTTTTTTCTTAAAAATATAAATAGAAACTGTAATTGTCCCGTACATTTAACATGCATGAAAATATTGCATATTTTTAGGATGACTATTAACAATAATTTTTAGTTTATATGACAGTTAATGCCTGTTATTTTAAGTTTTCCATTCGTTTTCTTAAAAATACAAATAGAAATTACAATTTTCCTGTAGAATTAACAAATTTGAAGATACATATTGCATATTTTTAGGATGACTATTCACAAAATTTTAATCTGTGAATATGACAATTAATTCGAATTAATTTATATATAATTTAAGGAAATCAACTCTAAAGAAGTTGCAAAATGTAGAGAAATGTACTAATATTCCAAAAAATTTAATAATATATAAAGTTTTTACTAAACATCTTCAAAGTTTGAACAGTAAACATATTTCAGTAAAATTATACAAATAAATGTTTATGTTTTATTTTATATATTCCATTACAAATCCAAAAATTTATTAACCAAATTGACAATCACACTATAAAAAGCATTTTTGTTATAAATCTGAGTCTTGGATTTACAAGATATTTTTATTTTCCGAGTATAGATTATACAAAAAAAAAAAAAATTTGTTTAACAAAAATGTGAATTAAATGAACAGAATGTAAATATACAATTGCATTTTTTATATCAATATTTAAAATACTTTAACAAAAAATATAAAAAAATCACGAACATAAAAGTAAGATTATTGCACGTATATACAAAGTAATTCAAAAATCTAAGTACAAATATTTTAATAGATTTGAGAATAAACGAATATATTTATATAGTTATATATATATATTTTTATAAATTTAAGTTTATATATCGAATATCTATGTTCATATATACATATGAATATTATAATACATAATATACATAGTTGTACTTTAGTAATAAGTTTTCTTAACTTTTCAACAATGCCCTTTTCAAACATTTCGAAATGAAATAATTTCAAAGCAACTCTTATCATTTTGAAAGAATCAGTTGAACTATTTAAGTGCAAAATAATGCAGAGAAACTATTCTATATATGGTATTAATATAATTCAACTAAACTTTTAAATGGCATTTATTAAACCTTGCAAACGGAGAGTAGTTTTTTATTAATATACATTCCACTACCACATACAATGTGATTAATGACTGGTTTAGTCCTGCAATTTCAGGTGAGGTAGGTATATATTTTATGTTATGATCAAAGCTATTATGATATGTATAATAAATTATATTTGTTTTATTTGATATGATCTGAACTGGGTTTGAATCCCAGATCCTTCGAACGACTGATGTCCTAGCCACTAAGCTAGTTGGATAAAATGATAGGATTCAAAACATAGAACTTCTCTAATATTCTTATTATCCTAATACGGAAAATATTTTAAAGACTCTTAATGCACTGTGTTATAATATTGGTATCTCTACTTTGAATTATCCAGAACCGAATTATCAACGACCTAATCAAAGTACCGAATAACAAAACCTAATCTTAGTTTAATAACTTAAGTGTTTAATATTTCGAACCCATCTTCCTCATAAATATTATTACAAAAATCTTAATCGGACTTAAATGTAAAACTGACTTGTACCAATGACTTTTAGGTACCAAAATAAATGCAATAAAAACTCTTATTATACAGCCAATACCTCAATGAAAGTTAATAGAAATTTTATTTCCGTCAAAATCTGCTGACAATTTTTCTAATCTTGAATTCTTAGCACTTCAACGTGTTGTATTTTCATAATAGACTTGGAAACAAGTCGTATTATAGTTTAATTTTATTTTATTCATAGAAATGTTGTATGAATTTCTAAATAGGAATCGCGTTTTTACTATTTGTATAAGGAACACAAACATATACACATATACATTAATTTTATTTTTCAAATGGCTATACTTTATACTATATAACAAAAATAGAAAAATATGTAAATCCTTTTTTTTTTTATTTCTTTGTCCTTTTTTTGTACATCGCTTATTTTTTATTTTTTTTTATTTTATGATACGTTACACATTTCCTGAAATAAATGGTTCTATTTTAGAGATGGCGTAGTCGTGTGAATACTTTAAATGCAATACAATTTCCTGTTTCCTGATTTAAACGTCAGATTAAAGACAGATATACCCAACATGCACTACTATTTATTTTGATTTTATTTTTACGTTTATATTTAAACATAATTTAACTTGTAATAATGTTGGTCAAAATTAAAAGTACAAATTTAATTGGTTTTATTTCGACATATGACCTTTGTCTTAAACATTGACTTCTACATAATCCATAGTGCTAATGTCCATTACTCTCAATTCATTTCCTAATCCTTTTCTCGAAATCTAGAGATCCTAGAGTGCAACTTTTGGTGACTTACGATGATCCTTATTTTTATAAAAACTAAGCTATACGTAATAATTTAAATACAGGGTGTTTTATACTATAACTAAGGGATATTCTGGAGTTCAAAATCTATAAAAAATTCTTTTAGAGGTGGGACCGATTTTCATTTGGACATATGAGTTGGATTTTGACCTTTGTCTTAAACAATGGCTTCTACATAATCCATAGTAACGATCTTCATTACCCTCAGTTCATTTTCTAATCCTTCTCTCGAAATCTAGAGATCAACTTTTATAGAGTGCAACTTTTGGTGACTTACGAAGATCCTTATTTTTATAAAAACGTAGCTATACGTAATAATTTAAATACAGGGTGTTTTATACTAGAACTAGGGATTATTCTGGAGTTCGAAACAGAAAAAATTCTTTTGGAGGTGGGATCGATTCTCATTTGGCCATATGAGTTATAAATTTACTTTTTCGTCAACAGTGACTCCTACATAACCCATAGTACCAATCTCTATTGCCTTCAATTTATTTCCTAATCCTTTTCTCGAAACCTAGAGATCCTAGAATGCAACTACTATTGGTGACTTACTATGATTCTGCTATTGCAGAAAATCGAAGCTTTGCGTAATAATTTAAATACAGGGTGTTTTATACTGGAACTAGGGATATTATGAAGTTTTAAACAAATAAATAATTGTTTTGAAAGTGGGATCGATTCTCATTTGGCCATATGAGTTCTTAATTTACTTTGTCTTAAACAGTGACTCAAACATAATCCATAGTACAGGTCTTCAGTAACCTCAATTCATTTCCTAATAGATATCCTAGGTTGTAACTACTATTGTTGACTTACGATGTTTTTCACTCTCATAAAATCGAAGCTATATGTAATATATAATATAAATACAGGATGTTTTATACTAGAACTAGGGGTTATTCCGGATTTAAAAAGAAAATAAAAAATTCTTTTGGAGGTGGGACCGATTCTCATTCTTTTGGTTTTATTAACTAAGTTTTATATTTATAAATTCGGAACGAGATTTATCGGAGCTCTAAATTTAAAAATATTAGCTTTTTACAACCAAATACCATATCGATTTTTTTTTTAGTATGTATTAGTGCCCTTTGCAGCCGCTATTAATTTTTAAATATTTTATGCACACTGTACATTTAATTTAAAGAATAAGTAACTGGGAGGCACCTTGTCAATAACTAGTTATCATCCTTCCCAAATCCTTTACAGTTATAGTTAACATTTTTCATTTAATATAATTTCAAAATTGTATTCCTAGTTTTGTTAATCACTGTACATTCAGAATGGATTTATATAAAAACTTTTTGTATAGATGTATTAGTTAATGATTATGTGGTTGTACATTTATTCATGTTTTATAATATTTTGCTTGTTTAAATTGTTTTTTATTTAAATTAATAAAATTGAATTTATAATTTGTTTTTATGTTAGTATTTCATTTTTTTCCTCCCCCATTTTTTTTATTTAAAAAATGTGTTAATGAAAAATAGTTCCAAATAAAAAAAAAAAAACAAAATGAAATATTTAGATTGAATTCATTTTTTTTTTTTTAATTAAATCATAAATATTAAATTATATAATAATAATTTATTAATAGCATTTTTTAGCACAAACTGACCACAAAACATGGGCACATGGGAAAATTAAAATTTCATAAATTACATATTTTTCATTAAATTTTTTATAATAAATTTGGTTTTTTTGTGATATACATATATATATACATATATATAAAATTTAAAAATATATAAAAATATGCTGCAAATTGTCTTTCAATATTATCTTAATTCTATTAGACATGAGTTGCAAGTGCATGCTGCAAAAATTGTGTATATACACCTTAAGTTTAAAACTGCATTACCGATTAATTTTATTATTATCGAGTTTTAATTTAAAAATTGCCAACGTTTACAATGGCGTTAATAAACCAAATAAATTATATCAACATGCATGCATTTATTTCAATCCTTTTGGTTATTTTTTTTCTACTGCAGATGTCGCATTTCCTGCTTACTTCAAGTTAAAAATGTCATTAGCTTCCTGAATTGACTTTGTTTTAACTTCCTCTAAAATGTTTGTTATTATTTTTGTAAAACGATATTTTTAAACATCTTTGAGAACAATTAAAAATGTGTTTGCGTATAACTTTATCAGATTTAATAGCAAAAAATTAATTCTGCACTTAACATTGATAGCGAAAAATAGAACAATTTTAAATAATTATCGATTCGCAACTTCGATAAATAATTAAGCGGAAATTGATATAAATTTTTTTTTAGATTAATTTATAAACTTTTAATTATTTGGTATATAGTGCCTGAGGAATTTGTGACGTATGAAAAATATTTTCGAATTGTGAATTTCAATTTAAATTTCTTCGATTGACTATATGCATATGACTATACATATGTGACTTGGCCTTTATATAAAATATAGTTAGCAATGAAAATTAATAAGGAATATTGCATATTTTTAGGAAGTTTTAAAAAAATTATTTAACTTTTACTTATAAAAGCAATAAATACTTAAATTAAAATTTTAAAAAACTTTTAAAATAAAACTGAGGTCGGCCTTTTAGCACATTTTAAAAAAAAATGTCCGCTATTAAAATGTCAGTCTAGGTATTTTCAAGAGTTCTACACTTTTAGAAATAAAGTAATAAAATTTTAACTATACGTTTAGGTATTATTAAAAAAATTAATTTCATGGAACAACTTTTTTCTGTAACCCCACCCCCAAGCTTTAGCCCACCAAAGTTAAAAAAAACTCAATATTCCAATTGTTATAACATATGAGTTCTTTAAAGTATATTTTCAATCTAGAAATGGCGTTTCAATCGAAAAGTCTCGGGTTCAAACCCTGGTCTCATCATATCTAATAAAAAAATTTAATGTATATTAAAATAGTTTAATAAGAAGTCCAAATTTCAAATATCCAAAGGATCATTATTATCAGGCAATATTTACTATTATCTGATACTACAAATAAATAAATAATAAAGTGTTGCCATAGATACTGTATTTTAACTAACAGTTATCCAAAACACTTTTTTAAATCTATAACGGTACTGTTTAAATTAGAAACTTCAAATTTTAAGTGTATTTTAATGAAATATTGGAAAAGCAATTTTTTCTGAACCCTTGTTCTTTTCATTACTAGTGCAAGCGAAACATTCCGAGCAAGCAGAGAACAGCACTCAACAGAAGAAATAAAATTCATGATCTTTTATTTTTAGGTACTACCAAAAAAGCAATTCTATTCATATGGAAAAGTGCAGCGTTTTATTTAAAAAAAATTCAAAATGTACATGAAAAAATGTTTTAACTACAAAAACCAAATAAAAAATTTATATATTTTCTTTACAAGTTTCTTATATATATTAAAATATATTGCTTTTTCTTTGCAAGTATTAAATCCTATAAATTGCCTATATATGTTCATTTAAATTCAAATAGAAGATTATGGAGCATTTTTAAAAAACGTATATATATATAAAAATTTAAATGGAAGCAATTTTCATTTTTTATTTTATTTCTTTTGAACATTCAAATTGCTGAGATTAAAATTGCAATATTCGAACATTAAAGTGAATGTGCATAATTCATAATTTCAAGGACTAAAAGCATTTATATGTGTACTCAACATAAATATACATATATATGTACTTACAAACATTTATAATAAAATATAAACATAATGATTTGTGTAGATTTTTTTGATTTTTAAGCATTAAAATTTCATTTTCAAATAAATAAAAAAAAACCTCAAATTCAAAAATATAAATAAAATAAACATTTTATTTTTTATTTTAAAAAACTGAAATATAAATGTTTAATACAAGGTGGGTTTTCGTGAGGTCTAAATCAGTGTATTTAAGAATTTTTTTAAGTATTGCAATCTTGACACTTCACCTTATAGCTTCTTATCATATTTTTTCACATGAATTTGTCTTGTTAAAAGAGGGACAAAAGTTGCCACGGACTTATTACTCAAAAAAAAGCCAAAATTTTTCGAGGAATTATGATTGGGAGCAGGCTAAAAGTCCTTTGAAAAATGAAAAAAAAACTCCCCGTTACATTTTCAAACATGTGATTAAGTTTTCAATTGCATTTTCTAAATTAAAATTAAGTTCCAGAAAGAAACTAAGCTGAATTTGAAAAACTAGTAAAGCTGAATTTATTTTTATTTTGAAATACATTTAGTAAGTCTGGTAATACCAAAATATATAAGTAAAATTATAACTGTCAAATAATAAGTATTTGTATATTTGTCCATCGAAAATTCTATATTAAAAAGCATATTAAAGTTGAATACACAATCAAAGTTGCGCCTTTTGTGAGAGTACTTATATGTTAATTTTATGCAAAATTTTTAATTAGAAGCGAATTTAGGTTGGATACAAAATATGAGTTTTAGAATAAAGGGAAATTCCCGGTTTTCAATATGAATTGTCTAATTGTCTTAATACTAAAAATGCTCTTTAAATAGTTCGTCTTCCATCCGACCGATAGCTCAGTGGTAAAGTGGCGGCTTTTCAATCGACAAGTCTTGGGTTCAAATCCTGGTCGGATCTAATCTAATCAAAAAAATGTTGTGTATATTAAAATAATTTAATAAGAAGTCCAAATATCAAATAGGCAAAGGATTAATATTATCACGCAATATTTACTATTGTCTGGTAAGACCCCGATTGGCCCCCCCAGTTTACCAAATACTTTCGGTTACAAAGAGAAACGCCACACCACACCACACTTAAAAATATACACCCTATATATTATGTACATTACATAAACATTGGTATAAAAAATCAAATATAAAATATCATAAATAATATATTTAATTTTAATTATAAATGTATGAAAACATATAAGAAAAATATATATATATATATATGTATATACATTTAAAAAAATATATATTATGACGGTAATGTCATTTTTAATATCTATATAGATATAAATTTTCTGGATCTGTTCTGGATTTCAAGCATTTCAAATTTTTTTATATTCATTTTCACTTTAATATTCCATTATCAAAATTGAATATTATTCTCTTCATAAAATCTGTTTTTGTTTTAAGATCAAAATACATACATTGATACATATATTATACATATATATATATATTTATACAATTGTACAATATTCTTTATACAATATTTTTTTTTGGCTAATATTTAAAATAAAAAAAAAAAAAATTTTTTTTATGTGTTAATCTTGAAATAAAAATTTACTTGACATGCAGTACATAATATTTATGAAACTTAAATTTTTTATAATAAAATACATACATTCATACATATGTATAATAAAATATATATTATTTATGGTATATTACATTGGATAACTGATAAGGTGTCATTTCAGAAAACGGAATTGTAAGAACAATGACAAATAATAAAAATCAAAAAATCCAACCTAACCTTATTTTTTTTTGTCTGTGTTAAATGAAATAAGATTGTAAAATATTCAATGGTATTTATTGTCTTAGTATTTAATTACCACATTTGTAACCATTAAATGCAGTACTGAATCTAATGTTATATTTTATTTTATGGTATAGATTTAATTGGAAATCACCAAATAAAAATGATGACCTATGAATGTTATATGTTTTAAGAGGGATTAAGGCATACGGAATTTATCTATATATAAATTATATAGTGGTTAATTGATAGTTGATGAATATTTATTTAATTTAAATCTAATATAGTGCAATATTTATGTATTTAAAATTGGTTTTAAAATTAATTTGTAAAACCAATTCTCTACAGTTTTGACTTTCTTTTTGACGTAAATAACTGTGGTCTACAAAAAATTTATGACATTTCCAATACAATAAACCGATATATCAGTTAAAAAACGCTGGCGCTTGTATGTTTTATATGTAACTATTTCTTTAAAATTTTAAGAGAGAAAACAAAAAGTCAAAGTGTCCAACTAAAATTTTTTTGACAGTAAATATACGTTATGTCAAAATTGAAAAATCGTTTATTTCAGTTATTTTTCTTATAAAATGTATGTACATGAGCCAATCTGTGGTGACATTACAAGTCATGCATGATACGGAATCTTTATAATAATGTTTTATAGTATAGTTGTTAAACCGTTAAATAGTATAATCATCTTAAATTTTCATTTTTACAATTTTAAATTGTTGTACTCACTCTTAAACTTAAATTGAACAATTCACAGAAATTATTTTTTTATCGTTTTAAAGTTATTAAACAACACTCAAAATGAAATAAAAGCACAAACTTTTGACTTATAAGTTTGACCAATTCATTTTTCGTACATTTTATGTGATACAATAAGATGATGGAAAACAATATTCTTTTATAACTTTGTAAAAAAAAAAACAACAGAAAAATCTAAACTTGACATTTTTATGGATAGATAAAGTGTGATGCATTACATTTTTTTTTTAATTTCAATCATAGTAAATGTCAGTTAACATAACAACTATATATAAAAAAAATGCCATTTTAAATTATCTTTTGTGGTTTTTTTTTGCTTTTAAGTTGATACCAATTTTGTTACAAAGTTAAAAAAAATTTACAATCTTAAAAACATATATAAGAGTGCAACAAATTTTTAATTGTAATTTTTTTTTTTGCCAACATATCAAAATCCCTGACTCATACATGCCCTATAAATTATGAATTACCTTGTAATATACGTGCACATTTTAATGTAAAAGAACATGATACATATGAATTCACGTTAAAGTATTAAAACTTTAAAATACAGTGACCCACGTAAATTAACATGTGAATATAGAATAAGATTTTAAAACAAAGTATATATTAACTTTAAAAGTTTATATTACAAAATGAAGTAGGAGCTGTTAAGATTCGCCCCCATACACCAATTTGTTTATTCAGAGTAGAATAACATAATATTTTATTTTTTAAAAGAACAATCTCTTATATTTTAAGAGGACATCGAAGCCATTTTATTAGAAAGGTAACGGCATCTGAATTACTATAAATACTGTATACATTGTTATAGATTTTGGCCGTAAACGAAACGTAGATAAAGAATTTTTTGAAGGGTCACAGTCTTTAAGTTCAAAATAAAATAAACATTAAAGTTCTTTACTTTTATTTATTCTTTCGTTTCTATTAAAACCACAAGAGATAATAACTAGTATAAAAAAGAAACTGTTGGCCTTTTCCTTCTTGTAATATTTTATGTCATTTTAATTCGCATAGCTTGCAAAAATATTAATTACCATTACCAATATTTAGTATAGTAGGATCGAATAGAGAATAAAGAAAAATTGCTTCATACATTTTAAGTACACAAATGTATGTAACATTTTTGTAATTTATATATATATATTATACTTGTATAAAATATACTAGTTCAATTGAATTTCCAAAAGTATTATAAGTAAAAATTTTGAAAACAAGTAATACAACAAATACAAAAAAATACAAATATGTACAAATGTACAAATGTACAAATACAAGTAATACAACAAACTGAAATTTATTTTAAAAAATCGTATGTACCAATTATAGCAGTATTTGCATTACCCAAAAAGGTACAGGCCTTTAGGTAAAAATTAAATGCATTTTATGCAGAAAATGCAACTTTACTAATAAAGTTCTAAAAATTTTAAAATTTAAAATAAGAAACAGCTCATAATCCAAATTCATCAAATTGCGAAATATTTAAGTTTTTGAAAACCGTCTAAACAGGTTTATTGATTATAACTTTTTGATTTCCGAGATAACTGTAATACCTTACTGTAATACCTCAAAAAATTTCAAAAAAATTACAACATCCCCTCTACAACATAGAAGATTTTTTTAAATTTCAGTAGCTAGCTGACGTTATGAACTTTCTTAATACTGTCAAATATATTCATTATCTTTCATAGATGAAGAGTCACAAAACCTTAAACCTGAAATATATTGATATTTTTCACTGTTTTTATTAAATAACTGTATTTTTTTGCATAAAAACCGTTATTAATGCTCCTTTTAAATTTCATTTCCTCAGCTTCACTTTAATTCTTCACATTTTTCTCATATTTTTTAAACAATTTTCGCGATATCCAAATCATAAGCATAAAATGTATCCCTCTTCTTTATTAAACACTAAATGCATTACCATCAACCCATCTATAAGTTCCTAATCTAATTTTCTAAATATTTAATTTTTCAAAATGGCAACTAAATTCAATAATACTTCAACAAAATAATTTATATCCCATTACAAGTTTTTTTCTCAAAAATTTTAATTTTAATAAGTAAACTTATACCTTAAGTTTTATTCAATATAAATCAATATCCAAAGTACATTGATGGTTTTTAAATTTATAACTAATATTATAAGTTATAAGTTATAACCTTTGAATTTTCAAGATAATTTAATTCATAAAGAAAAACCTCTATTAAAAAAATTGATTAAAAAATTTAATATTAATTAAAAACAAAAAAAAAATTTTAATTAAATATTTCTAATAAGATTAGCGTTTTATAATTTTCATCTTTTATCTTTCAAAAAGTTTATCTTGCAAAAACGGCTCTTGTGTTTTTTTTCAAAATGTAATTAATAAATTTTTGTATGTAGTGACACAAGATAAGTACAAATTCTCTTCAACCTTCTGATATATAATATTAAATTCTTCTACGAAATATGTCAAAATGACATATATATACACATACATACATACAATACAAAAAAATATGTGTATGCAAGAAATATGTACTAAAATTGGTTAACTCTTTTGCAATATAGTTTATATATATACATATTTTTATTTTAAACGGTTATTAAAATGATGATGATAATATAGATGACATGCTTTTCAATAAGTTCGTCATTTGATTGAAGAGTATAAAAAGAGGAGGAGGGGAGGAACATTCACATTTACTGTAACTAAAGTTTAGAGGTACAAAAATATCAAAATAGACAGAAAGTCTTTTTATAGTGTAATTCAACTACTCGTACAGTCGTATATATACAATTTGTACTCTGTATAAACTGTTATATAAGTACATGTACTCACTGTGTATATATCAGTATACATGTTTTATAGTATGTATTTTAAATATCAAATAACAAATTTTTTATAATATATAATCTGTATACATAAAATATTGTACATATATAGTGTGGTAAGGAAGTTTATTGTGGCGATGTAATTACCATTTGATATTATATTAACCCTTGACAAGTTATTTACAATGAATAAGGCTTTAGTGTTGTTGTTATATTTATTTGTTTAGTTTGTTGTTTATTTTTGTTTTTTGTATTTTTTTTTTTATAAGGTATTATTATTATTTTTATTGTTGGATATTTTATTTTTGTTGACATTTGAATTTTTGTTATTATTTTATGATTTTTATTCTTTTATAAATTTTAATTGAACTCAATTATTTAATGTTGCTTGTCAAAATAGGGTGCTTTTTATAATAATTTAATGATGGTTTTTACATATACTTAAGAAATTTAAATTGTTATATTATTAGTATATGTGAATAAGTGTGTTCATATTTAATATGTTTTTCTTTTGAAATATTTTTGTAAATGTATATAATTAAATTTAAGTTTTTTTTTGTTTTTAATTTTTTTTTTTTTACAATTTAATTTATAATGATTCATTATAAGATAAATATATGTGAATATTAAATATGATATTTTAATAGAAATTATAAAATTATTTAATTATAAAGGAAAACATAATTTGTTTTTGAACTTAAATAAAATTAAGATTTTAATAGATTTTAAGTTATAGTTATGAGTTTCATTTTTAATGTAAAGGATTTTTATGAATTACATATAGGCGTATATTGTATAGCTTTATAATTTTGAATAATTATTTAAGTTTCCTCAGGATTTAAGTTTACATTTTAGTTTTTCTGTGTAATTTGAATGTGTCTGATATTTGATTTTTAAAAATTATTTAAACAGAAGGCATTGTAAAGCAAGAATTTAATACTAGAAATTATATCTTGTGACCAAAAGACAGGAAATAAAATTAAATGAACTGAAATCAGTGCAAGTAAATTTTACAAATAAACCTATTCAAAATATTCTAGCCGTAAAATTAAATGGGATAGATATTCTTCATGAAAACAACGTAAAATACCTAGAAATGACATAAAATGTCAAGCTAAAATTGAAAGAGAATGTCAAAAAGAGATAAATTGAATTAGAACACAAACAAAGAGATATGTATTATCTCTTAGGTAGATTTACAAAATTTTTTTATATAACTAAATAGTTAAGCCAATTTTGTTGTACGGCATACAACTTTGGAAATGTGCCAAACGAAGACATATTCAGAGAATTCAAATATTTCAAACAGTGCTAAAAGTGCACAACAAGTGCTACGTAACACGGTGAGTGCTCCCTGGTACATACCAAATCCCGACTTACATAGAGATCTAGAGATTTTTAATGTTAGCAATGAAATAAAAAAATATGTAACAAAACGTAAGAGCAACTCAGAAGGCTACATAAACATAGAAGTTTCAAAACTCCTAATGTCTTCAAATGTCAATAGAAAACCTTAAAGAACTAATCCCTCAGATCATAGCTCACAATTAATGATTAGTCTAATTTTTTGAAACAGAGCGGGTGGTTGCGCGCAGTATCTTTCGTTAACTTTAACCAACCTTACAAACAAGTCAATATTGGCATTTATGTACATGGCACTTTAGGATTCTGTAATGTTTTTTTAATATTTAAAAAAAAATTGCAGTTCGTCGGTCATTGCAATAATATTACTATTAATATCTAAATTTAATTTAATTAAAATTTATTACCTATCATGTTATTTAAGAAATAATTTTTTTCCAAGAATAAAATGAATAAGCGAAATATAATCTATGAATTAAATTCAACTTCTGTTTAAAAAAGAACATTCCGACATTTTATACTGTCTACATTTTTTATTTTACATTTTTTTTTTTAACACTTTAACATTTTGAATTAAAATCAGATTATATTCTTAAAGTAAATTTATCATATAATAAATAGGCTGGTTCAAACTATATATTTTTTACATGGATGGTCAGTAAAATTTTTTCTAAGAAGGTCAAACCACAAATTTAGTTTAATTTTTATAATATTTAACTCTATATAAAACAAAAAAACAAAAAAAAACAAAAATAAAATAACAATATTCTTCTTTAATTCAAATAAATTAAGCAAAGAATGATTTACAAAAGAATATACAACAACTTATTATTATTATTATTAGGGAAAGGTCGAAAGTCACGCTATATTTAAAACAAAACAACTCCTAAAAATCATAGTTATGAATTTGGTTCTGGTTATTAGAAAAATAGTAGAACATTTGTTAAAATAAAAATGAAATATAAAAACTTTATCAAGAAACACACCTTAAAATGTGTTAAAACTTTTTCAAAAAAAATTCTTTTCCATATATATACCATATAATCAACTTAATATAATATACAAGTCAGCTGTTGATGACCATCAGATTTTTATAATTTTTTTTTTGGTATTCTGCTTTTCTGATTATTTTTATTATTTTTTTAGGAATTTAACATAGATAGGTGTTGTTAGTGTTAAGTTTACTTTGGTCAGTTATTTTGAATCATTCTTTTGAAGATTTATTACCACCATTTGTTGTGTTTTTCTTTTATACCTATGGGATTTAGATCAAAACAGCCGTCATATTTTTAATATTATTGGTCATGTAATCTAACTCAATATATATATTTTAAATATGCAAGAGTAAAATAGAATGAAACTCTAGATATTTTAAAATATAAAATATGGGGGATATAAGAGAATATACCAACAAGAAATCAATAAATTCTATGTTTATTTAACAAAATATGAAACACAGGTTTTTAATATAAAAAAAAAAGTTGGTTGTTAATAATAAAAAAAAAAAATATTTATATAGACAAAAGTCTGTCATTTATTTTGAAGGTTAAAAATAAAATTAAAACTATAAAAATGAATAAACTATATAAAGTTTCATTAAGTAATATATGAAAATATTGTATGTATGGTATGATAAGGATATATGAAAAGGATATATGAATATCTTTTATACAACTAATAAACAAAAATTCAATTTACTGTAAACAGATTGTTATATGCACAATGAGTAAATGAAGCAAGTATATAACAATAAAAAAAAAACTAAATAGATCCTATAATTTGAAAATTTTTAATGTAGGTATAAAGGTTAAGTGTAAGGTTCTGCTAATGAGTCTGATAAATACAACGGTAATTGGATTCTATGAAAAAAGTCTCCAAAATTGAATTTGTATGAAATTTTGGAGATTTTTTGTAAATTTATATTTTGGAGACTATTTATCAATCAAATAAAACAAAGAGTTCACAAAGAATTTTGAGGGGTGTATTTTTGTTGGTCTCAGTTGATCTCAAGGATCCTTCGGAAAATCTAGTAATATTCTGATAGAAGGGAAAGTCATTTTTCATAAATCCAAAAAAAATTTACACATTCCTCATAATTAATCAACTCTTATACATAATATATATATTTAGAAAAATGATAATAATCTAATTTTGATTGAATGCCAAAATTGAGATTCAGCTAGTGAAGATGGCTTCAGTTCTAAAGTTTTGGTTAAAAGTTTCTTTACATAAACCATACGAATTCGGATATCATGTTTAAGTTTATATACAATTTTGTAAAACATTAACAAAGAGATAGTCCAAGTTTGAGTATAAGTATTGCCCCAAAATTGGTGATATTTTTTTATCTGGTTATTATTTCTTAGGGGCTTCTCCATAACATACTCTTGGTGTTGGTTTGGTTTTTTTTTAATTCCTGTTCCACTCCTTTAAAGAGTATAGAGCACTCATCAAGTCTATTTAAACTAGGCTTCAGTTTCTTTAATATATTCACTAAGCTTATATTCACTAAGCACTTGATTACTCGGCTGTATCTATTGTATAAGATTATGAATATACAAATGTTAATTTTGTGCGCCATCTATTATTCTACACAAAAGTTATTTATATATTTATATTAAATTTTATCTTATATTACGATATTAACTGCTACGATATAATTCAGATATGATCTGGCCGAGGTTTTTAGGTCGCCATTGGTCAGACACTGATTTAGATATTCGCTTAGTCTGGTCCTTAATTCTTAGGAATTTCTTCATAACACCAAAAGTAAAACATTGATACTTTTTACTATTATTTGTTATTAATATTTACTAATATTATACAATACCTAGAAATTTAATGAATAAACATGGTAAATATTTTTTAAATATTAATCATAACGAACGTATGTTGTTTATGAGAACATCTGGGACCTTATACAATTACTTTATGAATTATTAATGAAAAACACAAAGAATACAAAAAAAAAACAATAAATAAAAAACAAACAACACAAAACCCTCATTTAATTTAATTTTTTGTTCTTTTTTTGTAATTTTTGATAATTGAAGAGATATATTAAAAAAATATGATTTATTGTTATTAGCGATTTGACATATAAAAAGATTAATATACAAAATTTTTAATTAAAATATTTATCGATTAGCAAATTTAATATAAATTTAAAATTATTAGATTATTTCGAATTTCAATTTTAAAATAAAGAATTCCGTTTGAAAAATATTTAAGTCTGTTTAAATTACTTTTGAAAATAAATTAATAAATTATAACTTATATATAATCCAAAATTAATTTTAAAATAAGTTAAACTACTTAAAGAGCCCTGTAAAAATCATATAAATATCTAAAGAATAATGTACTTAATTATTCAGAAAGTGTTTTATATTTATTTATTCTTAGAAGGATCGCGTTTCGCCTAGAAATATGCAATTTTATTAATAATTTAAGTTTTGGCCTAGAAATATGCAATTTTTTCTAATAATTTAAGTATTTTTTTACATGGTGATAATTAAAATAGATTTCCCTTAATAATTCTGGCACGGTGTCGTTAATCATCCGAACCTTAAATTTTTAAAGGACATTAGCCAAGATTCTTATAAAAATCAGGGATTTCCGAATTTTCAGGGAAGAAGGATGGCGTAGTAGTTTTTATAAAAAAAATTTATCTAATTATCTAAACTAAGTAATTATGAAACTATCTGACAATTAAAATGGTGAAATTAAATTTATCTTTAAATAATAATAAAACATTGAAAAGAAAAATATTGATCTGATAAACAGATACTGACTTAAAATTAAACAAAAGTCAATCAGTAATGAATTACAATTGAATTGATTTTAAAACAGAATGTTTATCTAAGGCAAACAAATTATGTTTATAAAATAAGCAGCAGTATGATATAAATTTTATATTTAATTTTATTCATGTATCAATCAACAGGGAAAATTATTGTTAGTCCTACACAATCAAATCATAAAATTTTATTACAAATTTTATCGTTAATTTATTGTTGACAAAAATTTTGCCCATAATTAGAAAAAGTTAAATTGTTATTTGGTATATTATGGATAATAAATTAAATAATTAATTTTTAAAGCCTTTTTCTAAAGTAATTAAAATCTAATCTAATGGCTGCAATTCAAATTTAATTATTGTGAAACCAAAAAAAAAAATTATTAATTCGCGGTAAAATAAATCTGGGAAATCATAAATTTCATACCATTATTATGGACATTTTAATTATATATATACAACTATCATAATATAATTCAAATTTTAATGTAAGCTATATACAGGAATGGCACACTTCATAGGGAAGTTCATTCGGACTTAAAAATTCTAACCACAACTTTCTCGGTTCGGGCTTAAAATTTTTTACTTGAGTAAGTCTAGACAAGGAAATATTTGCAGGATCCTTCAACTTCTTTTGTAAGCGAATTATGTTCGACTTTCCATTAGTCTTGCAGAATCTAAAATTAAGTCCAAAATTATCGAATTTTACTAGCTTATTTCGAGATAAAGGTTTTTTTGATGATTTATGTCCATTAAATTTTATATGTGCGGTGGGATACTTGACAGTAGAATTGACTATAACCACAAACAGAGGAATTAGTCAACAATTTTTAGCTCCGAAATTATTAAATCTGTTTCAGAAATTCCTAATTGGAAAAAGAAGATTTAGCAATTGGGATTGACATAATGAACCATGATAAGTTGGAAAATTTTTTATGTAATATTAAGGAGAAAAATGCTATAGCCTATATACAATGAACACTCTCGTTTCGCTTTCTCCACGTAGCCATCTGTCAAACTAAGTTAAATGTATAAAATTATATGAAGTGTCTACAATAGACGCAGTCCTGACGCAGCCATTAATCAACCTTTATATAAATTGTTTAACTTTTAACTTTTTCCCTTTCTCTACGTATCCAAATGTCAAATAATTGAATTTTTAAAAATATATTTTATTAAAAAATAAAAAAATATATTGTCAGAATAAAAAATTTTAAAAATTTTAAATTTAATTCATGAAATTTATAAACAAAAAAATGTCAAAAAAACGCTGTCATATTCATTTCATTGTGGATACTCCTTTGTTGACTACGTAATGAGAGCGAAACGAGAGCAAAACGAGACCGTCATTGTAGATAGGCTATTAATAATATTCTTAAATTTAATTATGTAGTACACATACGGATAACCAACTTTAGAAAACACATGAGACGCATACCATATTCGTTAGCTTTAGCCCCAAAATTTTTAATAAAAATTTTTCAAAATGAAAAAAACAAAATATTCAATATCGTGTCCTGGAAAAATTTATGTTCATTGTTCAATAAACTTATGTATTTAATGTTGTAGGTAATAAAAGAATATATATATATATATATATTTAAAATGTTTTAATCGATATTGTTATAAAAGTTGAACTAAAAAAAAAAAAAAAATTTATTTTATTTCAATTTATTTTTATAAATATAAGTTTTATATTTTTAAAATACGTGTATTCACATTTTCTTTTATATATTTAATATAGTATTGAATAATATATAAAACTATATACACAAATTACTTTAAGTACATAATTCGATTAAATATTTATGTTTATAAAAATTTTATATATAAAAAAAAAATAAAGAAAAAAAACCTACTTAACAAAAACAAAAGAAAAAAATAGCAATTTTATTTTTTTATTTTAAGTGTGCACAAATAAAAATAGAGCCCTCTATATTTGAGTATTTCAATCAACATTACAAAAAAAAAAAAAACAATAAATAAAAACAAAAACAAAAACTAGGATAACAACAACATAAACGAATTATTAGCTATGGAACTAAAAAACATAATAAAATTTCTAAAAATAGACAGATAAAATAATTTCTATTCTCTAGGTTATGGGGGTATTTAAAAAATATTCATATATATACATATATTTACTACTATGTAGTAAAAGTTTATATATATGCGGGCCGATATTTGTAATTTGTAAAAGACAAAAATATAAATATATACAAAAACTAAACAATTATACCAATATAATAATATTAAATTAATATATAACTATTTACGTATATTTATTGCATATATACAATAAGTTTGGGGTAATATAACCTCAACTACTTGAAGTTTCTTGTATTTGAAATAATTAATATAATTTTTTAATGAAAACAATTAATTAAATCCAAATTAAATTATTATACCTATGACATATCGAAGTCATCTGTCAATTTCATGAATTAAATACTGATTTTATTTCAGTGTCGTTCTGACAAAATTTCTACGCAATTTTAATAATTTTCAATATATTTAATCCTTTCAAATTTCCACGAGTTAAATTAGAATGAAATGCATGAAGTTTTATGGGGTTCGCATTTGGCTCATACGGCATAAGAGGGTTAAAATTGTTATTTGATATAAGAGATATATGATTATATAAATGCTAATATATCAAAAATAAGAACATATTATATCTAACCTTACTCTTAGTGTCAAAAGATAGGTTTAATAAATTCCTTCAAAATTGGTTATATTATTTTGGTACAGGTGGTCGCATGTTGGAAAAGTAAAAAAAAATGTTTGTTTACGTTAAAAAAAATATATTAAACTTTCCTTTTTAGATAGCGCTGAAGTTAGACTAATTCAAGTCTTAAGAAATTAAATCGAATTAAAAATCAAATTATATAATATTTAAAATTGATTAAAATCATCATTCAAACGTCACCCAAATCATCATACAAAAAATTTATACATAATAGCCCATGAGAAAGTGAATAGATACTTTCTAAAACTCAAAATTGGTGTTTTATTCATCATTCTCGCATATTCGAATTAGTCTATTTTATATTCGAAACACAAAAATAAATGTCCAAACATTTGATTCCTTCTCCTGTCAAATTCTCTTTGAATGTGAATGCTGAGCGAATATTTAAATACAATCAATTAATGATTAATAACATTCAAAATTCAAGAAAAACCGAAATTCAAATTTAACTGTAAAAGTCAAATTATGTTTATTTTGAATTTTATTTGTCACTCAGATTCCTTTAAAAGTCGAAGACTTCAATTAAATGTCACTACAGTTATTTGGATTCCACAAAATAAAATTTTCAAAACTATATTTTTATGTTTAACGAAAACCCCCAGAATTATTTCCTTTGGATTTAGTTTCACACATCCTCTTATTCAAAAATATGACTAAGAAATATCACTGTAAAGAATTATATCAATTTTTTTTTGTATTGTTTTTGTTTTTTTTTCCTAACTTATTATTTATTACTTTATCTATTTTACAACAAAAAAAATTTGTCGCTATTGTCACTGTTATCATTTTTGCTTTCACGTTTTTATTGTTATTGTGTTTCGCCTATTCTTTTTGTTTCTGTCTTTGTCATAGATGTCGCTTTGAATCGTTTTAGTTGTTATTAATTTTAAGGATTTTTCGTTAAATTAAATATAAATCGGGTTAATATACATGTGTATATAGGGATATACATATGTTTTTGTGAATGTGTTATATATATATATATATATATATATATATATATATATATATATATATATATAAAGAAATAGTTAATTGTATAATTTGTATTTTAAATATATACATATAAACATTTACATATAATTATATTATTCTACAATCTATAATTTTAATTTGGGGATAAATGGGAAAAATTTCATGGACTCTATGAATTGATATTTTAAGCCTTCTTTTTATTAGGTTCATTATTCAATTTTTTTTGTGTGTTAGGGTCTATATTATATATAGTATATATACATATCTATATATAAAATTGGCTCTATTTATTATTTTAATAATATTTGTTGAAAAGAAAATTGATGAGTTGTTTAATTAAAAAACCGTTAATAAATTTTGAATTATTTATTTTAGAGGGATCGGATTGCTGATACAATTTGGTTTAAAATATTGAGTGTTGAATAGTTACAATTAAATATATGAATCTTTTAATGTTAAACATTGGAATATTTGAATGGAAATATTGTAATTATGAAAATCTAAAATAATATTAATTGGTTTTGAATAGTCTACATATTAATATATTTCTTGATCATTGATATTTTATTGATTTATTTGATTTTAATTTGTTAAGAAATAAGGTTTCAAGTTCAAAAAATTTTACAAAATGATTTAAAAACAATATTAGAATCAAATAGTTGGATAATTAATTGAAAGAGTGTTCCTTAGTTTTTATTAAATACGTTAATTCATTTAATTCTAGTAGATAATTATTTTTTTTGGAATTTAAATATTTATTAGAATTAATTTTAAAAGATCTTTTGAATTTTACACATGGTTTGGATCAATGGTTTTTAAAAGATACCTATATATTTTAAACAAACAATTTAAATTATATTTTAAACTCAATAGATCCAATGGAAATAAAAGATTATTGTATTTTACAAATTCTTAAAAAAAATTAAATGAATTAAATGTACCGTGGCACTTATTATATAATCAAAATTATTTCAGTTTTGCAGTAAAGAAACCCTTTTTTAGTCCATTTAGAAAATAAAATAGATTCCTTGTGTTTTCATTATATCTATTATACAAAATATATATTCAAGTAATAATGTAATATTTAGCAAGTCTTTTATATTATTGAAATTTTGAAAAAAAAACAAATGCTTCGCTATTTATTTTTACTAATGTATAAACCACATGTCCTTAATTTAATCTTTGCTAAAATTTAGCAAAAAACTGCTTTACAATTTTACAACTTTTATATCAAAAATTTCATTTGATGAAATTTCTTAAAATAATTTGATGTATGAGTTTTAAACTCATCAAATTAGTAGTTATATTAATGTATTTTTAATTAAAGATATATAATTATTAAATATTGATTAATTAGGACGAAACTAGGGCTATCTGACCCTCAATATAAATTTTGGTCTGACCTATTAACTATAAATAAATATTTAAAATCCGGCTTAATAAAAATTTTACTAAACTAGGAAAATAATCTGCAAGCTGTATTTAACAATTTGGTTGGAATTAAGCTTAATTTAGAAATACTTAAAAAAGTTTAAAATATTTCAATTTTTATAGTTAACATTTGGCACCTGAAACTCAAACATATTAACGTCAAATCTGAAAATTTTAAATATAATTAAGTTAAATCTGACTTAAGAGCTTTAAGCTGACTTCAGAGCAGCTCCTCTAAAATTAATATCCAAATTTGACATATTCATTAACTTTCCAAGTTCTAATATTGTTCTGTAAAACCCCTTATATTAATTTAAATTTACTTAAAACTTAAATTAATAATCGCTGAAATTTTAAACCATTAAAGTCCAATTGAGATCATAAAGAACTTTAAAAAACAACAGAAGTTTAAGAGTTTTATCGTTGCTCTTTTTCTAAGCTTTTTATTTTCCAAACTGTGGTCTAATCATTCATAGACCAAACCATCTATAGCCTTTATAAGTTTTAGTCGAGGAACTCTCCTTTTACCAAACAGGGCAGTTGAATTGTGACAATAAATGAATAAGTACAAGAATTAAAATTCCAAGAATAAACAAAAGAAACAAGAGAAAACTCGCTCCATTAACTATGATAATTTATAATACCCTTAGTATTGAATGGGAAATTGTAAATCGATACCTGAATATTTGAAAAAAAAAAAAAAAAAACAGAATTCAACGCTAAATTTACAGTTAAAAGCAAGAAAATAAAAAAATAACTTAAAAAAAAATATTACTTATTTTCTTTATTGTCCTTTTTTTTGTCGTCCTGTTTGTTTTTAATTTTTTTAGTTTTTGTTTTTGTTCAGTGAATGCCAAAATTGATTTTCTTCGCTTTATTTTTAGTTTTTCTCTAGTACTTAAAAATGAAAGCAAATAGAGAACTTCCGCTTTTGTTGTTGTTGTTTTTTTTTTTCTTCAAATTAATAAAAGGAAACCAGAATATATATTTTAGTTATTTTTTACTAAAATCTTTTTTACATAATTTTATATACATATTTATTTATATATATACATTTTGTATATCTTTACATATTTACATACACATACTTACATATATATTTAAATATCATTTTATTAAATAATATTAAATACATAATAATTTTGTTATTTTTTTGTATTGAATTTTTTTTACAGTTTTTCTACTTTTTTAAAAAAGGATTTTATCATTTTTTTTAAAAGAATTGTATATGTGTTTGTGTGTACAGACAAAAAAACAGTTATGAATTAAAATACAAAAAAGGAGGAATTTAAAAAAAAAAAACAAAGAAAATTAATATAGCTGTACTTAATACTCCTTTTTTTTTTGTATTGTTTTATAGTGGTGAAGTAAAAATCTAAAAAAAAACAACATATGGTAGATAGAATAGACAGACAGGGCGGAGACAATAAACTTTCCTTTCATTTCCTTAAATATATTTTTGGTTTTTTTATATTCTCTGGTTTTTCGTGTTTTTTTTATATTGACCTTTTATATAAAAACTATTTTTTGTAAGGTGCCAACCGACAAAATTGAATTTAAGGTATAAATGCTGAATTTTTGGAAAATAAATAAATTTAATAAAAAAGTCAAATTAGATTTTTAGATAGGATGTACAAAAAACGAAAAATTTTTTTTTATATATATAATTTTATAATATATATTCATAATATATTTTTCGAAATGTTAGATAGTACTAAAAAGATATGGAAATGAACCTATGCCACTAATTTTATCTTTGACTGTTCAAATGAAACTATAAACAGTGTATACACTGTTAAATTTAGAAATAAAACATTTTATCTGATATTTGACTTGATTCAGTGTAATCACTTGGTTCAAATTAATAGCATAACTAATAAATTAACAATTCTATATATTTTTTTATTATTTTTTTTTAATTTTACGTGGATTGGGAGGAATCTTCGAAAGGTACAAACTGCTCCGTATCAGAAGTGTATGCCGGATTCTTACCGAGCTAAACCACACCTTCTCTTATTAAAACTGATTGAACTGACTAACCATTAATTTTTTACTATCTTTGGGAGAAGCTGCGCCAGACAGAAGTGGAAGTCATTGGGGGAAAGCTTTGGACACGGCTCAAAAATAATAATTTGTTATACCGATAAAGATATGTTTTGATGTCCTCTAGTTGGAGTGAGAAAAAAGTAAACAAAAATAGGAAAACAAATATGTGTAATAAACAATACATTTATATATACAAATAATTTTAATTAAATAGTAGAACTCGCAGATACAGAAGTACACTCCCTCATTTTTACTATAAAATATTATTTTTTGGTTTATAAAGTAAGTTTTAAGCTTAGTTTATCTTTCCGTTATTTTCATAAAAATTGACTGTCAAAAATTTGACATTTGCTTTATTACAATTTGACAACAATATGAATTTTTCAATTATCTGCCAATTTTATTTTGCATAAACTTTTGTTTACTTATTATTATTTATTTATCTATTAAGTATTTCCAAGTGCATACAATGCCTGATATTAAGAGTTATTAGATATTAGTTAAAAAAATATTTCTAAATATTGATAAAATAACATTTTTTTAGAATTTTTCCACTGTCAATTGTCATATTGTTAACATTTTAAAATAGAATGTTTGACAGCTCGAAATTTTTGACTAATGACATTTGACATTTATAAATATTCTGTAATAAATTGAAATATATTTTAATATTAATTATATTTATTTATTTATTTATTTATAAAGGTATTGGGTTTACAGTGAATTGGAGCACAGTTTTGTTTATTATAAAAAAGTTAAATTAAAATTAATTCTAATTTAAAAATGTTTTATTAGAAGAGTTGAACTATACGGTTTATTACTTTAAATCATTTTTAATTACTCATCTAATCACTATTCTATGTTCCTCCCCTTTTATTTCCATTTTTTAAAAATCCTAGACTGTTCAAAATAATAGTAAACGCGTCTTTTATATATATTTATTTAATACAATACAATCATTTATTAAAATAATACAATTACATTTATCACAAATTTAAAATAAGTATATCAAATAAAATTAAAAATTTACTGTAAAATATTACCAAATTCCTTGAGACATCGAATCCAAATGATACTTTAAATTTTGTACTTCAAACACAAAAGTACTAAAAATTGTTGTGCATATTTGAAAATAAAATATTGTATTTTTTACATAACCCATCCCTCTTTTCTTTGGTGTTTTATTCTGTTCATAACACTTTAAAATAATTTTTTTGAAAATTTTTCGAAAAAAATCCAGTGAAAAATTCTTTGAAAAAAAACTCAAATTTGAATTGAATTCTTTTAAGCTTTTTGTCAAAAAAACAAAACAGCAAAACAAAAGCTTTCAATGAGGTCATCAGAATTTTTGTAATAAAAAAATAGAGGGTAAAAAAAAAATATTGTATTTTTACAAAAGATTAGATTTCTAACAAAAAAAACTTCTAAGAAAGAAAAAAAAAACTAAAATACTATAACTATATACTAAAAAAATAAGATACGATGACGTAAGACGAGATGAAAAATAAATTCATATTTAACTAATTCTGTAAATGAATAGAAGTGTTATAAAAGAACTTGAAATATATTTTAAGTGTTTAAATCTTTTGTTACTGAATTTTTGTTTTATTTTTATTTCAAATTTCTGTTTTTTTTTTTGTTCATTGTGAATTACAGCTAAAAATCTTAAAGTTCAACATTTACTTAAAACAAATTTAAGTTTAAAAAAAAATGTACGATTAAGATTTTATTTGGAAATATTTTTAGCAACACAGCTGAGATACAAGTTTTAAATTAATATGTATTTTAAGAAATTAAAACATATCTAAAAATGACCTAAACCTATTATGTCGGAGGAGATGCTAAAAATAACCATAATTCTTTCTAGAGAAAAATTTTCCGGAAAATTTTTGGTGATGAGTTATTCATAGCGTATTCAACCTACAAGCCTTGCATAGTGTACTTCAAAGCATAAAAAATTTATTAATTGCATACCTTAAGGTCTTATTACAGTATTTTTGATTGCATAATTTCAGGATATTATTAATGTTTTATTGATTGCATATTTTTAGGATAGTATTAATTCTTTATTGATTGCATACTTTTAGGATATTGTTAATGCTTTATTGATTGCATATTTTTAGGATTTCATTTAAAAACAATATTTAAAATCTTAAAAATCTGCTAGACTTTATTCAATAGTTTAAATAATCTCATATTATCGAATAGAAGTGATTCAATTGCGAATATCCAATTGTGCAAAAATTTATAACAATAAGTAAGAAAGTTAAAATATATAGTAAAGAATTATTAAATTAAATTATTTCTATATACATATATAATAAAATATACCTTTATTATAACAAATACCTTCTGTTCAATATGAATAGTAACAAGAATCACTTGATCCACTACAGTACTTTAAGTAAATAAAAGATATTTTTTTTTTTGTAAATTTTATTTCTTCAATTTCTATTTATTATTTTATCTATGGGTATTATCATCAAGGGTATATATTGGTCTCAAAAGACAATTGAATAGAGTATTTTCTTCTTGAATACTTAAAAATGTACTTAGAAAATTGTACAAAATACTTGCAACCCAATATTATATGAATACATTTTTTTTCCAAACCCTAGTATAAAATTAAAGATATGAAAAAAAAAATATTTCCAAAAAAAAAACAACAACAAGAAAAATATAAAAGAAAAGTAAAGAAATAGTTCAAGGAGATTCTATATTAATGGTATACATTATCTGTTAGCTGTTAAATATTTTAAAAGATTCTAAAAAATTCTCTTTCGTTGTTAGTTTTTCTATTTTTGTTTTTTTTTTTTTTTTGTATTTCGATTAATACGATTTAATGTATAAAAGATTATTATTAAAATACAATGTACCCCAAATTCCAAAATTATTTATAATGAAAAGTTTTTAATAGAAAACAATTTTTTTTTTAAATAGAAATGTAGGTATTTATAGTTTGAAACTGATTAAATTCGAAAATATAAAGAATCCAATTAAGTTTTTTGTGTTTTTTTTTTTCAATTTTAATTTAAAAATGAATTTTTATGAGTTTAAAATGTTTTATTTAAAAAGTATTTTAGTTTAAACGTAAATATATTTTTAGATGCTCTTCTCTGTTTTTTATTTAAAGATATTCTTTTTTGAATACATAGATTTGTTAAGAAAGTTTTTAAATGTTTTTAATATAAATAGTTTAATAAAAGTTAAAATATATTTATATTAAAACGATTTTTTTAATAAGAAAATAGAAATCCTTCAACAGTTAACTTCAACTATCAGTTGCTAATTTTAGTGAATTGATTTAAATTGAATCAACAAAGGCATATTTTAAGATTTAATAAAAATTTTTATCTTTTTTAAATGGGAGTTTTCCTTTTTAAGGTTCGCAAATGTTCTTAAATCCTCTTCATTTTCCTTTGCATTAATCACTTATCACTAATCAAATAATAATTTATTGATAAGATAAGTGGGTGGTTTTTAATAATCAAACTTTATTGGTTTTTTTGTTCAAAATAGTTTTGGTGCATCTAAATAATTATTTGATAATAATTTTTAGTGACCAGCTTTTGGTGCAATACGACCTGGTCTTGGACCTGTATTTGAACTTAATAATTTAAGGTTAAACTACTCAGTGTACATAATAGCACAAAAAAAAAAACATTTCGGACTATAACAAACGGTTTAAAACACTTAAAGAAAATATGACTAAAAATTGCATACTTTTAGGATACGAGTAAAAAAGGAAATAATCTTTATGTAAATATTAAACTTAATAAACCGCATTAAACTCTCATGAATGGCCATCGTAAGACTTTGGGCAACCACCACAGATAACCAAAGGCACCAAAATACGAGTACATGAAGCCTGTGTGAAATCGATTTTTCTGTACGTCAGTGAAACATGGCTACTCAAAAACTCCTCTTCTCCGCTTCCGAACAATTCAAAAGACAAGATGGCCCAGGAGAATTTCAAAGAGAAATTACTAAGAATATCGGAACTGGAAACTGTTCTCTGCCAAATAAAAAGAAGAAAATGGGGATAGATTGGTCCTACATTTCGGATAAAGAAAACATCACCCGCCAAGCACTAGATTGGAATCCTGAGGGGAAAAAAAGTGTGGGTAGACCTAGGATAACTTAGAAAAAATAAAAAAAAAATATAAAACATTTATCCAAGAGGTGTTGGGTTAATTTCTTTATATCGTTATCATGAAATACAGTATATTTTAATTAATTCCATAATTTTGTAACAAAACTACTATGATAAGTGTGTAAGTGATATTTTCTAATATCCAAAAATACTTTATAATAACTGAGAAATACAAAATCATCATTTGTTAACATTTTTTCAAGTTAAATTCACCTTTTAAGAAATTTTTTGGCAAATTTAATTAATCATAAAGTATTTCTTTTAGAGTTTAATTAAAGATCTTATAGCACAACAATACATATATATATATATATATATAACTGTACAACTATATATATATATACACATAATTATTTTTATATATCAAATGTAATTTGAGTAATTTCCAAACAAATCTTCTATATAAAATCAAAGAAAATTAAATATGATGCTTACAGGATATACACCTACACAAACACATTAAAAATATATACAACTATCTACTACTTAGTACTTATATTTCTTTCCTTATTTTTTTCAATTAATTTTTTTGTGTCAAATCATTTTAACTTGTATAAAAAAAATCTAACTACCTTTTGTTATCCACTTTGTTTTTATATATATACTTACTTTTATTATATCTTTATATATATATATATATTCTATATTTACTTAACTTTCATTCTATTTGATTGTTTTATTCTCTTTTTTATTTTTAATTTCCCCAGTAATTGTATCAGTTAAAAAAAAATAAAAAAAATGATGGGTGTGTTTCAAAAAAAGAAAAAAAATAAAAAATAAAAAAGTTGAAAATAAAAAAAAAAAATCGCGAAATGGTTAAATCTGTTTGAATCAAAGGTAAACTTTAAGTGAAAAATACTCTAAGGTAACAACCATGCGATTAATACAATTAATGTATATGTATCACGGCATAATGACCAAACATAAAAACTTAGATTAGTTATCAGATATATATATATATATATATATATATATATATATATATACATACATATATGCTTAGTTCTAGCTATTTTAAGGATGTATTTTTTATCTTTATGATTTATTTATCTATACCTTTTTATACAGTTAGTTATATATATACAGTAGTACATAGTTGGTAATGAAATGATAATTAATGTGAGTCATACAGTCAACCATACATATAAAAGTTGAAAATATTTATATATATGTATATAAGATTTTGTTAGGTGAGGTCGATAGAAAGAGTCGGATTGTTGACTGGATAGTTTGTTCATATAGGTTAGTTTGTTGATAGGTTAGTAGTTTGTATGGGTGTGTTGATAGGTTAGTATCAACAAAATTAAATGAATAAAAAAGTTGATGAAATTTAATAGAAAGTTAAAAATGAAAAAGAAATTAAATTGATTTATGACATTTTCATTTTAGTTTTATTGAATTGCTTAAGAGTTTTTACACCCTATACCTAAAAAAATGTATAGGGGTATATTAACTTTGGTACAGAGTTTGTAAGAACCAAAAGGAAGCAAGCTTGATATAGAAAAGTATTTATGTTTTTGTTCAGCTTCACATCCTGAGTCGATTTAGAAACACAATAATTCAAAAAATAATGATAATATATTGATGAAATTTTTACTGTAGGTTACTAATGGCAAAAATATGAGGAGAATTTAAAATGGGCTAAATCCGATCATTGGTTCAGATCCTAGAAGTTTATGATCAAACTAGAGCCAAACAAGCATATCTGCGCAACTAAGATTGAGCCTTAAAATTTGGTACAAGAGTGTAATGTTCTTTTTGCAATATGTTACTAAAATTAGGAATTAATTGGCGTGGTTGTTCGGAGACCTCCCACACACCTCTCAATATTAAAAAAGTATATTTTCAAAATTAATAGAAAGCTAGAAACTATAAATTTAGGACAAGGTAGTTTTGATTCCTGTTTCCACTATGTTCTTGGATTTTGAAATAAATTAAAGTGGTAGTATGGGTTTCATGGATACACGCCTCCCAAAACGTAATAAGTATATCTACGATATTAATAAAGATACCAACTTGAATTTGGAACAAGAGAGTTGCGTCCCTTTTTCTTCATGTTTTTGATATTCAAGAGTTTTGAAAATAGTGGTTTAGATATCTGCCACACGCCTGCTTTGACCTAACCAGCTAATCTTCGGAATTAAAATAGTTTGAAAATTAAAATTTGGTAGAAGATGTTTTTGTTCTACTGTTTGCTTAATGTTCCTGAAATGAATTGAAGTGAGGTTCGTGTAACTACCAATTTAATTTGTCTGATGTAGGGTATTACTAAGTCAGTTGCATCGACTTACTATTATTTCATTACCAATTTTTTTTTATTTTGTAATGATTCTGATAAGTATTGCAAAAAAATATTTAATATTCAGCTGGCCTTGTTATTCCTTTTGTTGGATATGTTTTTTTTTTTATTGTGGATTGAATATGTACTTTTGTACCATGCCAATAATTACTACATTTAAATATGTATTGAAATAAATTAAAATTGCTTTTATAAATATTAATTACAGTGTTTGGAAATTAAATAAAAGATATTTTATAAAATATAGACAATGTATCTTATCCTTTATTAGTTTATAATTATGTAATAGGATCGAGACAAATAAGGATAATTGTTCTTTTAAATAATAAGAAGTATCAAAATAAATTTTAAATATAAACTAAAAAAAAAAGGTATTAATTTTAAATAGAAGAACTTCATAATTAATATATTTTAATAATTATCCAGTAATTCAATCCAAATGGTAACCAGTTCATATAACAATAATTAAAAATATTTCAATTAATTTATTTGCTCCCTAATTGGAACAAGATCAAATATTTTTCAAATATAATCTTCAAAGAATTAAATGTCAATCCCTAAATTTCCTGTATGTTGTTGGAATATATGTTGCATGGAATTCAATTAAAGGGTTGTACCTAAGATTGAATTCCATAGTTAATGGAACTATCTACGAAATGATAATCTATATAGAAATTTAAATATCAAAAACGTCCAACATTCTAAAAAATTGCTTTACCACAAGGAATCAGACCCCTTGAATAAAAGTTGTATTAAAACAATCAGACCTCTAGATTTAGCACGAAATATTGATTTCCTTAAAGAAGTCCCATAAGTTCCTATAAACTAAACTGATATGATAGACAAATACTAATGGTTAGTTTGGTGTGACTAGTTTTAATATGTTATAAGAGAATTCAGGTGCTGCTTTATCGTGTGAGTAACGATCCCCCGCTATTGCTAAAGGAATAAGGCGATTATCGCCATCATTTCAAAGTCTCTTGTCACAGTTTTAACACGTAAACAAAATTAGAACACAGGTCTAGCACATTTAAGACAGTATCAGGCAGGGACAGTATTAGACGGTATCAAGTAAAGGCTTAGTGTATTTCAGAAAGAGTGATCAATTAATGAAACACGAAGGAAAAAATTAGTGAATCATTCTCTTTATTATAATAAATGCATTTTCATGATTTCAATATAATAAAGTGTTGTAAATTATCAATCTTAAGCAATCTACAATCTACAATCTACATATTTAAAAATAAAATTTCTTTACATTTTGAATCACACTAAAAAAAAAAACAGAACAGGAAACCCTGAAAAATCGAATCGATTTTTATTTAATTTCCAAAAAAAAAAAAACGAATTACAGTAAAAACCAATTCCAGTGTCAAGTATTTTTGCAAAATTTATTTATTTTTTTTTTTTTTGTTTGAATTTTTTTACTTTGTAACCGTCATTAAATTTCTAATTTGCACATTAAGTAATCGTAATCGTAATATAAAACTAAAACCAAAAGGAAGGGGATGAAATTATAAAAAAAAAAACAAAAACAAAAATAAATAAAAAAAAAATTTTGGTCAACTATATAAATTGCAAAATAAAAGCCTGTAATCAAAAAGAAATTTGTCAAACCACTATTTAGTAATTTACGTATTCTAATTACAAAATTTATTTCATAAAAATGGTTTGTTTTTTTTTATGGTATTTGTTTTTTCTTTTTGTCCAGTACTCATTTTTATTTTAAGGTTTCACAAAATTTTAATGCTAAAAAAAAACAACAAAAAAAGCTAAATTAAAATGACAATCTATTACAATTATTTTTGTTAAAAGAAGGGATAATCCTGTCATGAATCGATTAATCGATTATAATATTTGTCCAGGACCAATCCAGTAGCTGCCCAACAGCAAGTACATTACCGAGTACATTTTTTCAGAACACAAAAAAGAGAGTACAAAGAGTTCGATTGTCGAAACATAGGGTTTAACCGAAATTAATCCGAAGGCAGGACTTCTTTCTTCGATAGATCCTTTGATTAAATATAGAAAGTTAAAATAAATAAGGAGTTTAAAATTATAGTATTCTATACTCCTGTTATACTGCTCCAATTATATTACTATAGCAAATGTCTCAATAGCAGAGACCAACTCCAACTGCGCTGTAGATTGGTAAAGATGGTGTTCGGTGGCACATATAACACTGTTTATGCAAGTTTTTTTTAATGCTCTTCTAAATCATTGAGTTATTAATAGTGAGGTTTTAACCTAAAATTTGGTCCTAAAAGGCTCGTCTAATTATTCTGGGTAACTTTAATTGATCAAAATATAACTGAATATTAAAGAACCGATTTAAAAAAATTGCTACCATTAAATGCGGGGTGGTGTAAACATATAGTTTAAAAGACATCTAGAAAATCTTAAGCAACTTAATGTATTACCGCTTATACATACTAAACCCGCCCTCCCTCAATAGAAATAAAAATATTCGAACTCCTTGTATAATCATGGCTGACCAGTAAGATTTGATAACTTATAGGAAGGAATGTTTTATCTCATTCAGGATTTAAAGGATAATTTTTGAAAGAATAAATCAACTCGATATTTATAAATGATTCTATAATACATTCTTCTAAATAGCCCTAAAATTGTTCCTAACACAACTGGATTACCGAAATCCAAAAAAAAAATAAAATTCGAAATAAAAAAAATACCTTAGATTGTATATGATATAAGAATTCTAGTACTACAAAATATATATATATGTATATGTATAATATACATATATTTTGAAAAACATGATGAGTTTTTATGAGTTGTTTAACATTATGCAAGGATAACTCAAACTCTTATGTTCAAAACTATGTTAATTTTCAACTAATATACTCTTATATACTTTCATATATATACATACATATATTTTGTATCCACATAGTACTTGTAAATTATATGGCTATATATATATTTAATGTAAATGTAAAAAAAGAAAAAAATATTGCTGTGTCTACCACAGAAACAACCGCTCTTACAGGAAAATCGTAATGCGAGACATTCGTCAAAGATTGCTAATTATTAAATACATATAATAATTTTTACTAAGGCATTATTAATTTTAGATAACGAAACTCTTTATTGTGTTAATAATTTCCAACAAGATTTTTTAAAGGTTCCAAACAAAGAAAGAGCAAACCTAAAAAATTTTTAAAAGCAAATAATTTAATAATATATGAACATATTAAATGTACAATTAGAAAAAATTAACAAGACTTTTTTAAATTTAATTAAAGGGTATTAAAATTCGTCATTTTTTTTTAAAAGAAAAATTCTTTCAAAAACATTAGAATATATGGTACTGTTAACGAGGCCGCGATCTGGCGGAGAAGATATAATGCCAAATTCTACGAACTGTATAATGACGTTGATGTAGCCACGAAAGTCAAAATCAGACGCCTTCATTGGCTCGGTCACGTCGAACGAATGTCAACCGCTACTCCAGTCAAGAGGATCTGCGCAAAACCGAAAGGAGTGGAAGGGGATATTACATCAGGCCCAGAACCTTCATAGTTTGTAGTGCCCAACAACTAAGTAAGTAGTTATATTCGTCAGATCAAAAAAAAAGATTTTGTGTACTAGTTCTAATTTACGAAATATTTATAACAAACCTTAAAATTACTCTTTAGGCCCTGTTCTTTTGATTTTCTCTACAAGGTTATCAATTCAAATATTAACATCAAAATCTTATATATAAAATTAGAAAACATTCCGCTTAGCAGTTTAGGCTATAATTCGTACACGTGTGTACAGAGAGACGTACGCACGTACATATACGTACACGTAGACGAACGTCGTAAAAAGTACATTTTTTATGGGTTTCTATACACCGGATTAAGTCGTATATGTCAAAATCTCAGGGTCCAATTTTTGATGCAAAAACAATACCTAACGCTTAATTCATTTCATATAAGCGGTTAGTAAAAATTATTCCATAAAAAGGAAATAATGTGCTTATTCATATATAAAGTATTCTTCAAACAAGTCAAAAATAGTGAATTTAGTACAAAAAAACCTTAAAATCAGTACCGAAAGTATTTATTCAACTCTTTTTATTTTTAACACTGGCAAATTATTTTAAACACAAACAAAAAAATAAAACAAAAATAAAAAAAAAAAGTAAGAGTAAATATAGAAAAGAAATTATATGAAGAAGAAGAAATTTACATAGTTTTTAACTAGTTTTTATACTAGTGCCTAACCGCTTTTTTTTCTACTATTTAATCAAAACTTCATTTTTTTTCTTTTCAGTACTTCTAGAAGCACTCACTGTGTTTTTTTTTTCATTCTTTTAGCTTCGGTGTGGAATAAGAGTTTGATATGAACACTATTTGAGTTCTTTTTGTGCAAATTTTAATTTGCCTCTTGTTCTTTTTCTTGAGATTTATTAAGGAAATTCTAATATATGAAAAATCATGCTTTTTTCTGAGCTTAATTTAACTCTTATTATAATTTTCTACTATATGTATGTATATTAAAAGTTAAATATAATTTTTTTTTTGAAATCTTCAAGGATAAGACCTTAGAACAACTGATATATGTATATACTAGTATATAAATGCATATCAGTTGATTGTGCATTTTAAGTTTACTTTTTTTTTTTTAATGTAAATGCAATGTAAATGCAATTTTAGAACTTTTTGAATATGCTATAAAATAGTAATTCATATAAAAAAAACAATTTTTTTACAAAATTTATTTAGAATTACATAGATTATTTTGTATTTACATAATTTTTATTATTAAATTTTTTCTTTGTTTTTTATTGTAAAAAACTATATTTAAATAATAAGAATTATTGCATTTTATAAATTACAATATTAAATGGTTGTTATTTAATGTGAATATTAGAAATTGTAAAAACCAAAGTATTATTTACAATTTATTGATTGTTCTATTTTCCAAAACAGTAAAATATGCTAAAAGTAAATTATAAATGATACAACCACCGCAGTAAAAATGTTTACTTTTTTAGACCTTTTAATAAGTTTATTAGGAACATTGAAGGAAGAGGGAGTATTAATCCAATTTGAGTTCCCAAATTCTATTTACAGATGTAGTATTTTCACATGTAGTGTGATATAATGAACCAAAATCATTTAAATAATTTTTGGCATTACTCTCGGTTAATAAGGCCATTATCTGCATGAATTAAAAAATGGGCCAGGTTAATTTTTACAGTATTTATAAATTTTTACAATTCATTGGAAATGAATGACTACAAAATAAAACTTTAATATAAAAATATTACAAAATTAATTTAAAATTAAAATATTGCATACTTTCAGGCAAACTGCAATGTAAAAACACTATAATATTTAGACTCTATTTTGGTACATGAAATCCGCTCTGCTATAATGAAATGATGGAGGGACATGGTTTTTATTTTGTAAAAAACTTTCTTTAAATTAGTAAATGTCAGTGTAGTATTCGTTGTTGTAATGACTATAAAATATAATGCATACTTTTAGGCAAAATAATTTTTTTCAAGGACCGCTTATTTCTTTTTTAACTTGCAATTCTAATTTTATCATTTTAAAGGCATTCTTTTACTTCCTTTCATTGAATTTAGAGAATGGCGGAAAAAAAACTTAAAATTTATTAGCTTGTTAGAATTGAACTCATATCAGAGACATCTATAATATATAATTTAAAAACTCATAATTCCAAATAAATTGTATTTTTAAAAACAGAAATGCTGCATCAAATACTGCATCTACCTCAAAACTTAAATTATATCTTATCTTTTGTTTGTTTATAATTTTTACATTAAAAATATTTTTGTACAATTTAATTACATTTTTTTAGTGAAATTGTAATTATAATACAACTTTCTATAATAATATAAAGTTTTATATTTTAATTTACATTTTTATACCCCTAAAGTATTTTAATATTACATATTTTCAACTTAAAATAATGTTCAACTAAAAACTAATATTTAAAATGAAAATATAAAACTTAAAATAAGAATGGAAAAATTTAATTTTGATGAAAGGTAAATTATTATTTTGTAAGAAAATATTAAAAAAAAAAAAAAAAACAAAACTTTGGTAGAAATAATTTTGCTGTGAAAATAATTCCCTAAAGATTATTTATATTTCATTTGAATACCTATTACCTACAAAGTACACTGTAAAACATTTCTTCACTAAAACAGAAAAGAAAATTACTTTTTAATTATGTTTTTACACAAAAAAAAACAACACTCTTTTTCCCTTCACTACTTTATAATTATATTTACAATTAAAGTAAAAACTTCCAAAAAAAAAAAAAACTTTATTATTTTACTATTTTGATAGCAATTAATTTATAAATAAATTTTTATTTTTATGTACAATTTCTATTATACTCGTAAATTAATATATTTTATATACTAATAAAATGTACAGGTAAATAAATATAAAAAAAAAATTGCATAAAACAAATAAATATAAATTTCTTCGGTGGGAGGGGGTAATAAGACCCCATGCAATAAAGTCGAAAAAAATGGGCTGATTTTGGAATTAACTCTGAAGTCCCTCCTAATTATTTTTAATACAAAATATATTACGGCTGGGTGGTACAGTGGTTAGAGTGCCGAGCTTTCATGCGAAAGGCCCGGGTTCGAACCTCAGTGAAAGTGAAAAAACCTTTTCTGGTTTTCGACTGGACTCAGCTACCATTCGCCGTTGGGTACAAATTAATTGATGAAGCATAATTAATAATTATATATCTTTAACAAAAAAATACATTAATATAACAATATAAACAAATGCAAAAATATAAACAAATAATTTAATTGAATTATATAGCTCACAGATACACAATATCATATAACTCAAATACAAAATATTGCAATATAAACAAAAATAGAATTGTATCTATTGAAAATCTAAGACGTTTCTTCATGTTATGTGGAATTCATTAAGACCCATTATATAGACACGCTTATTAGCCAGTTGAACAATTGGGCTTAAAAAAAAACAACAAAAAAAAATATAAGACTACAAACGACTTTGTATCAAACTATCATACACAATTAGTAAATGTAATTCAACATAATCCCAATTCCCAAATCCTAACCCATATTTTTTTCTTAATCCCGATCCTAAAAACTAAACAATACATATACATATTTAGGGTCCATTCCAAGTTTGTCCAACACTCCCTAGATGAAGCCGCTGCAATGATTCTGGACAGCTTTGGATATTTTCCATTAATTAACATTATTTTGGCATTTGCCTTTATTTCCTTTCTGATTTCGGCTCAATTTCCATTTCAAAACAATAATAAGGCGGAATTTTAAAATTTTGCTATTTTATCTTTATTTCCTGGGGCATTATTTCCGATCACTTTTTATTTATGTACAATTTGATCCTAATATTTTATATTTTTTATATTAATATTTATATTTGATTTATTTATAAGTTCAATTAGAAGGTTGTTAAAAAATTGGGTCATTGGATCATTATTTTTTAAAATAAAAGTAATTAAATATAACTTCTTTGGAAAAACAATTGAAAAATGCGTTGCACCTACAAGCGAAATGCTGAAGAAGTTATTGAGAATCTTATAAAATTGATTAGTAAAATTGACAGTAAAATTGACAATTGATTTGGGGGTCTTTGGGCACTCTTACCGAAACATGCAACATAAAATCTCTTTCTTTCTTTATCAAAATAAATGCCCCCGAACAATGACCCAAAATATAGAATGTGTCTTGAAGAATTAATCTCAAAGTAAGTAAGCATACCCTCCCTAATAAAGTACCCTAACTTTGAAAAAAGCTAAAAAAAAGTGTTGTAAGTCAGACGCTTCACTTAATTTCATACAAAATTGAGTTTGGGCAGCAATAAAATAACGGTAAAAGACTCAATAGTGAAAGAAATTGAGAACTGCATCCAAATGGATAGAAATCAAACCACTCGTCAACAAAAGAGGTTAACCTCCTCCAGGATCTAAAGTTAAAAAAAAAAATGAATTAGCCCTCCTCTCAAACTACTCTCATAAACTAATAATTTATTTTTGGAAACATGTCTAAAGAAAAAACATTTTGAACTAATAATCTCTCAAAAATAAATTAATATCTATTGAAGAATTTATGACAGTAATTTATAATACCAATAAATAATATTAAAAAAAAAAAAAAATTAAATATAAACAATATAAGTATTCATTTTTTTTTATTTTGTGTATATTTGCATGCAACAAATTATAAATTATTTATTGATTTCCTTAAGAATTACTTGCCAAAAAAACAAAACCAGAAGGATGAAAGTCCATAGGCAAAAATAAATAAATAAAAAAAAAATTTATATATTAAAATACTGGAACTTGTGTATAACTAATAAGACAGTACTACTGTCTTAATACCCAAGTATACAAATTTATCCACTTGTAAAATACTTGAAATAAAATCTATTAAGTATATATACAATTTATAATATATATATATATATATATATATATATATATACTAGTGTGGGTATGTTACCAATGAAACACGAAATATTTTCATAGTATACATTCCTAATTAAATCTGTCAGTTAAATTTAGGTACTCATATCACGTACTCATGCACTCATAGAAGTTGCCAATTTTTAAACAGTTTTTATTTATGCATTACTTTAATCTAAAAACATATTTGAATCTTATCTGTTGTTGAGATGATACTCTAATTAGTCTCTAATCAATGGGTTGAATGAATAAAACTTAGATAAGCTTGAATCTCAATTTTTTAAGATCTTTAGGGTACGTTTGATTTCGAGATTTTCATTCAAAAAAGTGAAACTGGAGTTTAAGCTCAATTAGTCCGAAAGTTAAAATTTCAATATTTGTAAATGCTAAGGTCTTTTGTCTTATAGAATTCGTTTTCAAATAATTGTGTCCTCGTTGTATTAATCGAAGTCTCACTATAACTTCCATTCTTATAAAATTAAATTCGAATTAAGAATTTTAATAACTATCCCCATAAAATTGAGTTTTAAATAATTTTGTTTCAAGGATGAATAATTGGTCAAATCTATGTTAACAGTTTTACAACACATTTCATATTAAAAGAGATGATGTCAGAATTCCAAAAAAAAAAAAAATTTTAAAAAACGCCAATCCTAATTTTGAGTCCAACTCTGAAATCCCTCTAATTTTACAAACTCTCATATCACGTATAAATAAATATTCTGTAAAAGACGTATATCCAAACTTTTGAACCCAACTCTAAAATCCCTCCTAATTCAATATCTCACGTAGAATTGGTTTTTTGGAATTTCGTACCTAAAAATTCGAATAGTCAAGACAGAAACCTATGAGAAAATAATTCTACTCTACATTATTAAAAGAATTTTAATGAAACTTCTATATGTGATGAACAGATTCTGCTGCAGTATTTTGTGTTGGGTACGTTGGGTTCTAAAAATAAAATTCCATGTCCAAAATATCATTTAATTAATTTCAAAAAAAAAAAAAATTCCAAAACAACTTTTGTTTGGAAACTTTAACTTTGGAATTATGACACAATCCCGTATTTTTTACCTTTTAAAGTGGAATAGTTAAGACAACAACCTCCAAGAATTCTCCGCCCACCCAATTAAAAGAATTATGAAATGCTAAGGTATTTTAAAGTGATTTTAAAAAACAATTTACAAAAAAAATTAAAGATAAGAATACCCTTCAGATTTTAAATTTATGTACAAATTTTAAAATTTAAAAAGAAATATCACATAATTTCGATTTTTAATTGTAACCAGCTGCTCTACACACAATACATTTTTGTATAAAAAACATACGAATACTAAATAATACCTTTAAAGTCTTACAACTACTTTTGTGTTTTTTTGTTCTTTTTGTTTTTGTTTTTTTTTTTTTTTTTGTAAATACAATGAAACTAAAACAGTCACGCTATAATAAACAAGAAACAAATACAAAAACAAAAAAAACCAAATAATAAAAACTTTATAATATACAAAAGTTGTTGTTGTAAATTTCTAGTGCATAGTCATCAAATATTAAAAAAATAATACACAAAAACAATAATAATAATAAAAAATTTTTGAAAAAAAAAATAAAAGAACATATAAACTTGCAAATTTTACAGACAATCTTTTACTACACATTTTAAAATATATACAAGAATAATAACGTAATTGAATACGTCATAGCGTGTATCCTACGTTATTATTTATATAAAAATTTTTTCATATATTTTTTTTTTTGTGATATTAAAATTTGTTTTTTATTTTTATTTTTTTTTAATATTTGCGACAGGACATTGTAAATTAATGCAGTTTTCTTTGAAATAAAACCTTGTTACTTTATAATTTTGTTTTTCTGATGTTTATTATTATTTTATTTGCTTTTTATATTGTAGTTGTAGTTGTTGTTGTTAGAGAACTTCCTAGGAAAATTGCATTGTTTGACACCTCATTTACTAAAGTTAAATATTTTTTTTTTCTTTTTGCTCTCTTTCTTTTAGATAAGAGGTTGACAGATTAACTTGATATACGAGTCCAGCTTAAAAAATAATTGACATAAGAATATAATAGAAGTACTAGATGAAATAAAGTACTAGAAGAATCTGCTAAATAGATTTTCGAACTAAATTAATATAATAACACGTTCTAACGAATGAAAAATTTGAGAATGAAGTATTAATCAGTCATCCAGAAAATAACCAATCATGCAGGAACCCAAAAATGTCCACAAAGATTCACAAATATTTCAATACGATAGACACAATTCTTAATTGTGAAAATAATTTTGCTTTTTTTTCCCTAAGCACTGTTCAACTGTTAGACTAATAAGCCTGTGTATACCATACATTATATTCGTGTTATAGAATATAAGATATAATTTCATATATATCTTAATGAAATTCACATACAATTTAAATATAAATTAGTATCTTTATAACATATGGAAACGTCTTAGATTTTCAATAGATACAATTCTATTTTGATATATGATGTAATTTTTTTTATATTTGAATTTATTTTAATATTTGAATTATTAGGTACTTCGGTATCTGTGAGTTATATTATTTAATTAAATTAGAGCTATATAATTATTAATTATTGATTAAGCCATTAATTTGAACACAATGGCGAATGGTAGCTAAGTTGAGTCGAAACCCAGAAAAAGTCCCTTTTTCCCCCTCTGGATGTGATAAGGTTTTTTAGTTCAATTTAGTTTCGAAAGTACTGCATATTATACGTTCAATACTGCATCTACAACCTTCAATTTGACATTTGTTGGACAACAGCTATATTTGGCAAAGTATAGCTCAAGCACTTTTGTATAATCAAAGTTTTTATAATTCATGGAGCTGAACAAATCATTTTAAATAGGACTCGTATTTTTATAAAATAAATAAAAAAATAACAAAAATTTATGTATCTTTAAGGTACAAACAAAACTTGTTTTCTCCTACATTTTTATCTGGAAATTCTTTTGACATATTCATTCTTTTTAACTTTTATAATAAAAAAAAAAAAAATTATAAAACTAAAAAACTAACAAAAGAATTTTAAAGAAATATATAAAAAAAAAAAAAATGGAAGTTTTGTACTCGCTGTAGGACAATATTACTTACTTTTAATTAGAGTATAAAGTTTTTTGAACAAAAAAATTCCATTAGAGTACAATTTTTCAGAGATATATATTATTACTGTTTGTTAGTCTTAATATTTATTATAATAAAGAATGCATTTTTGAATACTAGATTTTAAATTAAGGAATAAGAGAAACCGTGTTTTGGATTAATTTGAAACCACAACCAAAAATATTAGATTATATCCTACAGTACAAACTCCGCCAGCACTACCCCCTGTTGATCCTACTAGGGTTAAAATTCTTCATAGAGTGTACTTTAGGACAAGCAGTATGGTGAAAGTACTTAAAAATTTGAATGTTAGAAAGTCCACTGGTCCTGGTGGAATTCGATGGTTCTTAAACATATTGCCTCTCCAATTTCGAAACCTTTGCGCAATCTTTTTTCATTATCATTTTCGACTGGTATCCCTGTCAATGGCAAATTGCATATAAGGCACTCAGAAAGTCTAAGCATTTAAGGTTTGCAGCTAAATCAAAAAATGCGGGGAATGAGCAGATTTTTGATATAGCTAAAAATGTTAAAACATATTTCACTCTTAAGGATCTGCCTAATATCTATAAAGCATATATTCCACCTAAGATGGAGGACAACTTTCACTTAACTCTCCTCGAAATGTTAGAGCGATTTCTCTGTTTTATAGATATCTTGAAGGTAATGACACTTGCTCTATTGAACTTAAGTCAATTATGCCTCCTCTTAAACAATTCCAACGTAAAACCAGAGGAACAGCAAGTGCGTATTTCTACACAGTGGAAATTCCAAGATGGTTTAAAACTGGTGGAAACTCATTTATTAAAAAACATATATAGAGATTTAATATTAATATGATGGATGACGCGGATGGTGCATAAGTAATATTATGATTTAATTAGCGTTCAAATTTGTTAAATTTTTTTTATTTTTGTGATTATTCCAGTCTCTATAGTCAATTGTCACTCCCTTTAGGAGAATAGATTTACCTCGCACATTAAAATTCCTAAGCTTATTTTTTTGGAATCTGAGAAGGACTTCCAGATATAGCGTAATCGGCTGGATACATTTCTGGCATTTATTATAAAAATATTTAAGGTTGCTTAAATTAATATCAATTTCACTAATCTCTAATAAAAATACATGTAATAATATTAGAACCCAATTTAAACAATTAAAATATTTTTAAAAAATCTAAAGATTGAAAATTTGGTTTTATATTAAAGACTTAGTTTTAGAATTAAACACTTTTTGGTATGAACGAAGGGATATTTCAAAAAAAAAAAAACCGTTTAAACCAAAATTGCAATTTTAATCTTAGATAAATTCCTTTATTACTAAAAAAAACCACCGACACAACCACAAAATAAAACTATTAAAAAAAACCACTTAACCAATCATACAGATTGCAGAATCATTCTTGGACCAAAAATTTGTAAATATTTTTGTTTTTTAATTTCTTCAAAGCTCTGTGTGGTTTATTTATTCCTTACCATTATATATATATATAGAGGTTGTGTAATAAAATAACTGTAATTTAATATAACCAAAATATATAATGCACCATTAATATTGCTAAATATTTTTATTTGGTTTATATACAAATATACACATACATATATACAAATAAGTAATAAATAAAATTAAATATAAGAATATTATTGATTTATTAAAATAAAATAAATGAGATTACCTTAAAGGCAACCCAGGTATTCATACATATATAAAATTTTATATATATTTTATATATTTTGTAATAAATATATATATAAAAAAACGTGAAATTCTTTGAGAAAATTCAAAATTTTTTTTTTTTAAATAAAAATAAAAAAAAAGTCCAAAACATGTGCAAGTGAAACGAATATAAATTGAATTTTATAAAAATGTTATTACATAATTTTATTTTTATTTATTGTTCCAATTTAAATATATATACATTTATATACATATATTCTTTTTGTTTTTGTAATATTAGAGTGTTCAAGACCTTGAAAATAATCACAATAAAATTGAATTACGTATTTATTAAAAAAAAAAACAAAACAAAAAAAAAAAGAAATACAAAAAAAGTCCTTTCAATAACTGTATAATAAAATACAAGTATTTAAAAATTTGATTTACATTATGAACTTATGCAAAAATTTTTAGTATTTGTTTTATATACCAATTTAAAGTTTTCAAATAAAAATTATTCCCCTTCAGGAAGTTGAATTAAAAAGCCCATTTGCAAAAAGTTTCGATGAATTAAAGCATCTTCTGATACAATGAATAATCCTTACAGGATGTATAGAATTGTGAAATTTTGAAGTGAATATTTAATTAGTGTGTAAAATCTACATTAACATATGGTTGCGAATCATGATTGCTCATTAATTCCATTAAGAATAAATAACAGGTTTTCATAAATAAAAATTTTTGAACAATATGCCAAATATACTGGATGAACAGAATAAGAAATGCAAACTTGTGGGCCCTAACAGGAAGAAGAACCAATAGTGATGCTAATCACCAGAAGGAAATTGAAGTGGATTGCCCATACACTCAGGTAAAATTAAAAATGTATAGCAAGAATGGGGCTAACTTTAAATCCTCCAGGATTCGAGTCAAGAGGTAGACCCAGAACAACTAGGAATGGTGCTATGAAATAATGAGATACGAAATATCCTGAAATGCAGTAGCAGAAAAGGCTATGAATAGAAATGAATGGAGACTTCAAGTTGAAGCCCTATGCTCCCAAATGGAGTAACAGAAAACAAAAATTTAAAGTAAAGTAACTCACTGTGGCCTATTTTAACCAAATGAAAACCGAATTAAAGTTTTTTTAACTGTTTAATTTAATTTTTAGTCCCTTACTACATACAAGGTGATGATAACATAGTATAGATACTTACGACACAAAGCGGATATACTAAAAGTGATCAAAATGAGAATACGTAATAAATAAATACATCCAGGAGTTTAAACAGATGTGCCTAAAATCTGCAGGTAAAACTTATTCCAAATTGCTCTTTGGATAAAAGAAACCGTAATTATTTACGTTATGATAGGAAATACAGAAAAAATTTATACAAAAATTTTTTTTTTTAAGCACTTACTGTTCAGCTGTTAGGCTAATAAGCCTCTCTATATCATAGGTTCGTGTTGGAACAGGGGGTCATATTATATTAGTGTTATTAGAATTGATCTTAATGAATTCCACATACAATTTAAACATGAGATAGTACTAGGCCTTATAACATATAAAAACGTCTTAGATTTTCAATAGATACAATTCTATTTTTGTTTATATTGTAATATTTTGTATTTGCTTGATATGATATTCTATATCTGTGAGTTATATAATTCAATTAAATTATTTATTTATTTAAATGTATTTTTCATTAAAGATATATAATTATTAATTATTGATTAAGCCATTAATTTGAACCCAAGGCTAATGAGCTGAGTTGAGTCAAAAACCAGAAAAGTTTTTTTACTTGCACTGGGATTCGAACCCGGGTCTTTCGCATGGAAGTTCAGCACTCTAACCACTGTTCCACCCAGCCATATGTTATAAATAATCCTTAAAAGATAAATCAAGAAATAATTTAAAGTTTGCACTATATATTTTTCTATACATCCATATTGATCCACTCAAAATCTTCCAATGTCCAAGATTTGAAGAAGTATAATCTTAAATAGTTGTCAATTTTTCAAGTTGCAAAAATTTTGAATTTTTTTGACATCTTTAATTGCTTAAAAATATTTTTATAAAATTATTTCAGGATCAAAATCCTTATTTAATATTATCATAAAAGCTCTAATTTCAAAAATCCAAAGAATTATTTCACACCTATATAAAAACCATTTCATTAGATAAATTTCAAAGGATAAGTATCTTCCAAAATACCTGAAATTATATACAACAACAAAAACAGCAGGAAAATATCAAATATCTAACCGTTAATAAACATTTTACTTTACCCTCAAAATGGTTTTTCATAATATATTATAAACAGTTTTGGGTTAATAAACCTTTCAAAGAGGTCAAGAGTTCTTTTTAAGATTAATAATACGAGTAGGTATATAATATATATGTGTACATATATTCATATGTCATTCTCATTATCCTAATACTTAAGAATTTTTGTATATTTAAATTTACAAATATATATAATATATAAATACAGATGGTAATTTACATATACATTTAAATTTGAATAAAATCTTTTAATGAGAACAGACAATGTGGGTGCACAGACAAAATAAAAAAATATAAAAAAACATATTTAAATTATTTAAAACAAAACAAAGAACAAAATAATAAAAAAAAAATTTCAAATATAATGCACCTAACCAATGTTTCTATATATATATGTACAGTTATCTTCTTATCTGTGGCGGTTAACTAAGCTATAAATATAAGTTATTTAGCTCAAAAACAACAAAATATAATTTTCCAATATATATTATATATCTACAGTTAGTTAATATTATATTATTATATGCAAGTTGCAAAATAAAAAAATTTAAAATGTAGAATTTAAAAAATTTGTTTGTCTGTCGGACGTTTTGTCTTTCTGACATACTATGCATTTGGATTGTTTGAAAAATATATAATCAATTTTAAGCTCATTTGATTGTTTATAATTCAAATATTTTTCATAAATATATATCTGTCAAACACATATCCACTTGTCATCTTGATATTGTGAATTGTCAATTTTAATTTTTTATATAAAAAAAGTTCATCCCTGAATTATCAATTTTGAAGGTTTGACTTTTGATTATTACAAAATTTATACATAACCCTGGTTTTGTTTTTAATGGAATTTTTCATTTGATTTTTTGAGGTTAGAATTTTAGAGGATGCTTTAAAAATTAAATTTTTTTAAAACAATGACATGTACATGTGACATTCAACATTAGATAATAACTAATACCTGCCTGCACCTCGAAATTCGAGGAAAGAAAATAAAAAAATTCATTGCAGAAAATAAAAATTGGAAAATTATGAAAGAAAATTGAAAAATTTTGGAATATATTTAGAATTGCATGCATTTTAATACAAATGCAATAAAATTTTGAAAATTAGTTGGTAATTGTTGGTAGTTGTCAATTGACCTGGTAATATGTACTTATTTGTTTTAATTTACAGATTAAATATTATAATGATGATAATAATGATATTGATAAGTAAATAAGTTAACTTATTATCAAGTTGATATTAAGGTTTGTTCATAGAAATTGACAGAGGGAATTGAAATAAAGTTATTGACGATGCAGGGTCATAACTCCTAGGGACAAAAGTCCTTTAGGAACTTATAACTCATTTAGTGGGATATAAGTCCCTCAGAGAACTTTGACTCACTTTAAAACAATTACGTGGGACATAAGTCCCTCGACAAGTGGGTCATAAGTTCCTTTTGAAAGTCTTTTCCGATCTCTATGGTTTAAATATGATAATATAAAAAAATACAAAAAATATGTATTTATATATTTGTATATGCGAGATTCTTTATTAGGAAGTATATTCGTTGTTGGTTAAAAAATCAAAGTTGACCCTTTTTCCAAAGTATTTATGAATTCATGTATGAAAGACTTTGGTCAGCATCAAGATTGCCATTTTTTCAAAACACCC
>OY720445.1:16910906-17161197 GCA_963082915.1 Dolichopus griseipennis | reverse complement strand
TTTGACACCTCATTTACTAAAGTTAAATATTTTTTTTTTCTTTTTGCTCTCTTTCTTTTAGATAAGAGGTTGACAGATTAACTTGATATACGAGTTCAGCTTAAAAAATAATTGACATAAGAATATAATAGAAGTACTAGATGAAATAAAGTACTAGATTTTTCGTATTTTTCTTAATTTTGATGGGTGACGAAGCTACAACCCCCCTCAAATTCCGAAAAAGCTCTCTATTTAAATTGTAATAAAAAGAGTTCTATATGGTATCTGAAAAGGTAAAAGACAGCTGATTTTACCATAGGCTTTAAATAGGCTTTAAAAAAATATATGGCTTAACTGTAAAGTTGCCAGACAGTATTGAAATTAGTTTTTTTGGGAAACTTAATTATTGCAAAATTTTTGGAATTAAAAATTTCCCGTTTTTATAAATCAGTAACTTAGTCATGAGTCTATATTTTTCCAAAATGAAACGTTAACAATGAAGCTCTTACACTATTTCGATACTCGATAATAGGTTTTCTTAAGTACGTTAGAATTATATTCTAAGTATTGATTTTACTATTATTTATAATTATTCATGAATTTATGAAATAACTAAATTAAAATATTATCATTTATTTATATATATATTTTTTATCCTAAACTCAGTATGAAACACTGTATAATTTTGAAAATGTACTTTTTTAAAATCCCTTGATTTTCTCCATCAATTTTTTTAAGTTCAATTTAGTTTCAAAAGTACTGCATATTATACGTTCTATACTGCATCTACAACCTTCAATTTGACATTTGTTAGACAACAGCTATATTTCGCAAGTATAGTTCAAGCACTTTTGTATAATCAAAGTTTTTATAATTCATGGAGCTGAAAAAATCATTTTAAATAGGACTCGTATTTTTATAAAATAAATAAAAAAATAACAAAAATTTATGTATCTTTAAGGTACAAACAAAACTTGTTTTCTCCTACATTTTTATCTGGAAATTCTTTTGACATATTCATTCTTTTTAACTTTTATAATAAAAAAAAAAAAAATTATAAAAATAAAAAACTAACAAAAGAATTTTAAAGAAATATAAAAAAACAAAAAAATGGAAGTTATGCACTCGCTGTAGGACAATATTACTTACTTTTAATTAGAGTATAAAGTTTTTTGAACAAAAAAATTCCATTAGAGAACAATTTTTCAGAGATAAATATTATTACTGGTTTTTAGTCTTAATATTTATTATAATAAAGAATGCATTTTTGAATACTAGATTTGAAATTAAGGAATAAGAGAAACCGTGTTTTGGATTAATTTGAAACCACAACTAAGAATATTAAAAAATATAAAGATTTAATATTGACTTATATTGTAAAGAGTGGCACACATAATGATAAACTAGGGAAATTTATGATTGAAAGGTTTAGCACAGGACGAAGTACCAAAATTGTTCAATTTTATTTTGCAAGTCCCCATTCGATCATTCAGACACAAAGATCATATCGAAAGTCACCAACTGTTTACAAATTGCTCCAACAATTTACCGATTGGTCCAACGTCTTGGGTAACAAGGGGCTCTCAGTCATCTTTCGTGTGCTGGAAAATCTTTTGCAGTTCAAAATGATGTTAACATTGCTCGAATGCAAGAAAGTATTGAGGAAAACTACGACACTTCGACCAGGCGATGTTCTCAGCTGTTGGTGATATCTAAGCGGTCTTTGCAAAGAATTTTACATAAATTACACTTTTTTATCATAAGATTCATTTGGTTCACGAGTTTAAACCATTTTCAAAGGCAATATCGGAGAAGAAGTGAGGATTGGTTGGGATCTGAAATTCTAAGAAAAGTTATGATAAATGCTCTGGAAAGACCACGCCAGGTTGAAACAAACAAAGAGGCACCAATTAAAAGATAAAATATCTTCAAAGCATAATGTGAACAGTCTAACAGTCTAGCTATATAATCTAAATTTTAATAAATTTCAACATTAAATAAAATCAGAAGGAAAAAGTTATGCATTAAATAAATCATAATGTCATACTAATGCATCACCCGTTACATAAAGTTTTTAATTAATTTCGAAAATTTCTGACAATTTTTGGAATAATGAAAACTGGTAACAATTATCTAGGTTTATTTTACATTTCGTATCCATATTTATGATTTCTATTACAAAAAAATACCCAGGAGAATAGCTGGGATGTACATACATAGCAAATTTTGAATAACTTCAAAGCCATTTAAAAAATTTGGTCAATCGGTTTCTGAAGACTCTTCATAGATTTCTGTACAATTGCCTTACTAAATTTCTATAACCTTGAAGTTTCTACTCTAGGGTATTCCTTACTATAATATTTCTTATTTTCATTTTATTTACCCAATTCTCCTGTACTTTTTAATTTCAAAATTAGCTTTCTAGTTGTTAGATTTTATTTATTTCCCTTCGACCAGGTATATATCTATAACAAATTATTTGTTTATATATATTTTTGTGGGTTTTTTGGTGGCTAGAGTCAACTGTCACTCCCATATAGGAGAATAGACCTAACTCGCACCTTAAATATTCAAAGCCTTTTATTTCTTGGAATATGAGAAAAACTTCCAGATATTCCTTAATCGGACGGATACATTTCTGGCATTTATTGTCAAAATATTTAAGGTTGCCTAAATTAATATCAAATTCACTGATCTCTAATTAAAATACAAGTAATAATATCAGAACTTAATTTAAACAATTGAAATATTTTATTTATTTTTAGTTTTGTATTAAAGACTTAATTTTAGAATTAAACACTTTTTGGTATGAACGAAGGGATATTTCAAAAAAAAAAAAACCGTTTAAACACAAATTGCAATTTTAATCTTAGATAAATTCCTATATTACTAAAAAAAACCGCCGACACAACCACAAAATAAAACTATTAAAAAAAACCACTTAACCAATCATACAGATTGCAGAATCATTCTTGGACCAAAAATTTGTAAATATTTTTTTTTTTAATTTCTTCAAAGCTCTGTGTGGTTTATTTATTCCTTACCATTATATATATATATATATATAGAGGTTGTGTAATAAAATAACTGTAATTTAATATAACCAAAATATATAATGCACCATTAATATTGCTAAATATTTTTATTTGGTTTATATACAAATATACACATACATATATACAAAGAAGTAATAAATAAATTTAAATATAAGAATATTATTGATTTATTAAAATAAAATAAATGAGATTACCTTAAAGGCAACCCAGGTATTCATACATATATAAAATTTTATATATATTTTATATATTTTGTAATAAATACAAAAAAACGTGAAATTCTTTGAGAAAATTCAAATATTTTTTTTTTTAAATAAAAATAAAAAAAAGTCCAAAACATGTGCAAGTGAAACGAATATAAATTGAATTTTATAAAAATGTTATTACATAATTTTATTTTTATTTATTGTTCCAATTTAAATATATATATATACATACATATACATATATTCTTTTTGTTTTTGTAATATTAGAGTGTTCAAGACCTTGAAAATAATCACAATAAAATTGAATTACGTATTTATTAAAAAAAAAAACTATAAAAATAAGAAAAACAAAAAAGTCCTTTCAATAACTGTATAATAAAAAACAAGTATTTAAAAATTTGATTTACATTATGAACTTATGCAAAAATGTTTAGTATTTGTTTTATATACCAATTTAAAGTTTTTAAATAAAAATTATTTCCCTTCAGGAAGTTGAATTTCGAACCCCGCTTTGCAAAAAGTTTCGATGAATTAAAGCATTTACTGTTACAAAAAATAATCCTTACAGGATGTATAGAATTGTGAAATTTTGAAGTGAATATTCAATTAGTGCGTAAAATCTACATTAACATATGGTTGCGAATCATGATTGCTCATTAATTCCATTTAGAATAAATAACAGGTTTTCATAAATTAAAATTTTAGAATAATATGTCGAATTATTTGGCCGAACAGAATAAGAAATGCAAACTTGTGGGCCCTAAAAAACGAAGAACCAATAGTGAAGCTAATCACCAGAAGGAAATTTAGGTACATAGGCCTTTTACATTTGCACTCAGGAAAAATTAAGAATGCATAACAAGAATGGCTCTTACGTTAAATTCTCCAGGATCCTGATCAAGAGGTGGATCCAGAACATTAATTTTATTTTTAAGGAGGCACGAAATATCCTGAAACGAACTAGTAGAAACGGATATGAATAGAAATGAATGGAGACTTCAAGTTGAAACCCTATGCTCCCAAATGGAGAAACAGAAAACAAAAATTTAAAATAAAGTAACCTCAAACCTTGTGGTACCAGCTTTTTTAACCAAATTAAAACCATTTCTGAAACTTCAGCCATTTATTTCTTAAGTAAAGAAAAAATTACGTTGAAACTAAAGACTACATACAGATAATTCAAGACTGAAAGCATATATAAAAATAAGAAATTATAAATAGAAACATCAAGAAACGAGTTTGAAAAGATGTGCCTAAAATATCCAGGTAAAACTTATTCTAAATTGCTCTTTGGTTAAAAGAAACCGTACATATATACGTTTGGGAAGGGGATACAGGAAAATTTTAAATAAAAATACAAATTTTTTTTTTAAGCACTTACTGTTCGGCTTTAGGCTAATAAGCCTCTCTATACCATAGGTTCGTGTTGGAACAGGGGGTCATATTATATTCATGTTATTAGAATTGATCTTAATGAATTCCACATAAAATTTAAAGATGAAGTAGTACTAAGCCTTATAACATACAGAAACGTCTTAGATTTTCAATAGATACAATTCTATTTTTGTTTATATTGTAATATTTTGCATTTGGGTGATATGATATTCTATATATCTGTGAGTTATATAATTCAATTAAATTATTTATTTATTTAAATATATTTTTCGTTAAAGATATATTATTATTAATTATTGATTAAGCCATTAAATTGAAACCAAGGCGAATGAGCTGAGTTGAGTCAAAAACCAGAAAAGTTTTTTCACTTGCACTGGGATTCGAACCCGGGTCTTTCGCATGGAAGTTCAGCACTCTAACCACTGTTCCACCCAGACGTATGTTATAAATAATCCTTAAAAGTTAAATCAAGAAATAATTTAAAATTTGCACTATATATTTTTCTATACATCCATATTGGTCCACTAAAAATCTTCCAAAGTGCAAGATTTCAAGAAGTATAATCTTAAATAGTTGTCAATTTTTCAAGTTGGAAAAATTTTAATTTAAAAATATTTTTATAAAATTATTTCAGGATCAAAATCCTTATTTAATATTATCATAAAAGCTCTAATTTCAAAAATTCAAAGAATTATTTCACACCTATATAAAAACCATTTCATTAGATAAATTTCAAAGGATAAGTATCTTCCAAAATACCTGAAATTATATACAACAACAAAAACAGCAGAAAAATATCAAATATCTAACCGTTAATAAACATTTTACTTTACCCTTAAAATGGTTTTTCATAATATATTATAAACAGTTTTGGGTTAATAAACCTTTCAAAGAGGTCAAGAGTTCTCTTTAAGATTAATAATACGAGTAGGTATATAATATATATGTGTACATATATTCATATGTCATTCTCATTATCCTAATACTTAAGAATTTTTGTATATTTAAATTTATAAATATATATAATATATAAATACAGATGGTAATTTACATATACATTTAAATTTGAATAAAAATTTTTAATGAGAACAGACAATGTGGGTGCACAGACAAAATAAAAAAATATAAAAAAACATATTTAAATTATTTAAAACAAAACAAAGAACAAAATAATAAAAAAAAATTTCAAATATAATGCACCTAACCAATGTTTCTATATATATATGTACAGCTATCTTCTTATCTGTGGCGGTTAACTAAGCTATAAATATAAGTTATTTAGCTCAAAAACAACAAAATATAATTTTTCAATATATATTATATATCTACAGTTAGTTAATATTATATTATTGTATGCAAGTTGCAGAATAAAACAATAAAAAATGTAGAATTTAAAAAATTTGTTTGTCAGTCTGACTACTAATGGTAAACTCAAATACAATATAATTTAAAATTGCTTTAAAAGTATATAATCGATTTGAAGCTCATTTGATTGTTTATAATTCAAATATTTTTCATAAATATATATCTGTCAAACACATATCCACTTGTCATCTTGATATTGTGAATTGTCAATTTTAATTTTTTATATAAAAAAAGTTCATCCCTGAATTATCGATTTTGAAGGTTTGACTTTTAATTATTACAAAATTTATACATAACCCTGGCTTTGTTTTTAATGGAATTTTTCATTTGATTTTTTGAGGTTAGAATTTTAGAGGACGTTTTAATAATTAAATTTTAATTTAAAATTTTTTTAAAACAATGACATTCTGACATAAATGTGACATTCAATATTAGATAATAATTAAACTAGTATCTGCCTGCACCTCGAAATTCGAGGAAGGAAGATAAAAAATCAGTATGTATAATCGGTACAAATTTTTACATAGCTGAAAATTAAAATTGGAAAATTATGAAAGAAAACTGAAAAATTTTGGAATATATTTGCATGCATTTTAATACAAATGCAAAAAAATTATGAAAATTGGATGGTAATTGTCAATTGACCTGGCAATATGTACTTAATTGTTTTGATTTACAGATTATATACTATGGTGATGATAATAATGATAATGATAAGTAAATAAGTTCACTTATTATCAAGTCGATATTGAGGTTTATTTATAGAAATTGACAGACAGAATGGAAATAAAGTTGCTAACGGTGCAGGGTCATAACTCCTAGGGTCATAAGTCCTTTAGGGAAGACTCTAACGGACCTTTGACTAAATTTAAAACAATTACGTGGGACATAACTCCCTTGAAAAGTAGGTCATAAGTTTCTTTTGAAAGTCTTTTCCGATCTCTATGGTTTAAATATGATAATATAAAAACATATAAAAAATATGTATTTAAATATTTGTCTATGCGATATTCTATATTAGGAAGAATATTTAAGTTGGTTAAAAAATCAAAGTTGACCCTTTTTCTAAAGTATTTATGAATTTATGTATGCGAAACTTTAGTTAGAATCGAAATTGTCATTTTTTTAAAATACCCTTTCAAAATGTAGTTTATATGTAAAATTCATTACTTACGTCCCCTTAAATGAGTTATAAGTCCGTAAGGGAATTTTAATCTTTAAACTATACAGCCCGCCTTCGATTTGTGTTAAGTTATTTTAGAACCCAACACGTTCAAGTATTTTTCCTTTTCCAACTCACAATAATAACACTAAAATATTTCTTAATAAAATGTACTGTTATCATAAACTTACTTAAATTACAATTTTGTTTTTATCTTGCTTTAATAAGGATAAGAAGTGGTATAAGGCAATATAAAAGATTTACTGATATCATTTTATATATATATATACATATAGATACAGTACAGATACAGGTGAAAGAAGAGAATACTTAAATTGATTGAGTTTAAAAAGAGTAGATATAGAAAGAAAAGGGTAAAGAAAATGTGTTCAACAAGTGCAACAAAATTGTATTTTGTTTTTTCTTTAAAAAAAAAAAAAATAACAGTCAGTTGAAATCTAATTTAGTACAAAAATAAGAACAAAGAATAAATTATATTTATATATTATACATTACCTATATATATAATATATATGTAATAATATAATGTACAAAATAAATGAATTTTTAGAAAACGGATAAAAAACAAATTATAAAAAACCTTTATTATAAGTGGAAGTACCTATATCTACCTATAGATATATATACGTGCTACCTGTACGTACCTGTACCTTTACATTGTAAATATGTGTATATAAAATCTACAAAATGGACGTTAATTAAGTGAAAAAAATTTAAAAATAAAGAATAAAACAATTAAAGATGTAAGTAAAGATCTCTTAAAAGTTCATAGACATTTAATTTTATTTTGTATTTTATTTTATTTACAAAATAATTAATCTTTAAGTAAATAGAATAAAGGATCATTAGAAATGGTTTATTTATAGAATTTGGAATGTTATTAAAAATAAAAAATTTTGTTTTAATTTAGAATTAAAGAATTTTTTAAACTTAGATTAGGATTAACTCCAATTCATTTGTTAAAAAAAAATAGTCTTATGCAATTGCATACTTTTAGGCGCATATACTATTTAAATACTTTCTACATGAAAATAAAGGGACAGACATTAATATTTCTGATTCACCTGGCTTAAAATTTTTTTTAAATTGATTACGAAAAATTCTAATAACAATTTAAGGTTATTGTATCTTATTTATTTTCATATTAATAACAATTAAATGCGTGGGTATTTAAAAAAATATTCTATGTAAGGTAATTAATTTAATTATTCAAAAATCTCATTCATGTATTCCTTTCCTTTGTGTTAATCAATTAATTTAATCAATTATTATAATCTTTTTAAAATTAATTGTTAAGTACAAATAATAAAATATATATATACTTACAATTTTATGATGTAATGCAGTTAATTCTCTTTCGGTAACTCGACGACTGGCAGCTTCACGTCTTCTTTGTCTAAATTGACTATATTTATAGGCTAATATAACACCTGGTAAAGCTAATGCTTCTAATGGAGATTTACGTCCAAATGGCATTTTTAATTAAATATATTCAATTTAATATTTTTATATTTATTATTTTTTTTTTAATTTTTAATTTAAATTTTTTTTTATATTATTTATTAATTAATTTTTCCAGTCGCGATACAAATTAATTCGATTATTTTTCACTATAAATATAGTTAATTATAATTTATTTTAATTACTTATTTTTATTTATTAAAAATTTATTAAAAATATTAAATTTTATATATTATGATGAAAGTTTTTAATATTTTATATATTATTATGGGCATTTTTATATATAATTTCATTTTTTCTTTTATTTTTTTTTTATTCTTTTGTTTTCTATATTAGAAAAAAAAAAAACGTTTTTATTATGGAAAAATAGATTTTCAATTTTTCCTTTGTTTTTTTTTCTCGTTTTTTTTTTTTTTTATTTTTATTTATATTTTTTCTTACGTTTCATATTTGTGGCATAATATTTTCTTGTTTTTTTATTAGTATCTAAAGTTTTTTAATTAAAATATAGGACGATTACATCTGTAATAAAAATTAATAAAAAACAAAATATAATATAAATTCCAATATCAAAATTGTGTAGAAAAATAATAAAATAAAAATTGATGATGAAGTCAGAATCAAATGATATCATATTAAATTATTAAATGGCGTTTTTTTTAACTTCCACTTTAAAAAAAAGATATAATTTTATAAAATAAATATTATATAAACAAATGCTTTTCTTTAAAAATTGGTTCTATATCAGGATATAGGACTAACAAATTTTTATTAATAACTCTGTATTAGTGAACTCTGTAAGTCCATTTAACTTTGACAAATTTCCTTAACCTACACGAATTATTATAAGAAACACAATAGATAGTCTGAATTTTTGAAATTTATTTAGTAAAAAAAATAATTTTAAGAAATTGCATACTTTTAGGTGAATATAACTTTAACTTATTTCCCTAACCTACATGAATTATTACTAATAAACACAATAGATAGTCTAAATTTTTTGAAATTAGATTAGGTTTAACCCAATTTATTTAGTAAAAAAAATATTTTTACGAAATTCCATACTTTTAGGTGAATATAACTTTGACTTATTTCCCTAACCTACACCAATTATTAGTAATATACATAACAGATAGTTATATGGCTTATGAAAATTAAGATATAATTTGAAAATTTAAAAAATGAAAACTGAGTCACTCTATTGGAAAATTTTCGCAAATGAATACGAGGCTTAAATGGTTAAAGTGTTATTTGGAAAATATTCAATTTTCAATGGTATCAATTAATAATTTAAAAATAAATTAAGTGCTAAAAATATAAATTCCATTATAATATATAAATTTTAATGCAATAATTAAAATAGATTAATATTTCAAATAAAATATTAAAAATTTACTAAATTTACGATTTAACAAATTTTGTATTTTAATTTAACTGGAATTGAAATTTATTATATCTTAAGAAAGGGGGATGGATAAAAATTGAATTATTCCTACTTGAACTGAATTACTGGATATTTTTATTATTATCTATCTATTGTGTTTATTAGTAATAATTCGTGTAGGTTAGGGAAATAAGTTAAAGTTATATTCACCTAAAAGTATGCAATTTCTTAAAATTATTTTTTTTACTAAATTAATCATTGGATATTTTTATTATTAAATTTTACCTGCATTTATTTTTAAATTTAGATAAAAAATAATAAATTTCACAAATTATCAATTGTTTTTTGAATTTATACGTTTATTTATAAATCAAATCTAATAAAGGCGATCAAATACAATAAATTAAAACCACTTTTGTGGAAAATTTATAGATACCGCGATGTTCGATATATATCTAAGAAAATAGAATAAAATGATCTTGAGTAATTACTTCTAAATAAATCGATATGGAACAGAAATAACATATAGTCATCAACTATTATAAAGAATTATATTGAAGCTCAGTGAAAATTCTGGAATAACTAATGGACGTATATAAGATTTCTATCACTATTCTAATATTATTAAATGTAAAATTAAATTTAGCATAATTTTTAATAAAATATATTAAAATATAGATATAAACTGTTTTCTAGATTTATAGAGTCCCCAATTTTTGGCAATATTTTCATACGAAAAAATATATCTTTTATAAAAGTCTCTAAAATCAAGGAAAAAAGTCCCCAAATCAAATTTTTTTTGCTGCCATTTTATTTATGATTTATATTTATGATAAAAATTATTTTAATCAAATGCAGATTCTTTCTAAATAATTTTTTTGAAATATAGTATTTTATAAAAATAAAATGATCTAATAAATAGTAGCTTGGTAGAAATTATGCATTTAATTATCGTAAAATATGGAATAGGATGCATAAATTTGAGGATCATTTATTTTGATGTTTAAAAAAATTTCTTAACTTCTAATTATCTCTTTATTAAATTTTAAAGACGTCCTTTAAAACCTACAGAAACTGTTAAAATATTTTAAAATATCTTAAATTTATAATACAATTATTTAATAATATCTATTTTTCAATTTTTTTTTTAATATTGAATTTTAAATAAGATGATAAAATTTTTAAATAATTCTCATAATCTTTTAATTGAATTGTTTTTCTTTAAAAAACCCAAAATTTTATTTTAAACACATAAATTATAATATATGAATTACAGAATATTTTTCAAAAATATTTTATGTTAAATAAAAATGTTTATTTGAAAATACTCAAAACTTATATTATAGCACATATATGTATTATATAAAATATTTCTTTTAATTACTTATATTTTAATTTATTAAGCCCATGGGTTTAAAGATCCTTCAATTTTAATTAATTAAAATAAAATTTAATTAAACGATAAATAGTTTTAAATATTATTTAAGAAATATATTTACGAAAAATATTGAAAAAATTTTTTTTTTAAAATAGAAATTTAAATGATAATAAAATTATTTTATAAATAATTCAAATCGAAATTTATAGAATATATTTTATAAGAAAATAAAAGGAATTCTAATGAAAATTACAAAAAAAACTATTTTTGCTATCATTTATGTAAATTTTTAATATATTGGATATTTGCAAATATTTAACTGTTATAGGGATATTTTTATAAATTTAATTTAGTTGTTTAAAATGGATGGTGTAATGTCCAAACTTCAAACTATGTATTTGTAATATTAAAATATTTAAAATTTATAATATTTTTGTTATTTTATTACATAACATTTTAAATATTATAAAATAAATATTATAAATGTTTTAAAATCATATATTTTTATGTATTTACATTATATATTTGGTTTCCAAGAAAGGAAATACTGTAATTACTTACTCAGTAATTCGATTCGAAATACAAACACAGATCATGAACCCGAACCAAATAAATCATGTTCTTAACTATTTCTATACTTTCTATTTCTAACTTTTCTATAGTTAAACTTTATTTTACCCCTTATACAATTTTAATGTAACTCAGTCTAAAATAAAGTTTAAAAAGCAGTTTATAAAAAAAAGGATAATCATGTTAAAAAATTATTTAAAAGAAAAATTGCATACTTCAAGGATAAAATTTCGGTTTTTTTTAAATGTGAATAACGTTCTAAAAGTTTGAAAAGTAAAGGATGGGAAAGGATCAGAGATTATCAGAGATAATTGAAATGGGACAAAACGCCGGAGTTCGAGATGCTTAGAAAGTGCATACTGAAACATTGCTTAAGTTCATTAACCAGGGGCTATTGAAAGCTCTAAAGTTTTACAATTACATGAAAAAAATTGATACTGAGGTTTTATGTTTATCATTTATTTTTAACTAGGACTTTAGACGGAATTTCTTACAGTTTTTTTTTTTATTTTTTATTATTATTGTAAGACGCTCAATTATATACAGTTTACAAATATATTGATTTATATTGAAATGGAATATTGATCAACCTCATCTGCAATTGTAAAATACAAATATACAAAATTTCATCAATTTAAATGATTTTAAGACAGAATAATTGCATTATATTATAATAATGTGATAAATTATAATATAATCCTATACTGTATACGAAATATTATGATTTTCTTAATTTTTAACTGACTTTTAAATGCACTGTACCACCCATCAAAATTAATGCTAAAATTGTTCCATATGTAAACCGTGTAAAAAATTTAGGAGTAGTTTTTAACAATACTCTAACTTGGAGTGATAATTTTTTTTTCAAATTTCTAATTGAGTTTATCCGATTTTGTGAAAACTATGGAAAATTGAGTCAAATGCATCTCTAAGTACAAAATGCAGACTAACATGCAGACTCAAATGATGTTGCCGCATTTTTTATATTGTGATCTGGTTTATTATATATATATTTTTTATATACTGGTTTTATATTGTGATTTTTAATACTTGTACAAAATATTTTGTTAATTGCTGAAAATTTGACAATTTTTCTGATGTGTCGAAATGTATTCCTTAATTTCAGTTTCACTAATTACTTGAACTAAAACTACCTATGCTTTCTCTTCAATTCAGTAAGGAGTAGTAATCCCCAATATCTATATGAAAAGTTAACTTATGTCAGATCAAGGGTTATTCCTCTTATTGTTCCGCAACCTGGTACAAGATTAAGACAATTGTCATACTTTGTAAAAAATATTATCTTTATGGAATTCCCTTCTGATGGGTATTCGACCTGCTCATTGCTCAATCCTATAATCAATTATGATATGCTTTGTTTTGAATAAAAACTTATAAAGTATTGATAATTTGGTATGATAACCTGAGGGTAGTTTAACTTTGTATAACATTACTTTAGATATTAGAATAATTTTATTTCAATGCATTAACTTTATCATATGATTAAGAGATTCTATTTCATACAAAATTGTAGAGACTTGACTATGATTAAATAAATAAATAAATAATTAAATAAATAATAAAATTTAAACGTTTCACTGTAAAATCAACTGTTTTTTAAGAACTTTTAAAAAGGATAACAATAAATTTTAAATAAATTTCTAAATTACAAAACGATGCCATTTTCAAAAAAGGACAATTAATAATGCAATATTTATTAAAATATTCATATTTATTATTGTATTTAAGGTCTAACAGAGCAAACCTACTTTTCTGAAATTATTAGACATAGTCTAGGAAGGATATTTAAAAATTATGATTAAGGACATTTAAAAATTAGAATTGCATGACGCTTCTTATAGAAGTTCTTTCTTCAAAATAGTATTCTTAATTATATTTTAGTAAAAAAAAGCATCATTTAATTAAATATTTTTCACTAAATTTTCTTTTTTTGTTTTTATTATAATTTTCCTTTACACACACAAATATATTTCTCACTTTGGGTTATTTTCATATTGTATAATTGTTTTAAAAATCAAAAATCTATAAATAAATATATTTTTTCTTTATTAGGAAATGTTAATAAATTTTCTCTGGAAATCCAAAATAAGGAAACAAAGAAAGGAAAATCCAAAAAAATATTTTACTTCAAAAAAAAAAAAAACAATAAAAAAACAAAAAAAAAACGTATAGTAATAAATATATTTGGTAAATGAAATGATGCCTTCTCTTTTCTCTTCTTCTTCTTCTTCACTACATCATTTTGGGTTATTAGCTAAATTTTCTTTATATATACGAATCTTATGTACCTATTTGTTATATATACATATTATATATAATGGTACATAATACATAATACTTTCTATATATACATAAAGTATTTATATATAAAAAAAAAAATTTGTAACAATACATACATTAAAATTACGCTAAAAATATAAAAGGTAAAATATAAAGGAATATAGTCTGAGACAAATATATAAGTACTATTGAATATATATATATATTTTCTTTATTTTAGTATTTTTTTTTTTTTGTTTTGTTTTGTTTTGTTTTTTTTTTTTTTTACAAAGAATTCTTAACTAATTTTGATTGGAAAAATAACAAAATCATTGGTTTTAAAAAAAATTTTCAAAATTTTATAACATATTTGATAGCTGTTCCTTTTCGTCCTTTTTTTTAAGTCTTTTTTTTTTAACTTATCAATAATAAGTTTTTTTTGGCATGAAATGAACTTTTTCAAATGAAATTTTTTAAAATTTTTAAAAATTTTGAAGAAAAAAAATTTTTATTATGTTTGTGTGTATATTTGTTACGTGTTGAACAACAACAAGGTCCTTGTTGAAAAATAATAATATGTTAAATGGAAAAATTTTTTACTATTTATATATTATTTTTAAATTATAAGTTAATTTTCTAAAAAAAGGACATTTAATTATGCAACGCTTTATAACTTATTCATATTTATTATATTATTTAAGGACTAACAGATGAGTCCTAATTTTCTCTAGTTTTAATAGAAATAGTCTAGGAAGGACATTTTAAAATCACATTTAAAAAACTTATATAAAAACTTATTTAAAAATAATATTGAAGAACTATAATAGCTGTATTAGATATATTAGCATCTATTAAATTTAATAGAATATCCAAAAATCATATATATATACCAACCAAATACCAAGTCTTTGTTATAAAATACTATTTACACTATAATCGTCAAATGACGCATTTCTTTCTATTTCATACTTTTTTTTTTTAACTATTTTTTATATATGTATGTATGTATATAAATCTATTTTATTTTTACAAATTTTCACTGAAAACTTTTTTATTTTTCTATTTTCTATTTTTTATTTTTTTTTTAATAATTTTCTTTTAATTGCTCGAAAAATTTTGAATTTTTAGAAATAAAACACACAAAAATAGAACAATACAATCACTTAAATCCTTAAATCCTTCAATTTTCTATTTTATATTTTTTCGTATGTAACATTAAATTTAAGTAAAAAAAAAAGATTTTAGCACGTATCTACAATTCGGTTTTGTTTTAAGGTGTCCGAACGATCTTAAAAAAACAAACACAAAAAAAAAAAAAAAAAAATTAAACTCATCTATTTTTTTTTTACTATTTATATTCTTCCAATTAAATAATTCCGAAATACTGACCCGCACGTGAGGAATATACAATTTACTCTCAATTTTACACAGCATCCTTTCTTATAAATAACAAAAAAAAAAAAATAATAAAAAAAAAACAAAAAAAAAACAGAATATAACATTTATATTCAATATATGTATGTATATAGTTTCTATATGTATATACTATATAGTACAATTTTCTAATATATGTATATACAAATAAATAAACTAATACATATATTATATACAAAAATATTTTTATGTTTTTTTTTTTATGTATACATAAACATATGTACATATGTATTAGTATTAACTACTGTTTTTCTTTTTGTACAACGGTACTACTAGTACCAAAATATTGAAAGTTTTTTTCGGTCTAGTACAAGAATTTAAGTTTGTTTGTTTGTTTGTTGTTGTTTTTTTTTGTAAATTAAGAGAATTATTTCCAAAATAATGTTTTAGTTTCTCTTTTAAAATTTGGTTTCTCTTAAATTTTTACTCAGTCAATTTTTGTTGTTGTTGCAGTCAGTTTTATTCTCATTTTGTTGTCTACTACAAATTTTTTATCCTTTTTTCCCCCTCCCTAATTGAATTTTAATAATTTTTGATAGCTGAGCGCAGTATAAAAACGGCATTGAATAAATAAAATAGTGAAAAAAAATTTAAAAAATAAAAGTAAAAAAAAAAAGAATAAAAACAAAATAAACAAATTCAGCAAAAAATAATTTATATATTGTAATTTTTATAGTATAAGAAATTTATTATAAAAATTTAATATGGAAAAATTCTTGAAATAAAAATTTAAAAAAAAAGTCTTAATTAAAATTTGAATTTTATAGCTTGCCTTTTACAGCTATAACCAGTCTCTTAACTTCAAAAATAAGAAAAAATAAATGTTAAATTAAGTTTGACAATGACAACGTGTAATATGAAAATTAATTTTAATTTTGTTTATGATATTTTCCTCATGTATATAATGTCAGTTAAATGTCAAATAAATGTCATTACAAAAGATTAATCTTTAATATAATAATATGATCTATGAGGACTTCATATTTTTATAGTCTTAATTACTTGATTTCTAATTTATTTTACCTCTGACTGTGTGAAAAGAGGAGATATTATCTTGAAAGAAATAAAAAAACGAGTAGTTTCCTTTTAATTTCACTAAAATTATTTATTTTTACAAATATCAGTATTTTGCCTACGACATACAGACTTCTTCATATTATCTTATTTTTAACTGACGCTGCCGCCTTATATTAAAAGGGCTGCAAGAGGATTTCATGAACTCAACCTATTATTGATACATATAATTTGCGTGGATAACATAGAGTAGCAGAATTTAGATAACAAATAGTAGTGCATTTATAATATAGAGTAGCAGAATTTATTAGTGATTTATTACCTAATTTTGATGTTTGCATTGCTAATTTAAAAAAAAAAAAATTTTTTGAAAGCACCTCCACGAGTAGATATATTAAAAAATCTTTTATTGATATATCTGAGTTATAAAATGAATTGTTTGTGGTTAAAATAATATTATTTTAAATAAAGGTTGATATACCTTGTCCTTAATGCATTTTGATTTTTAAAAAGATTGAATTTTCTTCAACTATATTTTTTTTTATCTTAACATTAAGCGAACTTTTATAGCATTTTATTTTACTGTATATTTAACAATTTTTGATTTTCTTAAATACATGTAAATCAGGCCTCGGTATTTATATCTGATATAAAAGGATAATATACTATTCGAATGAAAGCCGTGTTACACAAACTATTTAACACTAATTAAAACATAATTTTTTGATAAATAAGCAGTTTTAATTAATCCAAACTTTAGTGATTTCTAGTCTAACAAAATTTTCCGCAAAAAAAACTTATCCAAAAAATTAATATTTCATTAGTGTTACGTATAGTTAGTTCCTGTACCATAAGGTCTTCGTACAAAAGGTATATTGTATTATTTAAAAAGTCAATAATCAGCCTACGGGATTCTTATTCAAAATATTAAGAAAAATGTCAAGAAATTAAAAATAATTCAAAATTGATTGGAATACAAAGATTCAAATATAGTCTTATTGAAAGTTTGTAATTATTTCAGTTATTACTGGTGGAGTTAATTAATTAAACTCAGGAAAGTTGTTATATCTGAATTTTATTTCATCATTAAAGAAATTGATAATCTGTAAAGAATATCCTGTATTTTATGTCAGAATTTTAAATTTCTATAAACCTACTCTTACATTTAGTCAGAATTATAAAACCGTAAACAATATTATGATATCTACTAAAAATTTTCATTTCACTTAAAATCAAAAGCCAAAAACTTTATTATAAAAAAAATTTCTAATTTCAAATTACTTTTAATATTATTTTTAAAAAATTAAATTTTTTGAACACTTTAAAAATTTCTTTCAAAACTAAAATTATATGCAATAATTTTATTTTATATTTTTTTTTTTTAAATTTCCTATACTATTAATTCTTGTATGCATTTTTTTTTGTATGCCAGTTTTTTTTTTGTAATAAATTTTATTCCGTGTATACAAAAAACTTATTGTCACTATAATTAAATGTTTACACTATATTAACTTGTTTTATTAATATATGTATTGTATTACAAAAACAAAAACTATCTAATTATCTCAAATTATATTTTATTATAGCATATACTTTTTTTTTATTAAATATTAATTTTATTTTAAAATTCTTTGAAATACAATACAATAGAATTAAATTTACAACAAATATACAAAAAAACAATTAATAAACAAAATATAAGAAAATAAATTAACACAGTATATATGTATGTAAATTGGAAAAAAAAGGAAAACAAATTATATATACGGTAATATATATAACCTGATATAAATGAAATATCAATTTTTTTTTCTTAATGATATTCTTGAATAAAATTTATTAAATTTTTATATTATAAATTAAATATTTACTTTTATTTACACTTAAATTTAATTTTATACAATTTTTTATACGAAAAAATTGTAAAAAAATTAAAAAAACTTAAACTTTTAATTCATTTTTTTTTTTTTTAATATTAAAAATCCTATAGTAGAAAAAACAACAAAACACAACTTTGAATTAAATAAAATACAAAAATAAAAATAAAACTTAAGAGAATTTGTTTTTATTTTTATCCGAACCGAAACACCCAAATTTTTTTTACAATCCACGCACTTCAATCCAAAACCGTTACTGGAAAACTGAAACAGATGTTATAAAATAGAAAAAGTGAAAATTTCTATATTTTGTTTTTTTATTTTTTTTATTATTATTTTTTTTTTGTACTAGTACTTTGGATTTATATATATCTATATATATTATATATATACATATACATATATACATATAGAAAACAATTTTTTACATCTGCAGAAGTTAATCTCCTTAAAATAATAAAAGAAATTTTCATTTTCCATACAATATATAAGAGAGAGTGAAAATGATAGTGAGAGAGAGCAGCTGAGAGAAAAATTGTATACATAATCCTTGGATAATAGATTTTTCAGCTACAATATTTTGAATATACAGGTAGTTTCACCTGTTTTAAGTACTAGATTTAAAGGGAAGAAATTCTATTATATGCAATTTATTTTATTCAACATTCAATTATACTTGTGTATATATATATATATATATTTAAATATATATACATGTAAATATAAGTAGAATTATCTCGTATACAAGATATTTATGTTTGTTGGCATTTTTATTAAATGTGAGTATAGAAGCGCCTTTAGGTCTGGTTTGTTTTTAAAAGGTATAATTCGAAATTAGATCTTTGTGTGGGAATAAGATAATTGAGAGAAAATAAAAATGAAAACAAAGTTGCAATTTTTGTTTTTTTTTTTATTTTTAAAGAAGGAACATTTATTTATTGTATTAAATATAAAAAGTTTAAACTTTTATAATTTTGGTTTTTGTAGATTTAGTTTGGAAAACTTTTCGTCAACATATTGAATATTTTTTTAAAATATTATTGGGATGTAAAGATTATATATTTGTAATTTATAAATTTCATTATGAGTCGCGTTTTTTTTATTTATATTACCTTTAATATTACAGATCAAATTAGATTTTAAAATATTGCTAACACCATCGGTTACCAGGATGATTACAGATTCGATACTATTATTAAATTATAAGCAATATTATTTACATATTTTGTTTATGTTATATATTTTATATTTATACTATATTAACAACCTGAGATTTTAAGTATCCAAACCTAATCCTATAAACCTTTTAAACCTACTTACGGAAACCGAACCCGTACTACTTCGGTTAATATGTACCTATGTACCATTTCGTTGGCGAAGCCACTTTTCACAAATTTGATTTTCGTAATATTGTAATTTTAAGAATTGCATACTTTTAGGGAAAATATTGAAATAATATTCAAATGAAATTCAAATTTCATTTTCATCACTTCTTAAATCTCTGGAGAATAATTCTATTGAACAAATTTTACAATTGGAATCTAATTTAATAATTTAAAAAAAAATTTTAAAATATTGCATACTTTTTGGGAAAATGTTGAAATAATATTCTAATTTCATTTTTATCACTTCTTGAATCTCTGAAGAATAATTCTATTGAACACATTTTACAATTGGTATTAAAATAATAATTTTTAAAAAAAATATTGCATACTTTTAGGGAAAATTTTGAAATAACATTCTAATTTCATTTTCATCAATTCTTGAATCTTTGAAGAATAATTCTATTGAACACATTTTACAATTGCTATCGAATTTAATAATTTTTAAAAAAATATTGCATACTTTTAGGGAAAATTTTGAAATAAAATTCTAATTTCATTTTTATCACTTCTTGAATCTCTGAAGAATAATTCTATTGAACATATTTTACAACTGATATCGAATTTAATAATTTTTCAATAAGTCTGTCATATCCAATTATTTAAAATAACAATTTATGTTGGTTTATAAATTACTTTAGTAAATTTTTAATAATAAGATTTTAATAATTAATACAAAAGATCAATTTTCTGATTGATATTAATTTCAAACCAAAATAAAATATAATTTATTTCAAATTAAATTAAATAGGATAATATATTTATTAACCTAAATTTAATATTTTTATTATATTATATGACAAAATTAAGATTTTGATAGTTCCTAATTACAATGCATATATCTTAAATTTTTTTACTACATTTTAAAAAATATACAATATTTCATGTAATTTAATTTTTTTTTGTAAATTTTTTGTAATATAATTTTATATATCTTTTACTACAATTTCTTTTTGCCACTCTTAATTTCATATTATATGTACATATTCATATACACAACTATACCCAATTATAAACATACATATATATGTAATAAAATTACATATACATATATATTTACAAAATTTATTTATATTTATATGTATATATTTCCATATTTTCAATTAATCCTTTAGGACCTTCAATCAACCTTAACTCTTTATATTATAATTTAATTTGATGGTGCCTCTATGTCTGCACATTTTCATTTTCTCTATAAAAAAAAAAAAAATAAAAAACAAAAAAAAAAATTACACTACATACAAAATAATAAAATATTCAATAAACAAATTTCTATATATAGGATCTATAAATATAACAAACTTATAAATACAAATATGTATATATACATAAATATACTATTTATTCATATTAGATAAGAGGAATTAAATGACAACTATAGGTATATATATATATATATATATACATACAAATTACCATCTGTATCAAAAAAAAAATGATTTATAAGAAAAAAATCAGTATAACATCAACATCCATTTTCAATATATAGAAAAGTAAACTAACCTAAAAATCTAGTACAATTTTGTTTTTATTTTTTGACGTTTTGTTTTTTTTTTTATTATTATTGTTTTTGTTGTTTTTTTTTGTCAAATTATTAAATATAAACAAAGGGACGAAATACAAAGTAAAATAAATCAAAAAAAAAGGAAATCAATAGAAAATGCAAGATAATACATGCGCAGAATCATTCAATTATCACATTTTACCGTTATAAAATTTGTTTATTTATTTTTGTATATTTTTACTTTCAATTTAAGAGAAAATTACAAAAAAAAAAGAGAGAATTAGAAAAAAGAGAATGTTAGGTACAGTATAAATATTTACATTTTATTTATTTTAATATTAATATTAAAAGTATATTTTGTAGGTATTTTTGAAGTGAAATTTTACAGCACATGCTTGATACTTTTGTTTTTTTTTTTGGAAATATTTTGTACATAAACATAATATAAAAATTTTTTCAAAATAAAGAGTAATCAAAAAATGTTAAAAAAAAAAAAACAAAATTCGCCTCCAAAAAAATATTTAAAAAATAAAAAAAAAAAACACTGTGTATATAGTTGCACTTTTATGCATGCATACCTTTAGGAGTTACGATTATATACTATTTTTGTAGACACAGAGAGATTTGTTTTTTTAAATTTAAATATATCTATTATATTATATATTATATGATTATAAAAGTATATACATATATAATGTATTGTATATATACTATATTTATTAAATTTTTTTGTGATATTTTATATACTCATATGTATGTATATAATCAGATATATACGTTTAAATATCAGGTTGAAATTATTTTTATTATTATTTTTATACTGCTTTTTTCGTCTTATTTTCAGTTGGCATAGATTATTTCTTATTTTTGTTTTTATTGTTTTTTTTCTGAATAATATTTTAGTATATAGCACAAAATACGGCATCCTCCTTTATTGTATGACGTCAATGACGACCCTAATATATTTATATATATATATAAAAAGAAAAATAAGAAAAACAGAATAAAATAAAATTTTTTAAAAAACATGAAAATAAAACTTTTTCCCTTTTGTCCTGAATTCTCTGAAATAAAAAAACAAAAAAAACCAAAACTACAACAGAAGATTTAGAAAAATAAAAACAACTTATATGGTAGAGAGATGCATGTGTTGCAAAAATAATTGTAAATATTCATATTATTAACATATTTATTTATTTATGTATATATATATATATATGTATTTATTTTCATACAAAAATATTTTTAAAAAAAATAACATATAATATCAAAGGTATAATATACATAAGGTAACTAATATGTGCATATGTATATGTTATATGCATATATATATAGTATAGAAGTAGAGCTTTAACAGCTTCTATAATGGTGCAAATTATAATCACAGATTAAATGATGATGGTTTTTTATTTTTTTTTTTTGTGCTTTTGATTTTCTTGTCGTCCTTTTACTCCTCTTAAATTTTCACAAGGAAACTAAACATTTTTATTTGTATTTATTTCATATTTAGAGAAAATTAACCATCATATGTTATAGTATTTGTATTTATTTTAATTGTTTTTATTTTCATTTTTTTCTCAATATATACAATAATATTTATTCTATTAAAAAATAAAAATAATAAAATTAAATTAGAAAAAAAAATTTAAATAAAAAAAACCTAAAAACATTTAAATGTAAATATAAAAAATTAAATGAAATAATATATGTTGTCTATTATCTACTAAAAAAAAAAAAGGAGGGATATATTTATTTATTATATTTTTTTTTTTCATAATATTTTAAATATTTATTAATATACCACTTTTTAATTTTTTTTTCTATTTTTAGAATTTCAAATTATAATCTTACATTTATAATAACATTTGAGTCATAGTTTGCCCGCATGGTATCATATGTATATGAGGTGATGGAAAAAAAAAATGCAACAATTGTTTCATAAATTATTATTCAAAGTTTAGATTTAAATACGCACGCTATTATATGTATTTTTTTTTTTAAATATTTTTCTAGTGAAAAATTTTATACGCATTAATTAACAAATTTGAATTCAATTAAAAAATAATATAAACTATTATACTGAAGTTGGAACAATGAAACATGCTATTTGGAACAGAATATGTTTTTTTTCCAAAGAATCAATTATCACTATATTATAGAGTAATAAAAACTCTAGAAAATGGTCTAATATCACATATATATTACCACAATACAATACAAAAAAAAAAAACCTTTGCACACGGTATTCATAGTCCACGTGCAAAAAAACAGATATTACATCTAGTCATTAAAGATTAATTTGAATCTTTGAGAAATATAATTCGGCTAATTTATATACTTTAATTATTTAATGTTGTATTCCTAGGTTAAAAATGAACCAGGTCCTCCAACATCCCACAGCCTCATTTAGCACAATTAAAGATTTTGAGAGTATTATTTATAACGGGTTCAGGTTTGTAAATTTATAAAAAAAAAATTTAGGAGCAAAAGGTTTACATTAATATATTAAGTTAATTTTATCTGAGTGTGATTAAATGCTATAACAATTAAATGCTATAACCAATGAATGTGTAGGCTATATAAAAATCATTATATCATGAATGGAAATAGTAATCGTCTAATGCATATACAATGTACAATCTACTATAAAAAATAATGTATAGTTTTATTTTAAATTCTTGAATGTCTAAAAGATTATTGATAATGATTAGTAAAAAAAAATAAAAAAGGTATAAAAACGTTGTCTTTTTTAGTTTTAAGTTTTTTATTCGTTAAGCGAATATTTAAAATTTTTTTTTTCAATTAATTCAAAAATTCATTAAAATCAATTGCCGGGTAAATACATATTTTACTAGAGTTATCTTGTACTCAATTATACGGTCACTTGTTCTCTGTCGTGTTATAATTTAAAATTTTTACCAAATTCCTATTTTAGCTTTTTTTCAATTCTAAGTCTATATGGAAAAACTTATGAAAAAAGAAATAGTCTTTTTGTGAACTAAGTATTAAAAGTTACATTTCTACAAATTTCGGGGCTGGGATTATATTTTAATATATAAACGACATAAAAACTCTATTCTTTAGTAAAGCTTTCTACCTCTTGGCAAAAAACTTCTTTCTATTGGCAATGAGGTGGTATTAATAAGAATGTATTATAGTTGTTGACATTTTAACGTAATTTTCTGCAATAAAAATATATATAAAATATTTAAAAACATTCACGTTGGACCTAGTGGGTTACGTAAATTAATAATATAAAAGAATAAAATTAAAATTTTAAAATTTTTTTATTCGTATTTATAAAAATATATTTGTTTATAAAATAATTAAATTAATTCTTACAATATTGAAATTATGAACTTATTAATATTTTTAAAAGTAGAGTAAAATAATAAAAAATTTTAATTTTGTAGGCATAAATTAAATTCATTTACTTTTTCGATTACATATTTTTCTTTATCAGCTAATGTTTGCTCAATAATTGTACGTAAACGTTGTAAATTAGGCATTGTATTGCAATCACGTACGTTTAATAAATTTTGAAATAATGGCTCCCATATGCTTCTATTTATATATCTAGGGATACGATGTTTTGGTACCCACAAACATGATAAATTTTTCTCTACCTCCATATATTTACCATATAAAAGAACATGTATTGTTCCAGCTAAACCATATAAATCTGTTTGATATGTCCAAGGACGTCCCTGCAACATTTCAATACATTTATAATCCTCTTTTGTATGTGAATATGTAAATGTTTGATTTTTTGGAAATAGTTGCATATCAATTGATATACCGAAATCAATTAGTTGCACTGCTAATTTGTTTATTGGCCATAACAATCTAAAGATATTTTTTTATATTAAATTAAACAATTAATATTATTTTAAAAGATTAATAATTTACTTTGACATTAAGAGAAAATTATCCGGTTTGACATCAGCATGAATAATTTCTGAAGCATGTAAATGATCCATAATTCCAAGAATTTGACTTGTTAGTATCATAACGACATATTCATCTAAATTTTTTGTTGTTTTACGTTTGAATGTATTACAAATTGTTATTAATGAACCATATGGTGAATATTCAGATACCAATATACTTGCATTATTTCCAATTAAACCATATTCAATATCAATAAATCCTGGCAACTAAAATTTGTTTTAAATTCCCTATTAGAATATTTTTTTTGTTTGAATATTTCTATAAAATACTTACAATAGTTACATTATTTATTCGACTTCTTAATTCAAGACAAATATAATATTCCCATAAATTGGCTGGTTTTTCTTGTTTCATAGCGTATAACTTTCCAGTTGATTTTTCTTTAGCACTATAAAAAAAAGCAATTAAAAGTAAATTCTTATGATTCATTTTATATTAATTACCTGTATATAGTACCAAAGGCGCCTTCACCAATTATTTTAGATATAATGAATGTAGTATCTTTTATTTTTATTTCATTATTCTTATTTAACACAGACAATTTCCCCTTTAATTCACATGTTTCTAATTCTGAAAGATATGTTGAAAATCCAATTTTTTCTAGAAATGCCTTTGTTAATTCAGAAGAAAATGGATTCACATCCGCTTCCATAATTTTTTCATTTATAAAAACATTTGTTTGATCTAAATTTACTGAACGATTATGAATAAAATTTTCATCTGTATATTCATCATCCTGCATATCAGTCCAGTAATGTTTCGCAACTGTTGGTGTTTTAAAACTATGCTTTAAATATATACTTTTTCCTAAGTCCTCCTCGTTTTCAAAAGTTAACTGTTCATTTTCTTGAGTTTTATTATCTCTGCCTTTAATTTCAGAAATTACTAAAGACTGCATTCGTGTGCATGATACCCCTTCTACCGTATTATCATGATGAACACTTGCAGTTAATTGTTGAATTTTTGAATTATTTTTATTAACTAATGATTTGTCTTGATTCAAACATGCACCGTTTTTCTCACTGGATTTATTTTCATCTTCAATTTGGCGTGTCCTTTGCAGAAATGATAACTTACGTGAACTTCCTAAAGCATTAAAAGACTTTTCGTTTTGTTTTTCTTGTAATTGTGGTAATGTTAAATCACCAAGGTTTGGTAATGTCGGCAATTGATCTTCAAAACTAATTTTAGGTAGCGCAAAAGAATTTATTGAAGTTTTTAATGACTCTTTAACACTTTCATCATGTGTTTTAATAAAAGAAAATTTCGCTACTTTTGAAACTGGAGAATCTTTTATTAAAAATTTACTGGTGTTTGGTAATTTCGGTAAAGTTAGCTCTTTTAAATTAGAAAATGTAATTGTATCATTAATTTCAAATCCAGATTTTGGAACAGAATTTGGACCGATTGATAAGCCAATTGCTGGTCCACTTCGTTCTGGTGTTTTAAGGAAAAAATTATAAAAATCATTTTTAGGTTCTTCTTCGACATTAGCTTGTCTTTTTAATACAAACTTTGGAACAGTTTCTGTTTTTTCTTCAAAAATTTGAATGGATTTCATATTAAAATGCTGCGTAGTATCATCAGTTGTTTTCTGAGTCATTTTTTCCGACTCAGAAACAGGATTTATTTTTAAATAACTTTCTGTGTTAATTTTTTTAGAAAAATTCAGTTCGTTTTCTAAGTTTTGTTTCTTGGAAAAATCCAATTCTAAGTTTTGTTTTTCATCAACAAAAACTGAATCTTTATGATTATTTTCTGAGTTTAATAAAGCTGTCGAATTTCGTATCTTAATAACAGAGTGTCTTTTTATTTCACTTTTATTGGTTTCATTTGATTCTTCTGAGTCAAATTTCAGTGCTAATTTTGACGAAATAATATTATTTGATTTATTTATACTAACATTTTCTTTTAAATTTTCAATTCGTTCTGAATGCGTATTTTCAAGAAAATAATTACTACGTTTTCCGTTATGAACTGATTCTCTATCAGTATCCGTTTTATTAATTTTAAAAATATCGGTAATAGTTTTACGGCTTCCAGATTGCATATTACTGCTTTCAGCACCAACAAACGATTTTATGCTATTCGTCATTTGTGTGTTTTTCAAATCCATATTTTCTGCAATCGATTTTTTATGGGTTTCATTGCTTTTATGTATTGACGTTACTTCAACATTAGATTTATTGGTTTTAAAGGGATCGTTAAATGTTTTTCTATTTTCGGACTCGTCAACAGAACTTACATGAGTATCAACAGAAGATTTTGTGCTTGTTGTTGGAAAAGTATTTGTTTCAGAAGTTTCCATAATTGTTGAAAGTTGTTTATAAGGTGGTTGTTCTGGGCCATATGGAGAAGAATTATTAACCGGTTCTTGAGAAACTTGACTTGAAACAGCAAAATCCGGTGAATTTGCAGAATTGGAAGAATTTGATGAATTGCTCGCTTGATTACAAGTTTTTTGTTCAGATTCAGGAGCAGTAATACAATTAATTGGTAATAAATTTCTTTCTGTGTATAAATTGTTCTCATTGTTTGGTTCTTTCGTGTGTGAGATGATAGGTTTTTTACCAATTGGTGTACTAATTGATTGAGCTCTAATAAAAAGATTAAAAGCTTGAGTTGAACAGGTTTCATCGGCTTCAAAACCTTGTGGATTTGATACTTTCGGATCTTCATTTAGTAAATCATCCTCGAAAACAGGAATAGGAATTTTTGGTTGAAGTACATTTTTAAAAGGTATGTGTGGTTGTTTGAATTTGAAACTCTCATCAGGATCTGTATATATTTCAAAATGATCTGATCCTATCTTTCCCGCTTGATTTTTCATGTTTTTGATATCTTCATGACTTTCATCAGTAAATATATCAAAATTTAGTTTCTCTCGGGGTTTTGATAGAGCAACTGGATTTTTATCTTCTTCTTCAGACCAAATTTGAACTTTTTGTTTACTTTGATTTTCATCTTGCAGCAGAACATTTTGTACTATTGGCGGTGTTAAAGTTTTTGAACTACAAGCTTCTGTTACTTGATAGGACAATGCATTTACACTTTGCAATGCATATGATTGGAATTCTTTCGAATAGTTTGTAGATTCAACGTTTACTGCCGTTGAAACGTTTTGTATTATTGATGGTGTCAGCGTTTTTGAACTAAATTCTTCTCCTACTTGATTGGATAATGTATTTACACTTTGCATAACACATGTCGTAAATTCTTTTGAATTTTTTGAAGAATCGACGTTTACTACCGCTGCAACGTTTTTTTTCATTATTGGTGTCACCATTTTTGAACTATAAGCTTCTTCTACTTGATTGGATAATGTATTTACTCTTTGCATTGCACATGGGGTCACATCTTTGGAATTATTTGAAGAATCGACATTTATTACCGCTGCAACGTTTTTTTTCATTATTGGTGTCAACATTTTTGAACTACAAGCTTCTTCAAATTGATTGGATAATGTATTTACTCTTTGCATTGCACATGGGGTCAGATCTTTGGAATTATTTGAAGATGCAACATTTACTGTTGTTGCAGCTTTTTTGAATATTTTAGGAAATGCTAATTTAGAACCAATTACATCTGTGTCAAAAGTTGTAGTTTTACTTTGAACATGTTCCTCTTTGCTATCTTTTACAGGAGTCCAAGCTACATTTGGTGTAATTACACTTTTTCTATTACTAGGACCATGTTTAGAAAATGTGTTTGGAATATGTGATCTCTCTGAAATATCTTGTAAATTATTTTGTTCTTCTAAAGCTGGTTTGAAAATCTAAAAATTTCAAATTTAATAAATGAAAAATTATAGGTAAATAAATTTTATACCGTTTTTCTATCCATGCCAAATGGTGCCATTGATTTTCTTGAAGGAAATATACTTTTTCTACCAACAATATTAGTAAAACAATGTGTTTCATCCATTTGCTCTTCAAAACAAATAGTCTCATTTCCATCAAATTTTATTTTTCGTTGACCAGATTTTATTTTTTCGTAAATTATTTCTTCAAGTTGTTTTTCTTCACCTATATTATCTGTACCAATTCCAGGATATATTTCTTTTATATTTACAGCAAATTTTGAATTTGGCATCAAATCAAGTTCAAATTTTGAAAGATCAAATTTAGTTTTATCTGGAAGATTTCTTTTTGGGAAATTTTTAAAAAGGCGACAACCAACACTAAATTCATTTTCAAAATACATTTTGTTTACTTCAGTAAATTTATTATCTCGATCATTTCTTTTAAACCAATTATATGCGCGAACTTCTTCAGGACAAAATTCTACACCTGGTTTTGGATAACAAAAAAATTTATTATATTTTGCTATTACTTTTGCTTGGATATCATTATCTGCAACTGTTTCAATTTTCCATATACCTTGTGGAAAATTTTTTCTAGCAAAGTTTGGTGGCAATTTTATTCCTTTAGAATAATTATCTGGATGTTTTGGCAATCCAATTATATTATCATTTTCCTCATCATTTTCCGTTTCTTTCTCATCTTCGAGAATAGTAAAAGCCATTTCATGGTTATGAGTTTGTGTATTACCAAATAAACTTCCCTTTTTTTTTAAACCTTTTGTCCATGGCCCTGGTTCTTTTAAATTTTCTTGTTTCCTAGCGCTGTCAATTATATTACGAACAACTGGTATATGATGTTCTTCTGGATTTATTGGTTCTTGAGGGAAATTTGGATCTTTATTTTGATCTTCGAAAACTTGAACTTTGAGATTTGAGCGATAACTTGTTGCGGGATTTCCTGCTTCCTCATTTATCTATATAAAAAAACAATTTTTAAATAAAAATTCATAAAATCAAAGAAAAAATATACTCTTATTTTTCCTGGATTTGAATTTTTAACTGCACTTCCAGTTCTAATGCTACCAACATTTTTTTTATGTGGCCTTAATGAAGTTAAAGCATTTCTTCGTTCTCTCATTGAAGTCATAAATTCTTCTTTTGATGTTTCATCCTGATGAAGAATTCTTTGAGACATAGTAAAACCAAAATGTTTATGCGCTTGTTCCAGTTCATCGTATGGTTGAGCTCTCAATTCTAAGCCCTTTTTAAATATGCTATCAGCTTTTTGAAAATTACCAGCCAGATCATAATAGTATGCCCAACATATATATAAGTCAGCGATCATTGTACCAATGCCAGAATTAAATAATTCTTGATAAAGTTCACAGGGATTTTCTTCAGTATCAATCTACAAAAGTTTGCTATTAAAAAAATTTGTAAAAGAAATTTATTTAAATATACATACATATTTAATAAATATCCGTATCATTCGTCTGTCTTGATAGTAATTTTTATTTTCCTCAAAAGTCATCAGACATTTCAATAAAACTTTTTTTAAACCACTTTCATTACCACCACTTGGATAACTTTGTTCAATCCATAATATGTATTCATACCATGGTTCTAATGGATCGTTACCTTCATAATTTCTGATTGCAGCTTCTAAAACATCACGCTGTTTTTGAAGTTCAGAATGAGATGTTAGGGAACACGCTAAAACACTAGCATTTCTACCACTAGCCAAAGGCTGTATATTTTCCTTTGCATCTTCGAAATCCATCACAATCTCTATAAGAATAAATATGTAAATAAATATTAAAAAAATAAATAAACGATGCAAAATTCTAAAAATATTTTTTTTAAATAAACTTTTGAAATTAATTACAGTTTAATAATTGCCATTACATACTAAAAATCAGTTATCTAAATTTTTTTATATAAATTCTTAAATAGTAAAAATTTTACGTGCTTTAAAAATATTATTTTAATGAATTTTTAAGTGATTTAGTATTCATTTTAAAATAAATATTTAAACTCAATTATTTGCGACACTTACAAAAACCAAAAGTCTTAGTTGCTTTGTTGAATTTCTTTTGAAGTTTTTTACACCACCACAATATTTAATTATTTTTTTTGTATAATTAATATATATATTTATTAAAATAATTATTTTATTTCATTAAAAAATTGAATTAAAATGCAAAGCTTGTAAATATTTTATTATATAAAAAAACACAGCACTAAAATACACAACAAACAAATTTAAAACTACCTACTTTTTAAGTTTTTTTTTCAAAGTAAAACAAAACGGCGATTTTGAAATTGACATTTAATTGTTTTTGACTTTACATTTTAGAGGCGCTGCTACACTATGTTTGACAGCGACATTATTGTAAAAAGTTTTTCATATTTGAATTAAACATGGAATAAATTAAAAATAAACTTCTAATTTGATGTTTATTAATTTTAAATAAATTTTAAATTTTTAAATTTTAAAGTTAAAATTAAAGTTAAAATTATAAAATTATAAAAATTATAAATTAATTAAAGTTAAAATTAAATAAAAGTAACCATTTAATAATAATATTAAAATAAAATTATTAAAAAATAAAGCTTTTTTTTATAAAATGCTATTTGCCAACAGATGTCACTAAATTCTATGTATACAAGTTTAAAATATAATAAGATAAAAAAATTATTTCGCTGCGGACAGGATTCGAACCTGTGCGGGCAGAACCCAATGGATTTCAAGTCCATCTCCTTAACCACTCGGACACCGCAGCTCATGTTTAGTGATTGTCAAAGTTACAATTTAAAAATTTATGAAATATCTAAAAATAAAAAACATTTAAAACAAAAAATTAAAATATATTTATTTTATTTTAATAACTATTGAGAATTTAATTAAAATATCCAATATTACATTTTAATTATTTAATAACTGTTATTAAGCTAGTTTAGAAGTAATTTAGATTAATGGAATTTTTTTTTTAAAATATAGATAGCTACAAGGATATTTTAGGTTAGTTATTTAATTAATTAATTAAGTATTTAAATTCAAATACATATTTATTTGAAATATTTTATTTGTAGTCCTCTGCTAATATCCAAATGCCATTATGATAGGTAGCTATGAGCAAATAAATCATAATGACTTCTTTCAAAATTTTTAATAAATGTTTGAAGAGGTAGGATTTGGAAATTGGTAATTAGACTTAATAAGGGTGCGTTTACGATAAGTGATAAGAGCGTAAATGAAAGCATCGATAAGGGCATAGGAAAGGCAATGCTCTTATAGTGTGTTTATATTGAAGCTTCAATTATAGCTAAAAACTGAATAAAATATTACCCTTCTAAATAAAATTTTAAATGAAAAATGCTACAAATTACGATATTGAATGGTGAATTGAATAATTATATAAATTTGGTTCCATTATTACAATGAATAAAATCATTTCATTTTATAACTTATACAGAATGAATCTATTATGGTGGTTTATATCAATCAGGTATCCATTGTCTGTTAAATATTTCACTGAACACAAGTTCAACGTTCAAAATAATTTGAATCAAATTTTAAACTAATTTTATTTATTGAATCTGCTTGAGATTTTGTATTGAAATAACAAAATATTTATTAATAAAATTACTTATAAAAACAAAAATGTTAAGTTTTTACTGTTTTTAATTTTTACCGGTAGCAAGTTGAAAAGTTTTATTGCGCTGCATTTTCGACTTTTTTGCTTCAACGTTGTTCTGGCTTTAGGAATTTAGATATTTTTCCTGCTTCTGGTTAGATAGTTATAAATATGCTCCCTATTTTGAAGTTTTAGTTTTGAGTTAATATTATTATTCATACATGTATTTTCATTTTTCAAAGAAAATTAGTTGGTTAATATAGAGTGTATTAATTATTTTATATAAATTATTAGTTCTGGTTCTTATATTAAAATTAAATAAAGTTTTGATGGCTTTATTCATTACTGCACTCATTTGATTTTTATGAAAATATGAACAATGACTCCAACATATTATACCTAATTCTTGATAATATATGGCCATTATATATAAGTTTAGCAGCATAATTCGGAATACTCCCCCATTCTTCTGACAGCCATTGTTATTGGAATAATTTTTTTTAATGTTTTTTATATGTTTATCCCATCTTAAGTTTTCGTCAATTATCATTCCCAAGTACTTAAAATTACCAACTTGTTCTATTATAGTATCCTTTACCCTAAGCGTAATATTATCATTTGTTTTCTTTTGCATTTTGAATATCATATAATTAGTTTTTTTCGCATTTATACATAATTCATTTTGGTCCAGCCAACTGCAATATATCCTTAAGTCGTCATTTAGTATATTTTGAAGCTCTTCTAATGTTTTCGCTTTTGCTATAAGGTTAGTGTCATCCGCATAAATGTTGTATTTTGACTTAGTATTGTTTTTAGAAAAGTCCATTATATACAGCAGATATAATAACGGCCCAGTAATGAACCTTGTGGTACGCCTGATTTGATTACTAGTTCATCACTTAGTACTTCATTAACTTTAGCACATTGGGTTCAAATTTAATTAGAATTGTTATTAGATTCTTATTAGATTAATTTACTTTTTAATTAGACTGACAAGATTCATTTTTGTCAAATTTAATGGTTCCAACTATTAAATTTTATGTATATACGTCTACGTATATATTTCTTCATATAGCAATTTAAACCTTTTTGATGTCCTTGTCAATTATAACAAACCTCAAAGTAATGTAAATTTTATATGTATTCCTTTCAATAATGTACTTCTATGTATATATTTCTAATGGCTTCTTATTATTTAAATAACGGTATTCTCTATTAATAATATATATGTCTAATTTTATACGGTATATGGTAAAAATTTAAAAAAAAATTCAAAATTAATTAAATTTAATTTATAAATTAAAAAAAAATGTATCGCTGCGGACAGGATTCGAACCTGTGCGGGCAGAACCCAATGGATTTCAAGTCCATCTCCTTAACCACTCGGACACCGCAGCTTGATCGTCACTCCCACATTTTACATTTCTATACGGATGGAGCTTTTTTGCAAAACTGGTTTTAAGCTTTTTAAAATATTTATTTTTAAAGCTTTTCTTAATTACTGGCTTAATGATCTTGTATTTTTCGCTTTTGTCAATTGTTACAATACTTCTCTTCTTCTAGACGATTCTTAAGAATGTATACCCACTCGGGAATTTGTTTTATATAAAATAATTATTTAATAAGTAGTTAATACTTATATACATATGAATATTCAAAATAATTTTTTTCATCAAATTATGAATGCAGAACATTTTGAAGGCGTCAAATAAATAATCCAAACCGGAAATAAAACGCTTTCGCAAATATTAACGCGGTTTATTTTGTAAAATAAATTACTCCTGATTTTCAACATTTAAAAAGTTATGATGCTGTCGTAATATTAAAATTTTGGTGGTTATCTTTTTAAAAATTACGTGTATTTCAAAAAATAACAAACGACATAGGAAATTACAAAGGTTATTATGAAAGCATTCTTCAAATACCGAAGGTAGCGTTGTGTAGCGAGAAAAAATCTAATGCATATATTTTTAAAAAAATTTCCACTAGATGTCGCATTGTCATTCAATTTTAATTGAATAAAATTCATCTATATTTTGTAGCTGCGGTGTCCGAGTGGTTAAGGAGATGGACTTGAAATCCATTGGGTTCTGCCCGCACAGGTTCGAATCCTGTCCGCAGCGAGATTTTTTTCCTTTTTAAAAAATATTTGTTTTTGTGTTAAATTCTTTTTTAATATTTTTAACCCTTCACGTACATAATTGGAGTATAGGAGTCAAATTATTTTTAAATTGTAGACAAATGACTTTTATAGCATTTATAAATAGTGCTAAGATAAACAGTCTTTATCTCTAAAATTACAAGCGTCAAATTTAGCAGGTAAACTTGTTTTTGCATTGGCCATATTTGCAATTAAATTTTAGCATGGAAAACATTAGTGCTATCTTTAAAATTGCGAAAGTTTTAAAGAGTGTGTTTCTGAGTAGATCATGCTAAAATAAGGTAATTTTCAAACGGTTTAAACTTTATCACTCATAATTAGTAAAAATCACTTTTTGACAAGTATATATACATATATCAAAATCTCTAGAAATTGATTATTACTTTATTTTTAATTCATCAATATTCTTCAAACCAAAAGAATTAATTGTTTATAATTCATTAATAATAGATAAACTTCTTGAAATATGGAGATGTTTCTAATTGTGAAACTTCCCAGGTCTCCTTAACAAACATTCGCTGTACTTAAGTTAATTAAACCTTATTTGAAAATTCGAAATAAATCTTATTAATTTACAAATAAATTTAAAAAAAACCTATTGAAAGTAAAAAAAGTACTAAAAATTACCAAAATAAGTAATATAGATTAAAAAAAAGATTTTATTTTAACTGATATACTTATAATATGTATATATATAAATATATTTTTTTTTATAAACGTAAATAACAAAATTCATTAATCATTATTATTACATATTACATTTTTTTCTACAACCATTCTAAAAATTACAAACAAAAAAAACTTTCATTTTTATATTAAAAATTTAATTTCTTTTCTAATTTCTTAAACGCATTTCCTTTATTTCCTTTGGTTTTCTTTCTCTGAGGATTTTATTATTGTCTATTTTTTGTTTTTTAATTTATTTCAAAGTCAATATATTTTATTTTTTTTAATATAGTCAATTTAATTTAATTATTGTTTTTTTTTTTAAATAGTTGAGTGTTTCATTTAGATTCACACAAGCAATTTTTTTCATATTTTAAAAACAACTTATATAATTTCTGACTAAAAATCTTATGTAGTTAGTAAACCTAAACCATGCATGATAACAACTTTAACCAAGAGAAAATACGCTCATTATCAATTCATAACAAAAAATATATTAATTCTCTTCATTTAAATACATTTTCTTCAACTTTTCTTTTATTTTAAATAAGAAAATAAGTAAAAAACGTATAAATTAAAAAAAATCTCAAACAATAATAAAGAGTCAATCACTGTAAAATTTTGATTTAAAAATAAATTAAGAAGTTTTATACAATGTAGAACAGATAAATATTAAAAAATTGTCTCATACAATACTATATAATATTTTAATAAGTATTATGAATTAATTTATAATTTCACCGAAATTTATTAATGTTTATTTCAATGTAGAAAAATTAAGAATTTTAAGAATAAAGTGAAATTTATTAAAACTAAATAATTGTAATAAAGTAAAAAATAATATTAAAAATACAGTAAAATTATAATAATAAATATTTGCATAAAATTGATTTTAGTTTGGGAAGAGAGCAATTGATAAAAAACCAAAATTATTATTATTTACAAAAACAAATCCAAAATTGACTCTTATATAATAGATATAACTATAACTTTAAAATAAAAACACATTTGTTCAATTTGTTTTTAAACTTTGTTCGATTAAACTTACATATTATATTTGTATAAAAAAAAAATTAAGTGCGTTTCCACCATTTTTTATGTTTATATATTTTGGTTTTTGGCAAATATTTTAGTTGATATTGAATTGCAATAAAATTTATTTAATATTTATTAAGATATGAGACTATTTATACATAATTCAGTGTAACGGCAGTATTAAAAGATTAATAACTGATATATAATCAATAATTTTAAACTATTAGTACCTCATCAAATTAAAGAAAGAAAAATTGAAATATAAAATAATATAAATCATAATATAAAATGTTTTATGTTTATTTCATTTATAACATGGAAAGTTAATAAATTAAATTTAATTCATTTTGCAATTATTTAAATTTAACTGAAATTTTATTAATGAATAAACTATTTATTATGCTCATATTAAATCATGAACAAATAGTCTTACCTTAGAAATATAACCAATTCTCTTATTTTTTTGAAATATAATTACATTAATTTCAAAATGTAATGAAACAAAAGATATCTTATATAATAAATTTAATTTATTAACTAAGAAATAAATATATATTATTTATTATTTATGTATATATCAATTTATATTAATTTCTTTTTACATTATTAAATGAGAAATAAATAAAATAAAAAATTTTATTATAATATAAAAACCACCAGTTCTTTTTTTTTTTAAATAGAAATTAGTGCATTTTTGTTTTATTAAATTAAATAACAATTACCATTTATTTCAAAATTTTGATTATTTTTTGATATATTTTTAATATACATATTAGTTTTTTTTTTTTTTTATTTATTTTACAATTTTAATACATTTAGTTATAATGTTTCAATAAAATAATTTATATTATTTAAATTATTATAACAAAAAAAAACCAAAACTAAATTATATAATTGCTTTTACTAAGTACTATGACAATTCTAAAATGTGTAAGATGTTTTTTTTTTTAACATAAATATTAATTAATTTTCCTCGTTGTTGACTTTTAATAAACCTTTTATTTTTAAAGAGTTTTTAAGGAAACACGAGTATAAATTTCAAAACTTTTTTACACTAATTAACAGAAAATCTGCCATCTGTGGTTTTATAAAGACCAATTTTTAACAATATTAAATGACAATAATTTTTATAAGAATAAAATAATATATTAAAAGTTATACAAGGACTAAATATATATTTTATAAATATGTTTTAAAAACTGCACAAATATTAATGTACTTTGAATGTTTTTATTTAGTTTTGAGGCAAAAAAAAAAAAATGTCGTTTTAAATATAAGTTCAATTAATTTTTTTGTTGTTTTTGTAAGTTTTTTTTTAGTTAATAACTTTTTAATAAAAAAACAAAAGATAATATCTAATTACAATTTTTAAAAATTTTAAAATAAATTATAATTTTTAAGTTTTTATAAAATTTGTATAAAATTTAAATTTTTTTTTAGTAAATTTTCAATATATAGCTATTAACAAAAAAATATTAAATATTAAATTCAAAAGAAAAAATTTATTTTTAGTTCTGAAGTTTTTTGCTTAAGAATATTGCAAACTAATTATTTTTTTTTAATTACTACATCTATTTTATTACATAATAATTACTACATTAGCAAATCAATTGCATTTTTTTTTTTTGTAATTTGTAGTTAATTATAGTTGAATTTTTGTGTTTTTTAAATATTCAACTATCGAGTAATATATCACTAGCCTTATCTAATTCATCAAGTGTATCCTCCGAGCCGGAACCAGTTAAATCAGATAATTCATCAAAATGTTTTTGACGTTTGCGTACATTCCAATGTAAACAACCGGCTAACGAATCAAACCAATCAGCAATTTGATCTTGAGCACATATACTTGGTACTGGATATATTGATGTTGTAACTCTTAAACTATCACCATGAAATAATTCTTGTCGATTTCTACCATCAAATGATACCCATGATGTATTTCGACTGTCTGGTGATATTTGAACCTAAAAATATTATAAATAATTGAATAAATTTTAAATATTTATTTAAAATATCTATTTTTATGAAGAAGTGTCATATAACTTAATTATAAAAACAGCTCTTAAAATTTTTTTTTTTTATAAAAGTTCATTAGTTTTTCTTTTGTTTTAACGAACAGGAATGTTTAATACATATTTTCATATTATTTTCTATTACCTTAAGTTCAACACCAGCTGGAACAACAATTGGTCTAAAACTTAATGAATGTGGACAAATTGGTGTTAATAATATTGCCGGTACTGATGGATGTATCATTGATGCACCAGCTGCAACTGCATATGCTGTACTACCAGTTGGTGTTGATATTATTAAACCATCACCCTGTACTGATGTAATATATTTTCCATCCAAATATAAATCAATATTACTTAAAAATGGTGATGGGCCACGATCAACAACAACTTCATTTAATACCAATATATTTGCTTCATCTTTTGTATTACGTTTTTTTTTATTAACACTACTACCTAATGAGTCTTGTAAATATGATGTTGCCAAATCATTTTCCCTATTATTTGAATAATGATAATTATCGGAATTTTCTGTACATAAATTATTTGTTGATGTACCAATTCCACTTGAATTTAATTCTTTATAATTTGATTTTCTAACAATAATACAACGTAATCTACTGCGTAATGTTAATGCAGCATGACCTTCTAATACATTTGTTACTTGCTCTTGAAAATTATCAAAACGGAATGGTGTTAAAAAACCTAATGAACCTAAATGAAAAGCCATTACAGGTGGTACTGATTGTTGAAATAATAATGAAGCATATAATAATGTTCCATCACCACCCAAACAAATTATAAAATCAATACGATCAGTTAAATCATCTCTACCATCTCTGAACACATAAAAAAAAAAGAAAAGTTTTTTGTTAAATAAAAATTAAATAAAAATATTTAATTATATAAAACTTACTTGAATGTAACTAATTTATCTTTAATTGTTTGAAATTTTAAATCAGCTTGTAATAATGGATCATCTAATACTGCTGCTTCTACCCATACTACCATACGTTTTTCTTGTACTAACCATTTGACTAATTTTACAAATGGTGGTAAAACTGTTGAATCTCTGACTTTTTTTATTACTAAAACAGTTAATGGTGGTTTGTACCAAGTTAAACGCTGGCTTGCTGGATCCTGAATTTGCCTAAAATATAAATATATAAAAATTAAATTTAAAATTTATTTCATTTTAAATTAATATATTTAAAATCAAACTTTAATTATTTATTTTTTATTTGATTTTGTTAAAACTACTTACATAACCATTGCTTGGTTTTTCATTATACGCCCACATGGTCCAAATTGTTGAAATGGTGATGGAGCATTTAAACTTCTAGTGCGTCTAAAAATAAAAAAAAAATAAATAAATAAAAAATTAATAAAATAATGAACAATTAGTTTAAAAAAAAATACCTAAGTATTTAAATAATAATTACTTAAAAATATACCTAAGTAATAAATGACTGTTTGGCATTTTTTATTATTTTTAATATTTTTTTTTTACATTTTTTAGAATATTAGCGTTATTAGAAAATCTTTTTTCCACTGTGACTTCAATTCAAACGCCAACCACAAAATAAACAAAAAAAAACTTTAAATTACGAAAATTCAATATAGGAAAAATTAAACACACCATATATTTTGTAAGAAAAGTTTGTTGTTTTAACTTAAAAAAAAAAAAAAAAAAAAAAACTTTAGATATATCTAACTAGGTAGTATAAGTAAAGTGTTCAAAACACTTGTTGCCAGACGTCCTTGAATATCGAACAAAAAAAAACAAGCAACAAATATTCAACAAACTTATTAATTCTATTGTGGGAAAGCGGATCTTGAATCATCATCATCAATTTTTTGATTACTTATTATTATTATTATTTTATTATTTGTGTATAATTCTACTGAAGATCATCATCATCATCATCATCATCATCAACATCTTCAATATAAAATTTTTGAAACAGTAAAAAAAAAAACGTTTAATTAATTAAAATGCGCTATACACATTATATATATGTACATATGTATCTTAACATCATTTCATGATGTATGCTTATATAAATTTAAAATCTAAAGATTCTCATATTCATTAGATATACTACTAACTAACTAATTGTTTACCTATATATACAAATATGTAAGAAAAAGTAAGTTTTTTAAAATTTTAGTAAAATCTTAATGAACTTGTTTTAAAGAATTCTTCTAAAAAAATCTTAATTTGATCTTTTGAACACAGATCCGGAATCATTAAACAATAAAACATTTTTTTTTTTTTGTGAAGGTGTTTTATTTACAAATAAATGATAATAATCATAATAAAACATTTTTATGTATATATAAATATATTGATTTGTCTATAGATATTATATTATTATATATATATATAGGTATAAGATTTAATTTCATGGTATATTTATTATTAAAGAGTATATATATATATATATGTAATTTAATATAAAATTTTGATAACTGGTTAGATCGATTAATGGGTCGTTTACCTGTGTAAGGTATACAAATATATATATATAAAATACTAATGATTTATTTTTAATTATAATTTTGAAGAATTTTTTATTATGTTTGTAAATAAATCTTTTTTAAAATAAAAATTAATTTAGTCTTCTAATATAAATAAATTTATTCAAATACATATGTAGGTAACTTATTTATTTAATTGATTTCCTCTTTATAGGATATTCGAATACATGCATACATAACTACTTATAATCGATTTCCTATTTATTAAATAAAATTTAACAATATTTAAATGATGAAATATTAAATTAATTACAAAAATTATCAATGGAGATTTTTACACCAAATCGTAGATGTAAACATAGATGTAAACGTCTCCAAACGTATCAACTTATCAATGTATACGTTTACATTGATAAGTGGTTGAAAAATCCACAAAATCCAGAATTATAAAATGGTTATCCATTTAATAGATTTAATAAAAGGAAAATTTTGAAAATTAATGGGTTACAAAATCTCGCGTGTTAAAATGTCACGTGTCAAAATCTCGCGTGTCAAAATGACGCGTCTCATATTCTGAAAAAGGCGTACAATCCTGATTTTGCACCTAGTATAAAATCCCTCCTAATGATATTTTTGCATACATATTTCAATATTAAACACATTAAAAAACGTTTTACAATAGTGGGGAATGCCGTTTCTTCCCTCTGAATTATGTTTTTGTTATAAGAGATTATGCAACGCGAAATTTATAAAAGCACGAGATTTTGATTCGCGAGATTTTCATACACTCCCGAAATTTATTATTATTTATTTCACTAAGTACTTATTGTTTGTCAAATATAAATTTTTGTACTTATTACTTATGTTAATATTTATTAGAATATTACTAATTGACAGACTACAGTGTTTATATCAATGACAAATTAGAGAATACATTCTAAGGAGAGTTTACTCTGTACTCTGTAGTCTGTCATGCTTAGATTATATACTCAGTTTTTTTAAAAAAAACCCGTCTAATAAGAAAAAATCTCAAGTGTTTTCAATTGTACATTGGACCGTCTAATTTGAAAGTTTTCATGACTTTCTATTTAGACTATTTAAAATATTCGTAAGCAACTTGTTAAAACGATTTAAAAGCGAGGACATATTTATTTTGAAAATGTATTCTAATTTTTTTGAAACAAAATGTTATTATCAAATCTGTAGTTTGGATTTGTATCTTCTAGGATATTATAGTTTTATATATACACTTTTGAATTTTTAATTTTAAAAATAAAATTGAAAAACAGGCTTTCAAGCATTCTTTATCTCAGGGTTAATTCATCGGTTTATTTTATATTACAGCGTTTCTAAGATTTTACAATTATATTATTAATTATTTTTTTTTTTTTTTACAATTACAATTTTATACATATTAAATTTTTTTAAAAATATGTATAAAATAAATATAAAACAAGTAATTAAAATATTTTCAATCAAAACACAATTAAATCTTAATGACGTCAAAAAGAAATCAAATTCTTGATTTGAGTTCATGTAACACCTATAACTTTATATAACTACAGCCATTATATATAGATGCTATGTAAACAAATTTAAAATGTGTTTATATTAAAAATTTGTAAAATAATAATAAAAAAACAAGAAAACATATCATTTAATTTTATTAAAATAATTATATGAAAAATAATTTTAATTTGTTTACTTTAAAAAAAAAATAAAAAACTATCAAACATACGAAATCAATCAATATTTTCTTAAATAATTAAAATCAACATATGAATAATAAACTTTCCAAAAATTATTCCCTTAAAATTTGATAATCTTTAATGAATTTAGATTTTTACCTCCTGAACACAATGAGCGCAGCCAACTACATTGGAAATTCCACTTCAAAAGTTAAACATATATAAAATAATACAAATGCATACAATGTAACAACAAAGTTTAAACGCAGTCTTGGCGCAACAGTTAATCGAACTCTAAAAGTTAACTTTTAACTTTTGCGCTATACTTTGACAGCTAATTGTTTACGTTTTGTCATCCATTTATATTTATTATTACTTTTTAGTTTAAAATTAGAGAATATATAATTATAAACACTAAAAATTAAATAAATTCTTTGCTTTACTCTCAGTTCAATGATTAAAAAATTAATAATGTTTATTTACTTAATTTGTTTACATTAAATGTCACTTTAACGCTTTCCATTGTGCTTTAAAAATGTGATAGCTACGTTTTTTGACATTTTGCAACTTCATTGCTGCCTCATGACTGCGATCTTTGTGGACAAGTCAGTAGCATCTACATGAACTATTCACCCAATGCAAACCAACTGTTAGGGATAAATTAGATTATTGACATGAAGCTTAACTTCCTAAGAAGTTATTCGAATTCGACTGCTAATTGAACCTTTTGACATAAGGAAACCATATGTTATGCATAAAAATATTTTAAAACTTTGGAGTCGGGTCCATGTTTTTGCACATATAATTAATTAAAATCACACTCGATTTCAAAATATTTAAATTAATATAATATTAAATTAATTATAATTGAAAGGCTGCATTCAAACTTCTTATATAATTTTTAAAATCTATCTACTTATGAATTTTTTTCAATATAACTTTAACACTTAAGTTAGAAGTATTTTTTTCAAGGTCTATGTCAATGTTTTAGTATATAGAGAACATTTAGACCTTGAATTAGCAAAAAAAAATAGCAACAAATACTAAATGGGTACTACTGAATTATTAAAATTTTCACAGGTATGAAAACTAACTGACATAAAACATGAACCGGATGAAGGAAACAAAAAGCTACATACTATAATTTTTTTAATAATATAAGAACATCATAATATAAAATTTTATTTTTTCGGATTATTATAGTAAAATATTAATTCAAAATGAATATACATATATATGCAAAAATTTTCTTAAATTTTAATTATTTTTTAATTATAAAATAATAACTTTTGAAAAAATTCATAATTTTTTAATATTATTTTGGAATTCTTAAGTAAATTTTGGCATCCATATTTAGAAAAATTTTATTTCAATATTTCCACCAGTATTTCAATATTTAATTTCAAAATGACATTTTAATTCAACATTATGTATTTTATATTAATTCTAGTAATTAAGTGATAAAATACTAAATCTCAAGATGGGTTTTTAATTAATATTAATCCAATTATTTAAATAAATTTAAAAATTAAATATAAATATAATTTTAAAATATTATTAATAACCTTAATTGTCTTAACATTGGATCAATTTTTTGTATATTATTATCAAATTGATTTAATCCATTACTGTATTCAATATTATTATTATCAAATTCATTTTCTTCAACTGAATTATTTTCTTCAATATTAATATTATTTGTTAAATTTGATATAATATCATGTAAATTTTCATTTGTCATATCCATTTTATTATAAATTATATGTATATAAATATATATAATATAAGTATATGACTTTTAAATTTTAATCATTCTAATTTTAAACCAACTAAATATATATTATATAAGATATCAACAAGTAGTTCCTATATAAATTTTACACTTTTAAATAATATATTTTAAAAATTCTAGTTCCTATATAAATTTTACACTTTTAAATAATATATTTTAAAAATGTGCTCAAAATGTGCCACTTGAGTATTATGTATATAATATATATGTATAATTTTTTTTTTGAAAATCACAGTCTTTTTTTTTTGAAAATTATCTTATCATAACTATATTTTGGATTAAATTTTAATCTTATGTTTTTTTTTTTTTTTAGTTAATTAATTTAATACAAAAAATTAATATTTAAATTAAATTATTAAATGAAACGAAGTTTATAAAACAAAGGTTATTCAAATACTAAAAAATCACAATTATCATTTTAGATATTTTTATTCAAGTGATAAAATAAAATGTATATAAAATGTGTGTACATATATATATATGTATATATAAAGATGTATGTAATATATATAAAAAATCAAAATGTCAACTAAAATATTCTCAATTTTATATAGAGTAGGTATGTATATTAAACCACACTCAATTGTTTACAAGGTGCTCAAGTTTTATAAACACTTTCGGACTCTACAAGTATGTTTTTTATTTTTCCGTATTTTATTTTATTTTAAATTTTTTGAAATTTTCGATTGGCTAACATATATATATATATACAATGAATATATAAATATATATACTTAGTTAGTATATATATTTTACATTGTTGTATATACAGTTTTTACAATATATATATAATATTTATCTTTTCCACTTACTTTCAATCTTTTATAATATGATATTGTAATATAAAGGTATATATTATATTCTACTTTATTATAAAAGTTTTCAATTGAAATTTATAGATACATATATATGTATATATATAATAAAAGAGTAAGTAAGTTTATATTTTTTAAATTTGATTAATACCAGGGCTTTAAAACAGAGAGAATATAAATTATGATAAGTATTGCAAAAAATTAAAAAAGGTTTTATCTTCATTTATTTGACTGGAATCTATTTCATTGAACTTAATCCCATAATCAGTTTTTAATAAACCCTAAATCAGTTTTTTGATAAATGAGCCAATTTTACTTATCAAAATTTACTGGACTTTTATTAAATATGATTTTGCTGGAACAAAAATTAAGTGATTAAGGATGCAATAGAGTCCTGTTGCATTAACCACAAACTGAATTCATTAACGATTTTAGTTATATAACGTATAAAAAGAGTTAGCTTTGTGCAAATCCCAACCTTTCTAATAATTTTTAATTTTTTATTTGAAATTTTTCTCATTTATTTATTTATTTATTTATTTAAGTACAGTGTACTATGTATACTGATAATTGAATGATTCCGCCTTTCCTTTTAAGGCGTGACAGTTAAATTAATTTTTTATTATGATATAAACTATTACGATATCAATAATATTTTATATTTTTTTATATCTTTATCATATTTACTCAAAAACCAATACACGAATCTTTAATATGAAATTTCTCTAAAAAAACAAACTAAATTCCAATTTATTTGAACTCACTTAATGAGCGTCAACTTAATGATCAATATTGAATTAAAATCCTTAAAAGAATCCAAAATGAGTCGGAACATTTAAATAAGGAAAATTGAAAACTTAAATATAATTAGAAAATTGATTTCCATTTGGAACATAAGCCGTGTCAATAGTACAAGTACATATTATTAACTGAGTAACGTTAAGCATTTATATTAGCGCTGCAATAAGTAATAAGAGCGTCAACAAGAGCATAGCGTAGTTTTCTACGTAGTTTTCATATAATTTAATTTTATATTCTTTTTCAACGATCAAAGCGATTCTCCAATATAAACACCTCTATTTAAATCATGTATATAGTTTTCTACGCTATGCTCTTATTGACGCTATTGTCACTTATCGCAGTTTCAACATAAACGCACCCTTAGAAATAAAGGAAATATTTCAAAAACATTTTTTTCATCCTTTCCCGTTTTTTGCAAAGGTTTATAGCCCTGTTTTTTTTATGGTATTATATGAGTTTTATTTTGTATTATTAATAAAAAATAAAAAAAATAAGAAATAAAAGAAAAAGTTATTTTATTGTAAATAATATTCTCAATTCCCTCCATACAGGCAACATCAACAAAAATATAAATTGAAATGAAGTGTGAAAAAAATTGTAAAAAGTTCTCAGAAAAAAAAAAATCAATAAGTAGATACAAATTGATAAAACCAATAAAAAGAGAATATACATTTAATTTACATTCAAGTATTAACAAATTTAATTCTAATTTTATTTTTAATTTTGGAACCCAAATGTCTAAAGAGATCAATATGCAACTTAATAAAGTATGTAAAACAAATGCTGTTTTCCCAGTGCCCCAAAGAAGCCCCGAGAAAGAGTTGATTCAATGGACTTAAACATGGGCTTTAAAGAAGTACCACCATTTAAGAATTTATATATCACTTGCGAAATTTTGTTCATAAATTCAATTTTAAAATATCAGGTCTTCCAAAGTAGAATTCTTGTTTTATTTTAAATCAGGTGACATACAGGTTATATGCTCTTCATAAATTAGTCGAGCCAACGTAACACTTTAATTATAAATTGACAAGTATATTTTGACATAAATGACAGTTGAATTCTAAAGCCTTTTTTTTATTAAATTGAAAAGTTTTATCATACTCTGCCTATGCTCTACTCATGTTTACTCAGGCATACTCTATTCAGAGCGTACTCTGTTCACTCAGGCTACACTCTTGCACTTAGTTGAAAAAATATAGTGTTTATTATAATAGTTTAAAAAGAAGTCCAAATGTCAAATAAGCGAAGGACTATAACAAAATCTCAGAATATTTACTACCAGTCTGATACTTCAAATAAATAAAAAACGCCGTAGAACCGTTATATTTGTAAGGGAAATAATCCACCGATCAATGAGGTTATATATAATTACATGCCAGACTATTACTTTTTTTTGGATTATACATCAATTTTACATATAACTACAATTCATAATAAATTGGTATAACAATTTTTGACCACACTGTACCTATAACAAAAGCATAAGCTATATAAGTATGTAATAAATTAACTGGAAGAAAGGTAATTTAACTGAATTTATTACAAGTAATGGTAAGTGGCATTATGTTCAGCTTTCATCTCCTTATTGAGAACAGGACTTTCAAAAAAAAAAATTAAAAAACAACAACAATAACAAAAACAAAAATGAACAAAAAAAATTCAAAAATTGAAAGATAAAAGTTTTTGTTTTTTTTTTTTTTTTATTGAAAACCTGTCAAATTTTCATCTGTTGTATTTATCATAATAATATAAAAACAAAAAAAAACACCTTATAACAGTTATTTTAGTAATATAAAACCAATAACCATACAACTGTATAGATACGAGTATACAACATGGTGTTTTTAAAGAATTCTAAGTATTTTTTTCTGGTTTTCATATTGTATAAAACCAGTCTAATATAAACTTTAACTTTGTTTTTTAATTAAAATTAAACTGACTGAATCATGTTTTTTTTTTTTTTTAAATAAAATTTGATTTAATTTTGATTGAATCATCCCAAGAATTTTTTAGTAAAATATATTTTAATATAATTTTATATACAACAAATACATAATATAAATTTTAAATCTAATATAAATTTCGAAGAAAAAATTAGATTTATTAAAATTTTATTTAAAACAAGAAATGAATAATTAATTAATTCCTACACTAATTAAAGGATTATCTCATTACATAGAAAATTATTGAATAATTTATTGCAATATTTTCTACAAAAATTTTTAAATTGAAAATTTAATATCAAAGGTATACATAGGAGTTACTTAAGACTCTTTTGTTTTCTGTTAGAAATCATATTCTCCATCCCAGATAATCAAACAATCCCAAATATCCTAAACTGGAATCTTAAAATCCTTCCATATCCCCATTCTCGTAACCAAACTGTATATTTATATTACAACTGCCCTTTAAAGAACATCGCATAGTTGCAATGGGGGGGCTTCCACTGGTTGTACTAGAAAATTACTAGTTTATATCGACTAGTTATAGCCTCCAATTATTAAAAATTGAAATTTATCTATCGGATTTTCTATTTATAAAAGAGTCTCGATCCGGATTACTCTATACAACTTCTTCGCTGAACTTAATCTTATCAGCCTTTAATAAAAGAGCTGGCAAATTTTAAGTCTAAATTTAACGGACAGGATAAGCTTATATTATACTGAATCACAAATAACAAAAAAATTCATTCGTTTAATTTACGTTCCCTATATGTAAGCGATTTTATGACACTAAGAATTTAAATTCTATTGTAATCTGAAATATTGTATTATTCGGACCTAAAGAACTCCCTATAAATAAGCGAATGTTGATCATTGCTCATATTATATATATGATAAGTTTTTAATATTTCTGTAGAATGAAGCATTTTACCACATTTATCTCAAGGTTCAAACCCCAAAAATAGGTAATTGTTTCCCTATACACGTGATATAAACCTCTATTACCATATGCTTAAACACAGTATTTCAGTAATTAAGAGTTTTTAACCTTCAATATTGATTCAAAATATTGAGTTGACATACAATTGGTGAAAAACCACGCATATAAACTTATGGAAATTTTATTATCACGTGTTATGATAATTTTTAATTACGCACTACCACAAAAACCAAAAAAAAAAACCATTAAAAATAATTTAAATATGCATTTATAAAATTAGAAAGTTAAAGTTCACTTGTCCCTATACAATAGTACATATAGTATAGTATTTAGTATTAAAACAATAACAGAGAATATTTTAATAATATGTATATTTAAATGACGTAGTCTGTAGGTCATTATAATGAACTACCTACATATATATTATTCTGAACTAAAATTAAATTGGTTTTTTTTTTTTTAATTATAGTATTAAATTATTTCACAAAATCAAATGCACATATAGTTAATGTGCATGGAATTGATTCATTCACTTATTAATTACAATTTTGATTGTTTTTTAAGTATATATAGTTACAATATTATGGAAAGTTCCAATCAATATATAACAAATAATTAGTCTAATATATTTTAGATATAAAATTATCATATTCCTTAGTCTAATTAACTGATGCTAAATAATACCTTGGTAATGAGATAGTTCAAGAACGTACTCTCGAATCACTGAGCCTGCAGAATAGATGAAGTTCGGTATATGGCAATAAAGAAATCCGGATCGGGGCCATTTTATAAATAGAAAATCCGATTTATTAACACATTTGTTAACTCTCAATAACGAAATGTTGTATCAAGTTTAAATCAAAATTATTTAATTCAGATGCGCATGGGTGCGTATCTGTTACGCGCATTTAAAATATTAAAATTTAAAAAAAAAATCGAACACATGAAAACTTTACAATAAATGCAATAGATTCTTTCCTTAGTAAGACACCTTGACTTTATTTAAAATTACAATATTGTAACTATTCGATGAGTAGGTATATAAGTTAAGTGAGTTAAGCTTTAGTAAAATGGTTTTTTTAAATTGGTTTACCTTATTTATCATAACAAAGCTTTAAACTTCATTTAATATTCGCAATTGTTTTATTCACAGTTATATTATACCATTATACAGTTATAGTATATTATAGTTAGGCGTTTTTTGTTTTTGAAATATGAGCATAGATCTGAGCGCGCTCTGAGCAGAGCATGTATAGCAGAGCTCAGAGAACTCAGATTTAATATAAAAACGCGATTTGAAAAAACTGGCATTTTTATATTAGTTACGTTTTAAATTATCAAAAAATTAAATTAAATTAAAAATCGATAACTTAAAATAGCCAAAACATCTTGACTTTTATTTTACAAATATAATCTTAAGCAAACGTCAAAATGTTTTTGCATTTTATTTTGCTTATAGTCGTAATCGAAATACATATTTGAACTGAGCACGTAGTGCATGCACTGAGTGCCCTCTGATTTAAAAAAAAAAACAAGAATGACAAGCTGTGAGCGCTGAGAGCTAAAAAAAAACACGATTTTTCTGGTCAGATTTAAAAAAAACCGCCTTATATAAATTATAACCGATCAATTCATTAAAACACTGCACTATGATATAAATAGTAAATTTATATTTGATAAGTACTTATACTTAGTGCATTTTAAATAACGTATCTGGTAGACACAACTGATTTCTTTAATATTTTGTATTAGAAATTACAATAATGTCAATTAAATTGATCGTGTATATAACGCTTAATATTAATAATCTTCAACAACTTATATTAATAATCTTAAATTTAATGCAATTTTAAAAGTACTTATAATTCAAAAAAAAAACTTAATTATTTTAAATTAAAATAATTTCTTATCATTATTTTTTAAATTTTTTATATAATATATTATTTTTCAACTCTTTTATATATTTCACTTAAAAATTTTATTTAAAGTTTTTACATTTAATTTTTTAAAAAACTAAAATTTAATTAAAATTTACCCATTATTTAAAAATAAAAGAACTTCACTATTCAACAAATGAATTAGAATTAAAAAATAAAATTCTTCCAAGTACAAAACTTTAAAAAAATTTTGTGTTTTTTTTTTTTTAATTAATTAAGTATGGTAAATTTGATCAAACTAAGTTTAAACTTATCAAAATCTAATATGCATAGAGGTGTGGATTAATTCCAAGTAATTAAAATTTGTAGAATTCTATTTTTATTATTCTTTTATTTAATTTTTAAAGCTTTCTTTGATTCCCTTTTTTTTTTGTATGAGTACACAATTATATTTAGTAGGTAGGGAATATTCTCGAAAAGTTTAAAATTTAATTTTTTTTTTAATTCAATTACTTACATATAATAATTAACATATTTTTAATTATATGCTATAAATACCTGCTAATACATAGAATTAAAATTAGATTTATAAAATACAATTTGACCTTTCCAGTTTTTAAAAACAAAAATAATATTAGAAAGAGTTAATAACACCATTATTCTAATTATGACTCATAGCTTATAGTAGGCTGGAATAAGTAATAAATTAGTACTTGAACAGACCTTTATACAAATAAGTTTATTAAAAAAAAGTTTAAGTTGAGAGTGAAAAAAGTAAAACAGTCTGTGATAAGTTATTGAGAAAGATAAGTCGAGTAAATTGAAATAAGTTTTAATAAAAATAAATTCGAAATTGAGTTCGAAAGGCTTAGGACCTAAAGGATTTAGAACTGAGACCTTTTCAGTCGTAGGAATTCGACTTTGGTAATCAATTACATTCTTTTATAAGAATAGAACTCACTATTCTGAAATAATTAATCATTTGTTTAATTTTGAAAAAAACTAAGTTTGAATTCAAATCTCACATTTTCGAACAAAAGCGAACCCCTTATTTTTGGTTTGGAAAATCTAAATATGAAGTTTAAATTCAGTTTTATGTATTCGACCGAATATATCATATACTTAATTTAAAAACTTTAAAATTATATAATTGTGAGTTTTTTTTTACAAAGTTTGAATAAATTAAGTTGATATTAACATTCGATTATTCGATTATAGTCGAGAACTCAACTATTTTGGTCAAATTTATAGTTCAGATATACGGTTCCCTTGCAATTGAAGGTAGTTTTACATATTTTTCAGAATTAAATACATTTCTAGCACCTTCTTATATAAATTAAATCAAAAACCTATTGTAAAAACATTTTTAAATCTAACTTTTTGCAATGGAGCGGCAGGTGTACAGCAAGTGCAGGGGTAACAGGGTGTGAAAATTTATACAAAATTCTTGTAATTGATAATAACGGATTTCTTATGTAATAAACGTTATATTATGTAAACTTTCTGAATTATATTTACTTAATTATCTTTTTAATTATACTACAAATATTGAATTTTAAAATTTTCCAATAAAAAAATACTAATATTTGTTGGAAAAGAAAAAACACATAAAAACATTTAAAAATAATAAAATATTGTAATAAAATGCAAAAAAAAATTTAGTAATGACATTGCAAAATTCAAAATGAATTTAAAAAAAATTTAGAATATATACTAATTTTTTTTAGTATAAGTACTTATATAATCTAAATATTAATCTAAATTGAAAATAGAATGATTGTACATAAATGATTATATTAAAAAACTTTAAAAAAACATTTTATTCGATTAAGTAAATCAATTAAATTTTTAATGTCAATGAATTAATTTTGTGATTTTGTTTATAAATAATAAAATTTGCGGCTCTATGAAAAGGGATCCAAGAAAAAAATTCCTTGATTTTTGGAAACAAAATAAAAATCCTGAAATTTGGTTTAAAAACTTTGCAAAGTTTTTATATATTCAAAATTCAATATGCGTTTTATATGAAAAAAAGTCCCCAATCTAATAGTATGTATACACATTACATACAAAAAGTGGTAAACCTTTCTAATTAAAAATCCTACTTAAATATATGTATAAAAATATTCTGGAAAAGATAGACTCTTTAAACTTAGAAAATCAAAAAATTCAACTCTAAAAATCAATATTACTACACAGTTACTAAGTATGTCAATGTTAACAGGCTTCCCTACAAAAAATCCAAAATTGATAAGCCCTCAAAAAAATTTGTATGAAATTTTGAAAACCCTTTGCATTTTGTAAAATTGGAAACTATTTTCATTTATTTTGGAGAATTTTAGTAAACACATAAATGAAAATTATGTATGTATTATAAAAATTTATGATTGACGACCTTTTTTTTAAATGTAAAAGAGTGACTTTTTTCATTTAACCCAAATTTACTTATTTTGGTTTATTTTTTAGAGTAAAATTAAAAAAGGAAATTAATACACGGATATTGCGAAATTTTAAAATTAGTTTTTTTAATTAATTGACGTAAATCCCTTTTTAAATACGTATATATAAGTACTTTTATAGTTAAATTTGCTTTTTTTTTAATTAATTATACATAAACTAAATTTTTTATATAAATATAGTTTTTCTTTCTAAATATAGATAAACTTCTATATATACTTATTATTAATTTATGCACAAATATTAAATTTTTTTTTATGTAACACATATATATATATATATACATATAATATGGCATTCACCTTCAAAGGTGTTAAAATTATATTTACATATTTATTATAAAAATTTTTAATATTTAAATTTTTCCGTACAATGATTACATGGTTATAGAGTACATTACACAATATACAAGTACATTTTATATATTTTATCTAATTTTTCAATAGAAAAAAAAATAGTATCTATATGCATACATAATATTAACAATTATTAGTTACAACCTTGGTCATAAACTCATAAATTATTTATCTGATTATATAAGTAAAAAAAGATGTTTAAAATAATTATTAGTGCTTTTTTTATATATATATAGATCAGAAAAATATATTTAAATATTGAAAAAATGTGGAACTTCCTTATTTTTGAATTTTTTTAAATATACTTATAGATCAATATTTAAGGTGCGTTTTTGTATATGAAATGGAGTTGATACAAGTATCTATAGACTAAGATATGGTACAAGAGTTTGATTAAGTGAAGTTGCACTGTACTTTCATCTAAGATTTTATTTCATAAGATTAATTTCTAAATATTTAGATTACTTCATGTGAGCAGTATATTATATTCTTAAGTTTATTATTTATATGTTCTAAGTCTATTTATATAAATAATTAGATTACTTCATGTGAGCAGTATATTCTTAATCTATTATTTAAAAAAAATCAGAATTCTTAACAAAATCGCTATTTTAACCAGATGGGACTTTGAAAAACTTCATTAAAATATTCAGGATTATGTTAGGCTATCGTTCAATCTTATTCTTTAAAAATTCTTTAAATTTATGTAGATATTAAAAATTGAAATTTTTTTTTTACACCTTTTTTACAAGTTTTTTTTTAAATTCCTCTAATAAAATAAATGTAAGCACGTTTTGCACATATTTATTCTAATTATTTATACAATTAGACAAGATTTATATTTAATATAAATTTATCAACATTAATTTTCAAATTTAATTACAATTTTAAAAATAGGCTGAAATTTCATTTGCTAAAAAAATTTTTAATTCTGCAAAAAAAACTTGCTAAGTCATTAAATCAATAAATAATGGACACTATAACAAAGGTGAATGAAAGGTGAAACGAATATTTAGTAGAGTGTGGTGTTCATTTGGCTTTCATTTTTGGAGCTATATCTTTTATATTAAAAGTAAATCCAGCTAACCTATAGCGCAGTTAGCTTTAATCACTTAAGATTTATTGAATCATCATATATATTTAATTTGGGGATCACTGAGATTTAAAATTAACTTATCATTTAATCCACTTTATGAATTTCAAAAATGTGTGTTTAATTAAAATGGGTTAAAGAAATTTGTATATGTATTTAAAAAAAAAACTAAGTTTTTTTCAAATTAAATTCAGGTTAAATATCACAGCACAAATCATGTAAAGTAAAAATAAAATAATTAAGTTAGCATGATTGTAACTTACATGTTTACCCCATTATCATTTTTTGTAATTAATTTCAAAATTTAGTTAATTTTTTTTTATTTTTAAATTCTAATTAAAGCAGCACACAAATTCAGACAATAAAATCGTGACCACAAATTAGTTAAAGAAGGAAGTAAAAATTTTTTATTTTAAATCTACTTAATAATCAATTAAAAAAAAAAAGTATACATCTTATGATTTTTATAAATACAATAAATTAAATATTTTTTATTAAATTCAGTTAAACTTTAAACATTTTAATCAAAGTTAATTATTTCATTTAATTTTTATTTTATTTAATTAAGTGCATGTTTAAAGTTTTTCAAATAAATTATCATTCATTAAACAAATTAATTTTGTATAATATAATTTTTAATAAATAATTAATTAGTAGATATTAAAAATTGTTTAGAATAATAAAAAGCTAATTACAATAACAAATATAAATACTAAAATAGTAAAAAATTTTATGCATATTAAAAAATCGGAACTTATAGTTAATGGAAACAAATGATTAACTTTTTTTAGTTTTGCAATTCAATAAGTATATTTATCACCAGGTGTTTTAAAATATTATTTAGTTTTAAATAAACCATTTTTATATAGTCTAACATTTATTAGCATTAGTTTTGTTATACTATTAGCATGTTTTATTTTCAAATTCTATATTGTCTAGCGGTTACAGTGAAAAAAAAAAGTCAGTTTATATCTTAAATATTTTAATTTTATATTCTAGATAAGTATTACAAATCTGATTAACATATCTTGTGATAATTTATATGAAGAACTTTTTAGAAAATTATAGTTTGAATATTAAAATATAGTTTTAATTATGATATTATTAGAGATAAAAGTTGTTAATAGTTTAATAATTAATTATATTAAAATTAGTTAATCTAAAAATAATTATTTAAGACTCTTTCCAAAATTTTGAAATATTTCTTGTAAATACCAAAAGTTACTGCATTATCTAGATTGCTAATTTAATTGTCTAATTTTATTTAAGAGAGAAAGTTTAAACATATTCAACGTACAAAATCAGTTCAAACGGCTACACAATCCTAAAAAATCCTTTAATTTAAACTTAATTGCTTATTTAATAAATAAATTTAAAAATGTTTTTAATTAAAAATTAATTTAATTTATTGCAAAACCCTTTCCTCTACTCAATTAAAAACTAAATAACAGTTAAACATACATTTGATATTAAAATCTAACATGTAAACATAAAAATTAAGTTTTTTTCAAATTAAATTCTGGTTTATTATTAAGTATTGTACTTAAAGTGTAAAAATTGAGTAGTCACATAAATTTATTTTCAAAACTTATGAGAAAATGAGTAAAACTTCCTTAATTCTAAAAGAGAAAAAAACCTAAAAACTTACGGCCATGTACCAGAACGTCTACGACGTGTTGCTGTTGAAAAATATACACAATCATCATTATGTTCTTCAATTATTTTCAAATCAGATGATATATTATCATTTAAATTACGTTTTTGTGGTTTTGAACAATTACAATTAAAATCATCTGATGTTTTATAATTATCTGCAGTAATTTTAATTTTTTCTAATCTTTTATTTAATATATCACAATTATAAATTGTTTTTTTATTTTTACTATAATTATTAAATTTTTCACTATAATTATTATTAATATTATTATTATATTGATTTGATTGTTGCTGTTGTTGTTGTTGTTGTAATTGATTAATATTATTTTCTAATTTATTAATATTATTATGATTATGATTCTGATTATTATTATTAGTTTGATTAATAATTTTATTCATTATATTATTTTTATTAAAATTTAAATAATTATTATTGTCATAATTTAATTTTTCAGATTGTTGTTGATGATGATTATATTGTTGAAAATTACATTTATTTGTATTATAACGATTATAACGATTTAAATTTCTTTTAAAATCACCATTATTTATATTATTATGATTAATATGATTATTTTTTGAATTTATTCCAGCATTTGATAATTTATAATTAAATTTCTCTTCTAAACGTATTTCATGTAATGTCGCTAAATCAATATCTGATAGACAAGACATTTTTATTTTTTAATAGTTTTATATAATTTTAAATTTATAATTAATTTATAAATTTTTTTTTGAATTTAAACTAATTATGATTTTATACAATAATTAAAAAAAAATAAAAATTTAAAAAAAAAAAATAAAAACAAAAAAAACTTATAAAATCACTTTAAAATAGATAAGTATTTAAAATTAAGTTTATTTCAAGCTAATTTTTTACTTAGATCAACACACAACTTAAACTGAAATAATAAAAAATTTATAATGAGAAACGTTCTCTAGTACACGTTATTTTTATAGAAATATACAAAAATAAATAAAAAAAAAAAATTGAAATAATAAATTTATATAATATAGAGCTTTTTTTCATTTAATTTTTAAATTAAGTACTACTTATATATGCAATTTATATATAATTGATATTATAAAATATTGTAAATCACATAATATTATTCATTTTTAGTTTCCGTCTAACTATATTGATTTTATATTTTCTTTTGTTAAATGAAAATATTCCCACTTTCTAATTAATTAAATAAAAATACTATTTTTTGCAAATAAATGGGTATTTAATTATACATTCTCATGGAATACTATTAGAAAATTGTATTATGATTTGGTTCACAAACTGTATTGTTCTTATAGATAATTACAATAGCTATAATTACTATGTACATTAATATATAGTCTAATAATTAAATTATGAGTTTCATTTTCAATTCCAGAATATAAAATTTAAGAAGAAAGTATAAATCGATTATAAAATTATAAATAGGTACAGTATTCCATTGATCTATACGATGATTATGATCTGAAAGTAATTGCGCGCGCAGATCAAATATTATGATTGTAACTGTTTTTTATATATATGATTACAGGAATTATTAAAATTCATATAAGTATAAATGTAACTGTTAGATAATTGTACTTGGTATATACTTATTATATACTAGAATTAGTTTTATTTTAATATTCATTAAGTTACTTTACAATGAATCTGTGTCCGGTCTTTTTTATTTTTTTCAAATTAAACCCTTCATTAAAACAATGCATTTATATGTAAATTTTAAATGGTAAATTTGTATTCCCGATTTTCTATTTAATACTTATATTCAAACATTAAGTAAGTATTACATGGTTTTTTTAGGGTTCATTTAAGCTAAAACATACAATTATAGAAATGAGGGACTTATGAATATAATTTGACGAAGCTGTTTCAGTATTTAAGTATATTTATGTAGATATACCTAATAGAAAAATATTTTAATTAATGTTGTACTTTTGATTGAAAATTTAATGAATTTGGAATATTTTATTAATATCCAAAGTAATATCCAATATCTACGATATCAAAAATACCTCCGTTCAAACATAAGGGGGACACTGTAGTTTGGCTAAACAAAATTATGCCCAGAGTATATACATTGTCGGTAATTTTTTGACTAAGTCAAATTGTATAAAATTATAAAAAATTAATTTTGTAGAAGTAGGTAACTAAATTTCCAGAGGAGTTCAACAATATATTCAATTAAAATTATACAACAGAACATTTTATTAATCATTCATTAACTATTCCATCTTAATAATCAAATCAAATAAAATATATATCAATTAACATAATTTATTGTTTAATTTAAGTAGGTACATTTTGTTACTAAGCTAAATCAAGACTAAGAGTAATATATATACTTTAAACACTTGAATATTCAAAAAATTAAGAGATAATTTCAGATCAGTATTAGAGATATTTGTACTTCTTTTAATAACATTTGAAATGGTAACTTTTTTTTTTTAATTTATAAAATATATTATAGTACTAATCTAATAAACCTAATGGTAATTAATTATTATTTTAAATTACAAATTAAACCGGTTTAATAGTTATGTTATGTATATATATATATACATAAGCTATAAATGTAATTAACAAATAATTGTCATATAAGTGAATTTTTTACGTGTTGAAATACACATAATTTAAAATTTAAAGAAAACTAGTTTTTTTTTCCCAATTTATTACAACAAAAGCAAAATGATAAGTTTGTAAAGGTTATTTAGGGATAAAGAAATTAGAAATCTATGGATTTATATTTATATTTTTTATGTAAACAATAAATGAAATCATAAATAAGTTCTTAATATAAAACTAAGTAAATTATAGTAAACATGTGTTTATATAAATCCATTAGGTAAATATTTAAAAATTAGGTAAAAAATTGTAGCATAAGTTTCTAACATAGGTATAGTTTTTCAAATTTTAGCACTTAAAAAAAGTTCTTTCTTAAAAAATCTGAAAGAGACTGTAACTGTATATTTTAGCTCTATTATGTCGGACTGTGATATTTTCAGATAATTTTTAGTATATTAAAGAAATTTATAGAAATGCTTAATTTATAATTAAGAATTACAATAAATTGCAATTTTGGATTGTAGTTAAGCTTATTAAAAATGAAATGGACGAATATATTTTTAGCAACATTTATCGGATTGCTGAAGGTATACTGTCTTTACCTCACATATCCGCTAATGTTAAAAGAATTTTCTTAATACAAAATCTCATAAAAACTACCTAAATTTGTGAGCTGCAAAAAATTGTTAAGTATTACAACAAAATGATAAATCTGACAAATTATTAATTAAAATCAAATTTTTCTTATTTTGCTGTGCTTAGCTATTAAAATTGTGATTAATGTATATTTATTTATTGCATTAGTTAGTAATAGTATGAGTCCAAAGTTTAATTTGATTATGTACTACTATTTATTAATTTAGCTACTAACTGTTAACTGTTAGATAAACATCTAAAGATTAAATTAATTAAAGGTCAAATGAAAAACTAAAATTGAATTGAATAGAAATAAAATATTTAATAAAAGCTTTAAGTAATTTTTCCTTAATAACCGTTATAGGTATATTTTTTTTTATTTTTTAAAAATAATTCATATTAATTTACAATTGAAAAATGTTGAATACTTTCAAAAACTATTTAGTATTATTTTGTCAACTGATTTAGTACTCATATCATCTTTAGTATGCAAAACTTAAGTATAAGACCCTTTTTTTCTCAACTAATTCTTTAAATTTTTTTCCAAACTTTGAAAATAGACCGTATAAAAATGGTAAAAGTTTTAATAATTCAATAAAAAAAATACTTTTTATAAAAATTTTTTATATTTCATTTATTTTTTAATATTTTATAATACCCTTGAACTTCATTTTATTTAAATGAACAGAAGCATATTTTTTAACATACAAATTATTTTAAATGCAATAAATATACATATTCAGAAGATTCGAAGCTCTTATATTTTTTTATTATACATGTTGCATAAAAGCTTTTATTTTTTCATTTAATTTAAAGCTTCGAAAATTTATTAATAAAGTTATTATAGATACAGTAGTTGCATGATACTCTTAAAATCATAATATTTATTGTATATGGACGCATATAATTACATATATATGTATATATATATATATTTCACAAAGCCCTTAAATGCACACTTTTTAAAAATTCATTTATTTCCAGGTACATTGTACATATTTAATCTTTAGAAAAATTGAGGAATTGTGATTATTTAATTTACAGTGTGTGTCAGTGTGTGTACTCACTGACAATGTATGTATGTAATCTAATATAAAGGTAAAATATATAATCAAACTTTTGTAAAGCACTTTTAATCAAAACAAACTACAAATTATGACAAAATAAACTTTTATCACAGTGAATTGTATATCCCATATGGTCTAGTGGCTAGGATAGCTGGCTTTCACCCAGCAGGCCCGGGTTCGATTCCCGGTATGGGAAAATTTTTTTTAATTTTTTTTTTTAAATAAATTTATAATTAAATTAATTTAAAATATTTCACTAATTTTATTTGTAAATTTTAATTTAATTAATTTAAATTTCCTATGATTTTTATTTTATTAATTTCAGTATGAAAGTTTTATATTGTTTTTTTTTTTAAATAAATTTTGACACACGTGCAAAATATTAAAAACTGTGTAAGATTAGATTAGGTTAGACCTGGATTAAGTAAATATTAAAAAGACAGATTTAATTGGGAAAATTGGTTAAAAATTGAAAATTGAATATGATTGTAAGAATACATCAAAAAAATACAAAAGGAATCTGCTCAAATTATTATAGAAATAAAAAATTGAGCAAATTAGAGCAAAACACAGTATATATGAGTGATTAAACTTTTCTCAATCTATTAGATTCTAATTAGATACAAATTATCATATAGCGTTCATTCGAAAACTGGAGTTATTAGATTCTAATTATCATAGAATTGGATCCAATTAAGCCCAATCTAATATTAGAAAAGAATATGATTCAATTCTTAGAAGAATTTTTAGTTCAATTTTAAAAATATGAACTAAAAGCATTAAAAAGATTATCTTTTAGTTTCTCTTCAAATTGATTAGTAAAAAATTAAAAAAAACTATTTTAAAATTTTATAGGCAATAAAATATATAGTGATAAAAAAATAAAATTAAATTTCATATAATGTTTTCATATTAGCCTTTAAAAAAAAAAAAAAATTATATTTTCAAATAATTGAAAACCTTGATGTAGTGAAGGTAAACAGGTGAGAATATTTTAATTTTTTATGATGCAACTTTTAAATATTATTAGTTTTAAACAGAGCAGAGCTTATATATGGAAATAAATATAATTAAATATATTTTTCTTTATATAACTATTTAATAATTACTTTGACATTTTTAGGTAAATTAAATATTAAGTAATTACATTTTATTTTATTTAATAAGTAACTACTGAAAGAAAACCTTTCGAGATATATCATTCATATTCCTCAAATTATAGGGAAGGCGGCTTCTTAACCATTTTGCGGATTTTAAAGACAACATCCATTATATTCTAAAATACTTTTAAATATTTATAAGAGAATTGAATATTTAAGTAATAATTTAATAGTATTATTTGAAAAGTACATTCCGACGTAATAATATTACGAACATTTGGTCAAAAGTTTATAAATTAGTAATTTATTTGAAATAAATTTAATACTTTAATTAAGAAATTAATAATATTATTTATTATAGACAATGTATTGGATAAAATAGCTAAAATACTTATTATATAATTTAAAATAATTGAAGTTATTTTTTTAACTAATAAAACAGTGCGTGCCAACTATAATATTTAGGAATAAATATTACCATATAAAACCACTTTTGTATGTACGAAGATTAATAAAGTATTTTATAAATAAGTATTAATAATTTAATTGAAAAAATCCTTAATTAATATTAAATGATTATTAATGGGTATTATTTAAAATATAAATGTCATGTCTTGTCAATCATTATAACCTGGAATCAGTCATGAAAGGTATTCTTAACTATTCAGTAATCTTTAAGTACAATCACTCATGAATGGTGACTTCTCAAAATTGAAGTACTCAAGTACAATAAACTTTTTTAAAATTACAGTTTCGCGTCATCAAGTTATATTAATAGAATGTTCCTAATAAATTTCCCCACTTCTCATGAAAATGTATAGTTTCACGTCAATTAATGGTTATTTTTAGTTTTATTATAAAACTTATTATCTTAAGTTTAAAGTGACTGAATTAAACACCTTTGATATAATATAAGGAGTTAGTAAGTACTTAAATATTCTAATCTTAAAATATTTGAATTGTTTGGGTTTTTTGTTTATTTTATTAATTCATTGTACATTATTCGTAATCTAACACGTGATTCTTATAAAATTATTGACTTTAAAATAATTTGTTTAGTCATTTTAGACACTAACTAAGTACTTACTTATCTTAAATGAATTAAATGTTGAAGAAAAAAAAAAATTATAAATTGCTATTTAATTTACAAATATATATAATAAGTATATATGTTTATATACAAATTAAAATAAGTACATAATAATAAAACTGATAATATTGAAAAAAAGTGTCAATGAACATTTTATTAATTAATTATATATATATACTTATAATTGTATATTTATTTAATTTATAAACGATAATGTACATAATAAATCAGTGATTGAAATTTGAATGAGTTTTAAATCATATTTTTTTTTATTACAATTTTTTTTAATAAAAAAACAAAATTTAAATTTTTTTGTTATTTTTTGCAGGCCAATAAGTCAAGTACAGGGATACAAAAGTAAAGGATAATTGGAATAAGATGAAATCATCAAATAAAGAAATTCGATCATGTTGAAAACACAAAGTCTTTATTATCCGATTAAAAGGTTGGTAGCCCCTGCCTTCTTTTGTCGGTAATTTATGAAAGGGTTCAATTATTTAAACGCAAATCAAGCTATTCTTAAATTAACTTAATTGTAATGGCATTATAATCAATTTTCGAACATCTTGTTTTTTTAGATCTCAGAAACACAGAATGACTTGTTGTCTGACAAAGAAAGGCTGGTTTGCATATATGGAAAAATCGAATAATTGGTTTCGATTTTGCGAGCTTTCGATTGAACTAAGACTAAACGAGCATCATTAAGAAACCAACAAAGATAAACCTTTCCATTTTTTTTTTCGGTTTCAATGGTGGTTCAGGTACCTCCCACACACCTCCCAAGACTTAAAAGCCAATCTTTCAATTTGATAAAGACAGTAACTTAAAATAAATTAATATAAACTTCAAATTAAGTACGAAGGTGTTCTTTCCTATTTTGTGTCCGTACAATTCTGAATCAAATGGAGTGTTGGTTCAGGTACCTCCCACACACCTCCCAAGATTTAAAAGCCTATCTTTCAAATGGATAAAGATAGTAACTGAATATAAATTCAAATTTAGTACAAAGTGGTTTCTTCCTATTTGCTTTGTGTCCCTGCAATTCGGGATCAATTGGAGTGTTGGTTCACGTACCTCCCACACAGCTTCCAAAATTTAAATTGATTAAGACAGTAACTTAAATAAATACATACTTAAAATTTAGTAAAAATAGGGTCCTTTCTATTTGCTTTGTGTCCATATAATTCCGAATCAAATGGAGTGTTGGTTCAGGTACCTCCCACACACCTCTCAAGATTTAAAAGCCTCTTGTATTAATGTTCCTGAAATCTGAGATAAGTTGAGAAGGGGGATTTCGTGTAACTGTCAATTTAATTTTCCCCGTGTAGGGTATTAATAATTTGGTTCCACCGACTAACTATTGTTTCATTACTTGTTTTTAAATAATTTTAAAGAACTGTGCTATCTTAAATATCTTAGACATCTATATTAGTTATAATTAATTTTAAACTAATTCATATTTTTTAATATAAGTAAGAAGATTTTTCTAAAAGTTGTATAAAATGGTGAACAAAGATGATTTATTCCATAAGAATTTAAAAATAATAGTGCATGTTGAATTGGAACTAAATTCATTGTTTACAAAAAAAACCGATTGTTTTTTTTTAATATCAATTTTTGCAATTTCATGTGAATCGAATGTTATAATTTCAGAATGAAATTTTTAATGTCAGAGTAATCAGAGTAAATAAAATTTGATTGATTTCACTTATAATATAGTTTTAAACAAATTCATTTAACATTTTCTTGTTTTATTTAAATTTAATAATTTAATAATAATATTACATTATTATTAAAAACATTATTATTAAATTTAAATATTTATTAATTACATAATTTGTTGATTTGTTTTTCTAATTTAAAACTTCAATAGTTTTTAAAACAACAAGAAATTGGAGAACTAAAACAAAGGAATTTAAACAACCAGAACAATATTTTTATGCACGAATAGTTATTTTTTTTTTAAAAAACTGAAATAAAATTATTTAAACTGTTTTTTAAGCTTTTAAAACACATTAGCAATTATATGAATTAAGAATATCCCTAGAATTTATGATATAAAATTCTGATGATTCATTCGTCATATTTTAATGGAATCAAAAATTTTAATTCAGTTCACTTTTTTCTAAGTTTCACTAAATAAAAATTTTAATTTCATACTAATACTAATAACTAACAAATTATTTATATGACTAATAAATAAGGTCAAACCTCGATTATTATTACAGGAAACAATTATAGAAGAATTAATAATCCATTTAATAAACAGATTAAAAATGTCGAGACTTCCAAAAACTCATGCAAACAATGCTCAGTGCTGAGAGCAAACTTCTATCCGAACTCTAGAGCTCTGAGTTCAAATAGTCAATTGATGTACTACTTATTTAAAACTTTTTTCTAATGTCAATTTTTCGATTATATATAATATATATTTAAATATGTATATATATATATCCTTAGTTATATCAAGCTCGGGTCAATTTTTGCTAACTTTAAAGTATTTATGACCCTTCGTTGTCGCCTGTCAATTTTCAAAAAAATGAAATGTCACAACTGTCATCTAAATTCTACACTATATCAACTTATACCTTCGTACTATACATAAACGTCAATTATTAGTACTACAAAAATGGATTAATTTGTATTTGATCGTAAACGGAGACGGTCATAATTAAAAAATTAAATTTTCAATAAATATTAACAAATTATAAATCAATTATTGTTTTAAATAAATATTCACGTTACCTTTAACACAACTCTATAAGACATCTGCGAATTATTTCCTAAACCCTCAGATAGCGATTTTACTCCGAAAAAATAAATGAACGCGGTTAACGGATCTAGATAATCTAAGCCCAAAACGAAATACAAAATTTTTCTTAAATTGCCCTGAATCTACTCTATTAATCACATAAAGATAAAAATATTTAATATTTAAATTAATTTACAATAAGTCACATTAAATTTAATCAACTCAATTAAATTCGGATTTCTTCCATAATCGCAGATAATCAAGATTCGATTGTATAATTCGATTCAAAATAAAAAAAAAACAAAAATCGATTTTAAAGCAATCAATTCTAATTTAGTTACTTATAATTTAAAAGGAAATTTTATAATATAATTTTTTTATTATGAATCCATTCACGCGTTTTTCTATTTTGTTTTAAAATTGGATACGTTCCAAATTAATTTACGGATTAGCTCAGATAATATATATATACCTAATTATCTTTAGATATATACAAAAAACACAAAAAAAAAATATAATTCAAAAATCTATGAAAAGTATCTAATCCAACAAATATTGTTAAATAATACTTAAAAAATAATAAAATTTTGTTAAAAGAATAACTGGTATTTTTTTTTTATTCAGGTAGGTATTATAAACATTTTTCATAAGTATCTTAAGATATTTCGCGTTTTACATACGACTATACGTATATTAAGTATAACGTAATATAATTGCGTGTTTTAGGCGTAAATATAAAATGAAATAAAATGAGATGGAAAAAATTAGTAAGTATAGTATATATATATTAAAAGTGGGGTCAAATGTTTTAATATATAAATTCAAATATATATTACATGCTTATATACGAGTTCAATACAAAAATAAATCGTTATCAATTTGAAATGATTAATTATTTATTATAAATTTTATAAAATATGACATTGAATAAAATCCAGATTAAAACTAGTAATGTACTTACTTATCACATAAACTATAAATGACTGCTTTATATATTAAACTATAAAGTATTAAGTAAATATATTAACTGTATACAATATAATCAGAGTTCAAAAGATGTTATATAATAATCAGAAATGATTTTTTTTTTTTAGAAAGTTATATTTGACCTATAGCTAGACTTAGCTAATTAATCTAAACTAAGGAAGCATTGTTTTAATGTGTTGTACTTAATATACGAAATCTGCGCAGACAATGAAATCAAAAAAGAATTGACTTAAATATGATTTGTTATACTTATTTTCCAGTGAAACTGGTTATTTCTAAGTACTAATCTAGTTATATGAACAAAACTAATAAAATCTTTTTTATTTATAAAGTACTTACATTGTAATATAAAATATTAAACATTTTTTTTTCAAATTCAAATGCAAAATTAGTCCTATGCGCATAGCATACTGCGCATAGTATTTTAAGCATAGTATTTTACGCATAGTATATTACGCATAATATACACATTTATTACGTAATTTTGAACAAAATTAATTTACTTTTAGACTCGTATCAAACATATTATATTTATATTATTATACAACATAATCATAGTAAAATATTTTTCATATGAAAAAAACCTAAATGTATATATATTAACATAATCCAAATTGCGTAGGTATATATATATTAAGAAATAAAAAAATTAAATTAACAGGTGAGAAGAAAAATTACAAAAACAAATTTAATAAAAAGTAATAAAAAAAAATAACTTAAAATCCGTAGATAAGTTTGAAGTTTATTTGATTTAATTTTAAATCAATTTAAAATTTATAGAATAATGAATTAAGTAACATTTATATATAGGATATTTTTAATTATTGTATATGTTTTTGATTCCAAGAAATAAGTAGTTAACAAAAACATGTTTTTGAAACCGAGATATTAGTATTAACTATATATGCTATTAGTATAAAATCATTAAGTAATTAATCCTAATATTGAAAATATAAAGTAAGTAAGTAACTTATAGAAAAATGAGATAAGTGATTACTAATTGACATATTGAAATAGTAAAAGTAATTGCTTTAAAAAATTTAAATTAGAAATTATGATTTATAGAAAGTTATTAAGTTCGCAATTACTTAATTAAATTAAACTGGCTGGAGTTGGTTTCATATTCCATGTTAAGAGTTATTTGATTAGAAATTCAATTGCATAATAGTAGCAAACATATACTTAAGTATTCCTTTTTTTCTTTAGCTGAAGAATTTCATTTCATGTATTTGGAAATTTGCTTATTTTAACTGAACATACTTTTATTTTTTTTTTAAGTGTAAACTATTTAACTGTTAACTGTTACTACTGACTAATAAGCCTGTTTGCACTATAGGATATTTAATCCAAATGAATTCAGTAATTCCTTAAAGTAATTAATTTATTACGCATATACCATATGTTGTCTACACAATTGGCTTCTTTTAGAGTAAAAATATCTTCACTTAAAATCAAAATTTCTTCGCACTTAAAGTAAAATTGACTTCGCTTAAAGTAAAAATATCTTCATTTAAAGAAAAAATTACTTCACTTAAAGTAGAAATATCTTCATGCACTTAAAATAAAACTGTCTTCGAACTTAAAGTAAAATTGACTTCGTTTAAACTAATAATATCTTCACTTAAAGTAAAAATATCTTCACTTAAAATGAAAATGTATTAACTTAAAGTGAAATTAGCTTCTTTCAAAGTAGAAATATCTTCACTTTAAATAAAAATATATTCACTTAAAGTAAAAATGACTTCACTTAAAGTAAAAATTTCAACATTCACAAGTAAAAATATCTTCACTTTAATTATAGGAGATATTCATGTTAAAATTAAAAGGTCTTCAGTTAAAGTAAAAAAGATAATCTCTTTTATTTTAAAAATTTTCATCCAGAACGAAGTGCATTTTTGAAACAGGGGGCAACCTTTTACAGTTGATGTTATCTATTAAACTTGTACTTAGTTAATTATTTAAATTTGAAGAGCCAAAACTATGAAATGGCAAATAACTAAATAACAAAAGCACTTATATATAAAAACTAATGTCTCAGTTAGTGTAAAAAAAAGTACTAAAAATTTTTGAAAATATGTAAATAACTAAGTTTTTATTTAAAATTAATTTTATACATTATTTATTTTTAAATAAATATCATTGTAACTTTAATTTACCAACGTAATTGATAAAAGATATATAGTTAAGTACTTAGTTACTTTTATACCATTTGTTTATTAGAAGCTTCTCAATATTATTTAAGTATATGTTAGTAGTTATGTAATCGTCCTCGACACTTAGAACTTGAATAGAAAACTAAGTAATATTTTATTTTATACGTGAAATGAAACTTTTAAAAGGTCATAAGTAAAATATACATATTCGTATATTTAGCTTTTTTTTGGAGTATAATTTGAATAATTACAGCAATTAAAGAACAAAAAGTATATATATATAACGTACTTGTAATATAATTATAATTTTTTGTTTTGGGTACGAATATATATGAAAATGTATACCAATATATATATATATATATATATATATATATATGGAAATATATACTATATATATATAAAATAAAATTTTACAGATTAGCAAGAAAAAAAGAATCAATAAGATAGATTAATTACTATTTTTATTACGTTTTAATAAAAATTTGTCATGATAATAAACAATTAATTATATTATTTTAATATTAGTTTAATTGCTAACTAAATACTAAAATTTAAATGATAAATTTTTTTTTTCAAATTTTTTAAAAAAGAAGTAATTACTTAATTTAAGTTTTCTAAAAAAACTTTCTAACTTTTACTTTTTCAACTTTATGTCTAATTTTATAAGGAACATCATAAGCTTCAGTACCTAGTCATTTTTATATATATACTTATTTATAGATTAAGTCAAAAGTTAAATAAAACGATTGTTTAAATTAATTAATTTTAGCAGGTCAACAAAATCTGGTGAAATTCAAGTGAAATTCACTAATTTTAGGTGTACAAGATTTTACATCTAACAATTAAAGAAACGTATCTAACATCGAAGTATCTATAAATAATCATTAACTTTCGAATTAGTTGGAGGTGTGTAGAGATTTTTTTTACAATCAATTTAATGATTGTGTAAAATTTTTCATTTGCAAAATCATGATTGAAATTTAAGATTATTGAAAGTATAGTAATCATGATATCAAATATTCGCTTACAATAATGACAATCCCAAGCTTACTGTTTTTGTTATATACCACTCACTTGGAGCCAGCGAGCAACTCCTCTTTGGGACTTGATTAATTAAATTAACTTCCTCTTATCTGACTTCTCATTCTTAGGTTTTCCCCAAGCTTATATATACAAATAATGAGAGAAAAGCTATTTCAGAAATGGATTACAATATCTAATACTTATAGATAACTTAAATCAATTGGATTAATTGGATAACAATGTTTTTAAAAAACGGTTCTAAAAAATAAGGAGAACTTAGAAGCCAAAAAATAATTAATCACTTAAAACTTTCAAATTACACATCACAACTAAAGCTTTACTAAAATTAAGACTTTAATGTTCTTATAAATCATCTCTGTTCAAAATAATAACTATGCTGAAAGTTACCAGATTTTTGAAATTTTCTCTAAAGTAATTCTGAAATTTTTAATTGTTTTGAAAGGTTTTTTTTTAATTTTTATACCCGCATGACTATAGATCAAAAGGGTACTTATAAATTTTTCATTACGTTTGTGACGCAGAGAAGGAACGGGGGGTAAATATAGACTTAAAGGTATGGATCGGTCCGTCTGTCTGTCCGATCGACAAGATAATTCAAAAAAATAAAGGAGCTAGGATTCTGAAATTTTCCCAAACACGTTTTTTTTGCAATAGCCGTCATCGCTATTGAAATCCAGCTAGTTTGAACCACGAGTTTGAGTACCCGCCAAACAACTTCTTTTTTAATATGAGCATTACTCTATACTTAAAAAAGGTGGTTGACTAAAATTATGCCAAAAGTAATTCAACGGGTAATATAATGTCGATATTACGGTCATACGGGTATCCCTGAGTTGACATAGTCTACTCTACTACACTCTTCCTCGTTTTTATTTTAAAGTTGAATTATTTTTAAATTAAGGCAAAAAAAAAATTATTTCCTAGTTTAATTAATTTGAACTTTCAATTTTTGTTGTTTTTTAAATTTATACACCTCATTAATTTTAAATTTAAACACCTAAGTAACTAATTAAAGTTTTCATACGAATTATACCTTTGAATTGTATCTTTAAACTTAACTTAAGTTAGGTCAAGACAAGGTACAATGGACGGCGTACAATACATATATTTCGAGATACATTAGAGTAACTATAAGTAAGTTAAGAGTACTCATACATAAGTAACTAATATACTCATTAATTAATTTCACTATATAATTAAATTTGAATTCTCTTTAGAGTCTAGTTTTTAAAAACTAAATTTGGTGGTACCAAAAATGGCACACAAAAAATAGTAGAAAGCTTTATATCGCAAATAAAAACTTTGCAATTTTTTAATAACTTTTATACATATCCATACCATATACAAGTACCTATATATAGTATCCAAAATAATCATTAGCTTAAAAATAAAAAGTACTTATAAAATTTTCGGTATATATATATATACTCGTATTTGGGATATATCACCATCAAATTCACACCAATCCACAAAATCGTACTTTATAATATTCAAGTGGTGCCTTTTTTTTGTATCTTGTATCTCTTTTATATTTATTTCTTTTCAAGTTTTCAAGTGATCAAGTTTATTTTACAAAAATTAAATATACTTATTTATATATATATATACTAAGTTATTTATTTGAAAGTATGTATATATAACTAAGTATATTAACTTAAGTACAGTATATATATACGCGAAAATTATTTTTATTTTTTCTTTTTTTATTTAATTTTTCAAAAAATATGGATAAGTATGTCAAGTTAGTGTTAATATTTAAAATACATACTTTATATATATATAAGTAAGTATTGTAATATATATGTACTATATGAAATAAACATTACATATTTTTTCTTAAAAAAATTTTTTTTAATTAAATAATATTACATTTACAATAATATAATTATGTACACATGAATTCATGTAATAAAGGAAACATAAATACATAAAATATTTTATGTAAAATAATTACATGGTGTCCAAAATTTGAAATACTTTATATTGACTAATAAGTTAAATGGTATTAAAACATGATTAAAATACTTTTAATTTTTTTTTCCAAACTTGAAGTTTCGATATTTTATTTACAAATTTTTCGATTTAATTAATTTTTAATTCAAGATACTACAAAATAATCTATTATGGGATCCTTTGAATCATTTGAATTTCTGGATCTCTGTTCTATTTTTGAGCAAAAGAAATCGGCTGAGTGGCACAGTGTTTAGAGTGCTGACTTTTCATGCAAAAGGCCCTGGTTTGAATACCGGTGAAAGTGAAAAACGACTCAACTAAGCTAAACCATTCACCGTTGGGTTCTTTGTTATCCAATAGCATAATCAATATTAATTAATAATATATCTTAAATATAAAATACATTACTATCTATAAAAATATAAACAAAAAATTTAATTGAATAATATAACTCACAGATATAGAATACAATATAACTCAAATACAAAATATTACAATATAAACAAAAATTGAACTGTATCTTTTGAAAATCTAAGACGTTTCTACATGTTATAAGACCTAGTACTATCTCATGCTTAAATTGTATCTGGAATTCATTAAGAACAATTGTAATAACACGAATATAATATGAACCTCTGTTACAACATGTACCTATAGTATAGACAGACTGATTAGTCTAACAGTTGAACAGTTAGCGCTTAAAAAAAACTTTATTTAAGTTAAGTTAATACTGAGCCATTTAAGGAACCCATCCTTTGAGCCTTTAATCTTTGATATCATCTATTTCTGACTCTAGAACAGATAATTACATAGGTATATATATATATATACCTTATATTAATAGAACACAAACATAACAAAATAACTCAAACAAATTCAGAGAACTTTGTAATATATAAAGTAACTAACTATATTTAACTAATATTCTACATATTAGTCTAGAAATAACTACTATTCTTAAACTTCACATGTATTTTTATGTTACTTATTTTATTAAAAAAAAAATAATTAAGTATCTCTTAGTTCTTCAATTTATCTTACAGTTACCCAAAATACAAATCATATAATTTCTAACACCCTGTAAAAGAAATACATATAAAAAAACTAAGTCAACATTAAGCACGTGTAAAAATAAAATAATAAAAATTATTGCAAGGTCTATATAAGTATTCCATTAATTCTAAACAATAATAATTATGTATATATATATGTATATAAAATTACAATTACATAATATTTACATAAATATTATATAAAATGAAGGAAAAATAAATTAAAATTATTATATTAGAAATTGAAATGCTCATCTTTCTATATACCTATGACAAAAAAAAAAACTTATTCAAATATTGCACTTAAATTAATCATAAATAATAATATTATTGTTTGTAAAAGCTCTTTTTAAAAATTATATAATTTATATTTTATTTATTTATTTTTTTTTTTATTAATTTGTATATATGTATAAATATTTGATTTGATTAGATTTTTTAATGTATATATATCTAATGTATATAATGTATGTGTATAAGGATATAAATATCACAAAATAATTTCAAATTCATTAAAAAAACAGTTATTTTTCAATTTACTTTTCTTAATATTCAATTTTTTTTTTTAATTCACTTTAAAACTCACAGATTATTAATGTACTTATTTTGTTTATACAAATAAGTACTACTTATTTAATTGATTCGCTTTTAAAATAACGGTAACTGAATGACTAAGTAAGTGTATTATTAACTTAAATAGTTATATTTTGTTTTTCTTTTTTAATTAACTATATATATATATATATATTTATATATATATATTTTTAAATAATTAAATAATAAGAACAATTAATTTTTGTATTTATTTGTTTTTTTTTATTTAATTACTTTTAAATTCAAAAAAAAAACGCGATAAATTCAACAAAAAATTTTTTTTTTATAATTTTATATTAAACATTTCGTTACGCGTCTCAAAATAAAACTAACCATATTTTACCAATAAATAAAGCATTAAAGGTGGTCGGTCAGAAAAATCAAAAAAAAAGAAAAAAAAAGAATGAAAACAAAATAAAGAAATAAAATAAAAGCAAAATATAATATAAAAAATTGAAGGCGGTGTGAAAAAAGTTCCCCGGATTCAAAAGTCCAAAAAAAATATGACAAAATATTTGAAGAGTACTTATTATTAGTTTTGAAAAAATTGATTACATTTCCAAAATTCACCAAAAAAGTATAATTATTAACAAAATATTATAAACTTTAGATTAAATTCATAATAAACACAGGGAATTTCCCTTCCTCTTAAAATATGACAAAATGTTTGAAGAGTACTTATTATTAGTTTTGAAAAAATTGTTTACATTTCCAAAATTTATAAAAAAGTATAATTATTAACATAATATAATAAACTTTAGATTAAATTCATATTAAACACAGGGAATTTCCCCTTTTAACAAAACTCAATTTTTGTAATCAATTTAAAACTCGCTTCTAATTCAAATTTTCAATAACTCATAATTACGAATTCATAAATAATTACTATGGAAAAAGGGACGACTTTGATTGTATTTATATCCAACATTAATATTCTTCGTATAGTACATATTTCGTATGTATATTTGTATGTATGTATACTTATGTATAAGTACAAGTACAATTACCAAAAGATACCATTACCGGATACTCATTACCTGATGAATGAAAACATTTGAATACTTGAAAATAACTGAATTCTTGATACTTAAGTATTTCTTGGTACTTAAGTAATTACTCAAAAATACTTAAGTATCCAAAATAATAATAACAAAAGTAATTTAACTCAAAATTACTTGAAAATACTTAAGTATCCAAAATAATAATTACAAAAGTAATTAAACTCAAAATTTAACTACTTTCTGGGAATTACAAATATTTTAACTGTAATCTTTTATACTTAAATTTGGTAAGTATCGAAATCTAAGTAACAAGTACTCGTATTTGACAAAGTAATGAGTATCAGGTAAATATGGTACTTAAACTGTAATTAAGTATCATTTTACTAAGTATTATACCGGCATGGCCTTGAAAATTTTCAAAATAATAATAGAGTCTACTTTGTTCGTTTTTAAATTTCACCTAATCAAGTATTTGAAAATATATAATGGGATGTTATGTCTCATTTTTTTTGGGGGACTTTTATCACCTCCCCAAAAATAAAATCAATTATATTATATATTTTTTTTTAACTATAACTACCTACTACTAAGAAAAAAAAAATCGTATGATGATAATAACGATGAAAATGACGAAAATCAACAAAAAAATTTCAACTAACCAACTAACACCAACATTTAAAACATAAGTAATCATTAATGTATTATTTACTCCCAAAAAATAAGAAAACAAAAAAAAAATTTAATTTAAAACTTTTAACTGAATAAAAAAATATTTAAAAAATTCACAAAAAAAAATTGAGAAAAAATTCATATACAAAAACTCTTTATAAATAAAATCAAAGTAGTATAATAAACTAAAAGTCACTGTTATTATATAGTATAGTAAATCAAAAAAAGTGTTTTGTAGATTTGTAACTTATATGGAGAATAAAAAACAAAAATATTTTAATAAAATTAAAATAAATTTATAACACGAGATGCCTTGCCTTAGTTTTCAAAAAAAAAAAACAAATAGTCAATAGGAAAATGACTTTTTTGTTTTTTATTATGCAATTTTGTTAAAAAAGGGTTGGGTCAGGTCATGTATTCCCCTCTTTTATTATACTATATATATATAAGGGTCATTGCCAATTAAAACGTCTTTTTCGTGTCTCTCAAGTTTATCGTTTTATAAATTACTAAAAATATATAACTATACACACAAACTATAGTTAAATTGTAAAGTTTGATGTATTCAATAAAAAAAAACAATGTAACGACAAAATTTCAAAATTTTAAATTCCAGTTTACTCTTATCTTTTTACACTTCCCACATTACTCTCATGTAAAATAATTTGTCTCCATCAAAATTTTCAATATATTTTATAAAAAAAAAACTTATTGTTGTTCTAAGGTATAAAAATTAATAACTACATCGTAATAATTATGTTATCTACATTTTATGCATATTTATAATTATCTTATTGTCTTTTCCTATTAGTCATTTTTTTTGCATTTTAATTTTGTCTCAACTGCATAACATGAGTGTTACGTTTTTAGAGAATATTACAAAAATCTAATAAAATATTAAATATAAATATTTAAGAATAGTGCATAGATAAATTTAAACTATTTAGATCTTAATATAAATTGTGATATAAAAATTTGTTTTGTAAAAGTAAAGATTTCGATAATTAAAACTTTTGAGTATGGTAAGTACAAAAAATAAAACATGAGTGTTACGTATTTTTTTTTAAATATGTTTAAATATATAAATTAAATTGAATGCAAATTAAATACAATAAGTGCGAAACAAAACTTTTTGCATTATCAATTTTTGTATTTTGATATTACAATATCCGTAATTAGAATATATCGTAAAAAAAAACATGAGTGTTACATCAGTATATGTATGGATTTAAAGATAACACTCATGTAAAAATTCTCTAAAATGTTATATATTTCGCTAACTACTTTTATAAAAGGTTCCAATTTTTATATCTAAGTAAAATAATAATTGTAGTAAAGTTTCCAATATTTAAGACTTTAAAAAAAATTAGTTTTATTATTTCAAATTTTAAGACCGAAAGACATTTTCGTTGGCAATGACCCATAAACATTTACACCCACCTTTATTTCTAAGAAATGAAAATTTCCCTGATTTTTCTAAAGTGACTAACAAATAAAATTTTATTATAATTAAATGACACTTGCTTTTTAAAGAAATATTGTAATAAAAAATTAACATACGTTAGAAATGGGTTAATTTATATTTGCATTTCTATTTTATCGAAATTTATGAAAATGTTTACGTTTTGAAAATGAGTAACTTGTTATGAATTATATGGTTTCTAATTTAAACTTACTAGGAAATCAGATTCCGGAATCGTTCATTATTCCTTAGAAATCATCCTGTACTTTTATCTATAGTATATAATGTAGTAGAGTTAGTCAGACTTTATAGAATTACATTTATCTAGAACAATAATGTAGATGCAAAGTACTCATAAGTCATAAGTATTATATAATTATATAATACTTATTTCATGTAACTTTTAAATTATAAATAGAGATTTTATATATAGTTAGTATATGTTGAGTCCCTATAGACATTTTGATAGAAACTAATTAAATAGTATCTTTCCCCCGCATGTAAAAAGTATATCAGAGTAAATTTTTTTTTAAAACAATCTCATTCGAGTGTTCTATGATTACTTAAGTGATTAGTGATTACTTGAGTGAACATGAATTACTTATAAGTAATATACATATCATGTCATATATATTAATCAGGTTATTCGGTCACAAAATTGTCAGTCGCCGACTCAATTATTTGTTATTAAACACAAATATTAATTTTAAGACGAAAATTTTTCGAATTTTGAGCGGTTGGCGACATTAGTACTTAAATATATAAAAGGTTTGACTTATTTTTAAAAGTTCAACGGTAAACCAAAGTTAAATTTAAATCCTATTTTAATGCTTTTAAAAACAATCCATAAAAAAATTAAATATTTAAAGTACAGTTTAGAATTTTAACTTTAGTAATTGAATTACTAATTGAATTAGTACTTGGTAATATGTACTTACTTCCTTAATAAATATTAAAAATATTTTAACGCCAATAATATAAAATTTAAAATTTTTTTAAAAAAATTTACTAAGTATTTATTAAAAATTAAATAATCCAGTACTTATCAGTTAGTTTAAACAAATGATACTGATATTGAAAACTATTTGTAACTAAGTAACTATATTTAATATAAATATTTACATATCTAATAATAAAAAATGCTTCTGATAAACATATTTACTTATTAAGTACTTATATTAATAAATTTAGTTTTAAATTTAATACTTGTATGTTTTTAAGATAAACTATAACTAAAAGTAAGTACAAATATTTAGTTCTTATATATAGATAATCATTTAACTATAAAAACAATTCATTTTGATAACAATTCAATAAAAATATTTAAGTACTTAAATATTTACACATTAAATTTTTGTTAATTGTGTTATCTTTATTTTCATTTTTTTTTATTTAATTAATTTCTTTATAATTTCTTTTTTATTTAAGTGAAATATCAATTATTAAAAGTAAATAAAAATAAGTAATTAAATTATTTGATTTTTTTAATCAGTGATGATTTCCTTTTAATTTCTTTTAAAATTTTGTAATTTAAGTACTTATATTGAAAAATAAAAAAATTAAGTTGACTTCTAAATTGTGTTTCCCTGTAAATACAATGTTATTGGAAATCAGTTTTACATAGAAGTAATTTTAAAAAACATGAAATATTTAATCAGTTACCCTCGTAAATTTTTATTAAGTAATAAGTACTTATGTATAATGATATGATTTCAATTATTCTAACTAAATTATTTTTTTTTTAATATGACAAGAAATTATGACAAACTTTGTTACATTTAACATAAGTATATATATATATATACTTAATATTATATACATATACATATTTATATCTAAAGTTATATAAATTTAAATAAGAAAAAACTTATGAGTAAAGTAATTACTTATGCATAGTTAAGTAAATGTAGAATTGCATAAAATTAAGTATTTTATTAAATCATTTTGCAATTAAATACAAAAAAAATGTGAAGTAAAGCTTAGAATTAAGTAATATAAATAATTAAAAAAAAAAGAGATAGTTATCTTAAGATTAATATTAAATATGAAGTAATTTTATGAAGTAAAATCAATTTAGATTTAATTTAAAGTAGATATTACTAACACACTTACGTAATTTTTTTTTTTTTTTTTGCACTTAGAATAAAATTTTTATTCTTCCTTGTTAGAAAAAAAATATTAAATATTTAATTACACTTGATTTATTTTAGAATGTGATACAATCTAGGAAATCAGTGAATGAATTCAATTATTTTATTTGTGTTTTAATTAATTTTTAAGTTTTTGTTTTTTTTTAAAAAAGTACTTACTTTTGTAAGTACTTTAATAATGTAATCATTGCGTTTTTTGTATCTTTGTTTTAATTCGATTAAATTATATTAAACATTTAAATTATAAAAATTTAAAGCTTATTGTAAGGGTTTAAGTAAATATATTTTTAAGAAAAATTTTTGGGGGATTACAGAGACATGGATTTTTAATACTAGATTTTATTATGATTGCAATACGAGATGTTTTTTTATTCTACATAAAATAACTACTTAAAGTAGAGGTTTACCCCAAGATATATATATTCATATAAATAATAAGGTTGAGGAATTTAAACCGAAAACCAAAAATAAGGAAGCATTCATTAATACCTACTTATTACTAAAAGAGTTTTAAAACCCGCCAAAAACTGAGATCCGTTTCAAAAGTTAACTAATAAGTTAAGTACTTATAAGTTAGCTACTAAATGTGTGTCTTCTATAGACTTAAACTAGACCAGATTGGAAATTAGTTTTAATTTTAAATCCTATTTAAAAATAAACTGAGACCTATAAAAAATATACAATTAAGTATTACAAAAAAACTGTTATTATAATTTATTGCCTATTTGTCTAGCTTTCCCATTTCCTTTATTTTTTTTTTTTTAATTCATACGCAGACTATTTTTCATATTTAACTAATTTTAGTTTTTTTTTAATAAGTAACTAAAGTCAAATTTAATAGGAAGATAAATGTAGACAAAAGTTCATAACAAAAAACAATAAGAGAAAAAAACATCACCAGATGAATAGGTGGTAAAAAAATGATTAAATAAAGTTATGCTTTTTTTCTATTTTGAAATTTATTATGATTGTATAAGATCATCTTCATCATCAGGTCATGTTAAAATCGTAAACAAGGAAGGAAATACAGTTTTTCTGTTTTTTGTGATATTTGCAGGTATAAAAAAAAGAACCGTTAAATTTAACAAAAAAATGAATTAAAAATATAACTAATAGTTTAACCGGCAGATGACCATCAAAAAATAAAAATAAAATCAATTTAAAAAAGTGTTAAATATTAGTGATAAATTTGATTGAAAAGTGTTTGTTTTTTTTTTGTTTTACTTCATCTACTTTTTTTTTTGTACGACTATTTTTTTTATAATTTTTGCATAATTAACTAACTATATTATTAATGGTGTCATGGACATTTTTATTTATTTTTTTTTTTTTAATTTCTAATTCTTTTTAACATAATAAAATGTGTGATAGTTATATTAAAATAACAGAAAATATAAAAAAAAAAAAATTAGAAACTCATTCAATTATTATTTAACATATATTATAATTAAACAATTTTCCGGTCATGATTTTTAAATCTCTCTTAGATAAGTTAACCGTATTTATTTATTATTATTGAATAGATATGAGTTATATAAAAAAAAAGGAAAGGTTCAAGTTAATAAAAAAAATATTAAAAAACCTATTCACGGTTTAATTTATGAAGCAGAATGGAAAGCTTTGTGAAGATTAAAGTATTTAACACCCACAAAATTTGACCAATATCTAAACTATTGTTGTAGGCCTACTATAGTTAGCTGGTTTGTTCAAAGGAAAAAAAATGTTTATGTACTTCAAAATACTTTAAAAAACTGTTTTTACTTAATGCAAAAAAAATTAAATATTAAGGGAAAAATTTTAAAAACATATAAATAAGTAGGCAATTCTTTTTTAGGATTCTTGTCCTTGAGTGTAATAAAATATTGAAATATTCTGATATTAGAGAGTAAATGTTTTTAATTCTTATTTTGTTACTCACTAACAATTTTTCCTTTATCTGACCGGATACTGGATAATTTAAGGACGAAAATACACTAAGATTTAAGTTAAGATTAAACTAGATTAAGATTAAGTTACAAATTATATTTAAACGATTGTTACGCTCTCAACTTTCAAAACATTAAAAAAATTTAATAACTGATTTTAATGATTTATTTTTACAAAAATACAAAAAAACCTTTCTATAGTCAATTACAAATGCCTTTACCCTAGTCTACACATACATTTAGATTTAATTTTCCATTTTAATACCTACAACGGATTGTAAATTATTGTAATCTATATTCAGGAATTTAAGAATTAAAAATTTACAGTTAACCTTATCATAAAATTTACTTGTTACGAATCAATAAATACAATACAATAAAGTATCAAATTTCTATATTTAATACATATTACATATGAACGAATGTATTTTAATTTAATAAGTAGTAAGTAGGTATGTATTTTTCTTTTAACTTTTCATTTTTTGCAGAATGCATTCACTGCTCCACTTCAGTATATATATATATATATATATACATATATTGTATAGTTTTACTTCTAGAAGAAAATAGCAAAAAAAATTTTCCACTCCATGTTGATACTTATATATATATAACATAGTATGTGTATATGTACATTAGAAAATTATATTTTCATATTACATACCATACCATCTTGCATTTATGTTATTATTGTTTATTTAAGCAATTAAACAAGTTGGGCACTGCTAGTGTAATGGTATCATGCAAGATTCCCATTCTTGCGATTCGGGTTCGATTCCCGAGCAGTGCAATATTAAAAAATAAATGAAAAAAAAAATTGTATTTCATTTATTCCTTTATTTTTTTTTTTTATTTATTTTCGATATTTTTAAGTTTTTTTTTACTCCTATTTGGTTTTTTGTTTTTGCACAACACCAGATAAAAGATTTTTTAAATAGCAAAAAAAAAACCATTTCTTAAGAAGGGATGAGGTCATTATCATTGATTTATATTTATATTATACCAGACTATAAATAATAAAAAATTAAATATTTAAAAATAAAATCAATTAAATATAAAATATATACATATATGTATATGTATATTTTTTTTTGTAAACTTACAGCCACTCTTTTATCAATTCTACATCATTAGGATTTTCTTGTTCGTGATTTTCACTGGATTTATGATTATTTTGATGTTGTTTTATAATTTGAGTTTGTCTTTCGACATCATTTTCATTTAATGTTGCAGAAAAATTTGTTTTTTTGTGTTGCTTTGATGTTTCCATAGTTAATTATTTTTTTTTTTGTTATATTTTTTTTTCTTTTTTTTTTTAAACCAAAATATTGGTACTTAGTTATGTTTATACTTACTAAAAAACTTTTTTATTTTTTTCTTTTAATTTTATAAAAACATTTTGTTTCTATTATTTTAATTTGATTTTAAATTATGTATTTTGTTGTTTTTTTTTTATTTTAGATAATTTAAATGCAAATTAAAAATAATAAAATAAATTTTGAATAAAAACTTGTTTTTATTTTGGCATAACTTTTTACTATTAAAAATTCGTCTTCATTAGGACGTCACTAAATCTGTTTTGATTATTAAATTTTTTCTTTAAATATTTCATAACTACAATCAAATACCATCACTTGAATTTTATAAAACTTATTTTGAAATTAAAAACCATTAAATAAAAGCCATTTTAAAATTGTTGGTTAAGTAAACTTTTATAATATTTAGTATAGAGTAGAGTATGTAACAAGTAAATATGGAATGTCAATTTAACAAAAACAAATTCCAAAAAATGTTTTTTTATTTTGTTGTAATGTAAATGACAACTATTATTATAAAATTGCAAAAGATCCCTATTAAATCATTTTTAATTACCACTAATCTAAATTTTTTTTCAAATTTTTAAATATATTTTTTATGTTATATTCAAAACAAAGATTTTATTCATTTGGTAATAATTTAAAACTTCCTGAATTTCTTTGTTTCAATTACAAAACAATTTCAACAAAAAAAAAATTAATTTCTTTGAAACTTTTTTCGAAAAAGAATTAAAAATGAAAATATTTATATTTTATATAAAAAAAAATTAAAAACAAAACTTAAATTCAACAATACTATATTATAGCACTCTTTAAAACTTTCTAAAAATTCACACACGGCTCTAGCCAATTCCAATACAAATTAATATACACGAATTTTTGACTTTTTAATTTGATTTTGGCTGCAAGGAAATAATAAAAAATAAAAAAAAAACCAATTTGACGTTTCTGCTGTTGTAGAGAAAAATTAGGATTTTAACGATATTACCGACATCTAGCGGAAATTAAAATAACTAATTTTTTTTTTTAATGAAAGCTATTTATTTTTTGATTGAAATTGAATCAGATTCAGATTAAAATGAAATCTTATATGAATTTTAAATACAAAATGTAAAAAAAATTAGAGTTAAAAAGAATAATAAGTTAATAATCTTCTTTGTTTTGGAATTTACTACATTTTTGAATAACAAAATTTTAGGAAAAAAATTTTAAAAATCAATATAAAATTAAATAATTAAATAAATTTTTGTTTTAAATTAAAAAATTGTCGGCTTCAAACCTTAGCCGGATCATATAATAATAGAAAAATTTAGTTTAAATTATAATAGTTTAATAAGAATTCCGAATGCCAAATAGGCAAGGAATTATTAAATATCATGCAATATTTTCTTTTGTCTGGTACTACAAATAAATAAATACATTAAAAAATATATAGGTATATAATATCAGATGAAACAATTAAAAATACTATATATAGATTCATTTTAATTTTATTCTGAACAGACAAGTTTTTTTAAAAATTTTTATTAAAAATTACTGAAAAAGCTCAAAACAATGACGCGGCTGGTTTTATTTTTTAAGCTTAAAATTAAAATGTAAACATAGTTGATAAAAGAAGCACGTGGTAAATTATTTGTTATACAAAAATACAAAAACAAATAGAAAATAAATACAAAAAATCAAAACAAACTGAAAATTATTCTTGTGAAGTTTATAAAAAGAGTTAATGAGCATGTCACAGATGCAGTAATTTTACTGCATTTTATAAATACTTAATTATTAGTTGTTAATATAATATGTATTATGTAGTACGATATGTAATTTATACTTTTAGACATTTATAGTAGAATTGTTATTATTTTTTCACCGTTTTATTTTAGTACATTTTCAAAAATTTTAAAAAAATGTGCCTTCATAGTTTTACTTTGTCCGTTCGTCTGTCCGTATGTTTAAGAAACTTTAAAGGGGATCGAAAATTGAAATTTTGCTATTTTTAAACACCTGTAAATTAAATACTCGCCCAAAATTTTTTTTAGTAATATACAAAATACATACATACGTTAAAGAATTTTCTTAATTTTAAAGGGGGTTCTTAAAATTGAAGAAAGTCTCTCTTAGTTTTAACCATTTTTGCTCAGTTAATAATATTCTAAGAAAAATTCGAAATTTTAGAGGAAGTCATAATTTAATTCCTAGAACCTATTCCTAGAATATACATATACATGTGTTTCTATATTATGGATTTATAAAAAAAAACTGAATTTTAATTTAGAAATTCCTTTAATCCTAAATAAATTTTCTCGATTTTTAATTAAAGAAAAAAAAAGTAATTTATGTTGTAAAATCTGTCCCCAATAGAATTTGTGTCAGATAATTATTACTATTATTGTGCAGATGTGAAGTTAATGCATAGGTTATTTAATAATTTACTTATTATAAATTATAAAGTATTCTTGTTATTAGAAATTAACTAACATGAGAATTTAGGGCAGGGGTAGGAAATCGTAACTAAAACTGAAGTAGAACTGTGCTTCATATGCTGTACGCAATAAATGTGTAAATACATTCAGATACATGTACAGTCATACCCCGGATAACGTTGCCCCGAATAACGTTGTTTCGCTGTAACGTCGGTCCACCATTATGGTCATACCCTACTGTTACGTTGCGTGGCTTCGCTGTAACGTTTTTTTTTAATAAAACAGAGAGCATGTAATCATAATAAATTTGTTTTTTATGCTTTTAATTTAATGAATTTAATAATTTTGTATAGTTTTTGAAGTTTTTTTAATATATATTTGTATTTACATAATTTAAAAGTTTTATATTTTGAATTTAATATTTTTGTTTAGTCTTTAAATGTATATAATATTTTGAAATTAATTATTTTATTATATATTATTCTAATAAAGAATTAAAGTCTAATTTTCGTATTATCATAATTCTCTTAATCTTTTTATTCTATTTAATTGCGAATTTTTTTTCTTAATTATATAATTGCTTCGCATAACGTTGTTTCGGTTAACGTCGCGTTTTTCTGGAACCATTTAACAACGTTAACCGGGGTAAGACTGTACATCCATTTTACTTGTACGTTTTTTTAAGGTACAACGTACAAGTAATATTTTAAGGTAGATAATTAAAACATTTAAGTAACTTAAATTAACATAAATCATGAGATAAAATAGATTATTATAAGACAACGGTATTTTCTTTGCGAATTTTCTAATACAATATATGTATGTACATATTATCTAGGTGTTTTAATGAATTAATAATTTATTAAGAATAATCTTACAGAATTTCTTTATTAGTACTTTCATATATGTATATCTTATTGTAGATTTAAAAAACCTTAAGACTTAAAAATTTATGACAAAATAACCAAATTATATTTTGAAATTCTCTAGATCTTACAAATATTTAGAGACAATGGAACAACCTATAATAATCAAGATAATTTTAAAAATGGTAAAAAACAGAGATCATAATTAGCTGAGGCCTATTAATACAATTGCTCGGGTTGACAATTGCAACCATTTGAATGAACTGCTACCAAAGAAAACGAAGTGCCTCAAGATTTCATACAATATGGTAGGTACAACTGAAGAAAAATAAATACAAGGCTGGAAAATTTAAGGCTCAAGGCTTGGTCATAACTGAAACGCCTGGTCAATACAAAATAATAATGAAGAAGCTATGTAGAATTTTTATATGCTCCTTAAAGGAGGTTTTTACAAAATATATACAAATCAATTTTACAATTAATTAAAATAATAAAAAAAAAAATAAAAAATATAAATCATATTTTACTTACCTAAATTGTTTTGCTTTATTAACAACAACCCGTCTCATTGGTAATGGTGATCCCCCAGGTGATTCAGATTCAGCCACCCTTTAATTGTATTAATTTTTTTTTATTTATTTTGGTTTTTTTTTCTTTTTTTTTTTGTAAATATTATAATATTTAAATATTTTAAACACAAAATTAAAATTTAAAGATACAATATAAACTATAATATAAATATTAACATACATGGCTCTTGCTAATGCTAAATCACTATCTCTCATCATTTGTAAATATTTATTTTATTTTTTCTTCTTTTTTTCAACACTTTTCAAAAAAAAAAAAAGTTTTATTTTATTTTTAGTAAAAAAAACAAACACTTTTTCAATAGTTCAGTTTTTGTTTCTTTGAAAATTTAAAAATTTTAATATACTCTCAATTGTTATTTATATTTATTATTTTATGACTTAATTTTTTTTTTTTACAGAGTAAGTAATATTATATTTTTAGAATTTGTTTATTAATGAAATTTGAAATGAAAGAAATTATATATATATATATAAAAAAATATATATACATATATATTATTAAAATTAATTTAGGAACTAAAATGCAGAATATTTTATTAAATTATAAAATTAAAATTTAATTAAAAATAGATTTAATATAATTGACTGAATCAAATAATAGATTTTGATTTTTGAAATATAAATTGGCATTTAAATGTTAATTCTAAAAAAGGTACGGTACATTTTGAATAAAACTAATAAATTCGAACTTTAGGACTTTTTTATTAATATCAAAACCCTATGTCCCTATACTACTAAGTACCTCATATGAATTGATTTACTATTTAGTTCAAAAGTTATTGTATAATACAAATGCGGGAGAATTTTTAATCCCACTTTTAAATAACTCTTCACTTTTAACAAAATCTTCTAAAAATCATTTTTTTAGAAAAAGCTGAATTTTTAATAAAAGTCTGGATACTATATTACACTATACAATTTATCACTTATTGAATCAAATAATAAGTTTTTTTAATAACAAATGGTTTTAAAACTATTCAAAACTTTATCGAGTTATAAATTATAATGATTAATAAATATTTGATTAGTGATAAGTGGTTGGTGCAATGGAGCTCAAAGTCATGACACTCTACTCCAGTTAAGCTATAATATGATGACTGTGTAGATAAATTAACCAAGTAAGTTAGCTTAAAACTTTAATAACAGTTGTGTAATACATCTTAAGAAAGTGGCAACGGGAAATAACGGGATTTGCTCATGTTCTATTCTTTTATATTTAATGAAAATTCTTATACATCTGACGAATCTATATATATAATTTGGCAAACCTACATTTTTATTTTGAGATGGCGTGGAAACTATAAGCTTTTTTTTCATTTGTAAAACCTTAACTAAAAGGTTGAAATGGTCTGAGGTGGTGAAAAATAACCATGTCTGCAGAACCAATACTTTTGAGGATATATCGGTATATAATTTAAGCAATGATCAAATAGTTGATTACAGGATTACGCGTACAAACCAATCTAGTAATTATATAATTTACAGTTAATTTTAAAAACAATATTATAATTCTGGATAATTATAAAGATTATTTGATTAGTATTTGATTCCTTATATTATATGATCACTGATATACTTTAACATGATATATATTTTGATATTATGTAAAAAACTAAATCTAATTAAACAAATTAATTAATATACATAATTATACAATTTAAATTATATTATAATTTATAATTTTATTTAAAATGATAACATCTATTAATTTAATCCATGCGATCTCAATTTTAAAAATTATAATTCCCAGAATTAGATAATATACTCTTGCATATTATATTTTTATTTTAAAAATTTTACAAATGAACGTAGATACTATATATTATTTTTCAAGATAATATTCCAATTAAAAATTCAGTTTTCTTAATTAAGTAGAAACTAACTACGTACTTTTAAAAAATATTACAGACTACAGTAGATTAGAATATCTTAGTTTTATTATCACTAATATTGTAAATAATATAGAAAATTTTAGAAAAGTGCCCTATACCTAAAAGCTAAAGTAGCAAATTAAACACTAAAGTACCTAAAGTACCTATAAGTTAAATTATAAAAACTATACATATTTTCTAAAATATAACAAAATCTAATTTTAAATATATAAACAAATAAATTTATTATTTTTTAAAATATAAACAATGTTTTTATTTATTTAAACAAGGGTATAAATTATTTTTAATCTAATTTAAGTTAAATTCGTAAATTATAAGTATAAACTTATCAAACTTAAAAAAAAACAACTCATAACTTGGTTATAATTAAAGATTTTAGAAAATTTAAAAAAAAAAAGAAAAACTTATCATTATTTGATTAAACTTATTTAAAAAAAAAAATTTTCAAAATTAAATAAAAATTTATTTCCTCCAAAAAATTAAATGAACTTTTGGTTTTATTTATTTATTTAAATAAGAATTTTGTTATTTTTTTTAAATTAAATATACAAAAATAGGTAAAATAAATGATAACAATTTTTTTATTATTTTATGACACACGTTTAATAAAACACTAAAAAAAAACACCTTAAAATATAAATTAAGTCAATATAAAAAATATTTATTTTAAGTATAAATTAAATATAAATTGAAAAAAAATGAAAGAAAAAGATCAGTTGATCCGAACCGTACGCGTCTGATTGTTAAGATAAACTAAGAATAAAATGTTTAAAATCTGAATGTTCAAAAATAATCTAAAAAAAATCAGAAAAAAAAAATAAAAAAAAAAAAATAAAAATAAATAAAATATGGAATAAATTTTTAATATATTGTATATGAAAATGAATGAAAAATTAATATATATATATGACAAAAAAGCTTATAATTGTAACGCATTCTATATCTTATTTTGGTTTTGTACTTTTTTTTTGAATTTTTTTTTTTTTTTTTTTATAGCAATGACATTTTGGAAAAATTTTTATTTTATTTTTCTTTTTTTTTATATATTTTGTCTATGCAATTACAAAAAAAAATGAGTATAAATATGTTTTTACCATATAGGTGGGATACAAACATAAATATATATATAAGTACATAACATAATTTTGTTGTAAAAGGTTATTACGAGGTAAAATTAACATGTTTTTAAAATGATCCATATGATGAACATTGAACTTAAATGATCCATATAATGAACATGTTTCCATATGATAAAAGTTTATGTAACTCTTAGCTTTATTGAGTTGTAAGTTCTTTTCCCCCGGTTTTCTAATTTTTTTCAATAAATATTTTAGTAATCAATCATACATATCAGCTGATAATGTATTTTTAAAGTTGCTGTACATATATAACCTCAATTTTTTTCAGGTATTTAATTTACTCAGTTATTGCATATATTTAGGGGTGGCTTCAGACTATAATCCTTAATACTGATCCATTACTGATAGGAAATCATGTAATATAGGTCAATCAGTTTTTACTTGAGCATAAAAAAAAAATTGTGTAAAAAATTTACAAATGAAAATCATGTAGTTTTAAATCAACTTATACAATTTGTGATTGTGGACTATTGCAAAGTAGACAATTATCAGATTAACTGAGATATGAATTGTTAATAAGTAATGGGAAATTTTATTAATTTATTAATTTATTTAAAACCTAATATTAGAAAAAAGTAATTTGCTGGGGGAATATCAAAAAAATGTTGTTAGTTTATTAGTTATTGCATATACACTAGGGGCTGGGGATTATCGCTCTAATTCCCTAACTATTCAAATCTCATATTATTTTAAAGAATAGCTTATTTTATTTTGAAATTTAACTATATAAAAGCTTTATATTATTAAAAAAGAAAAAGAGGAGCTTTGAGTTCAAAATCAGTTTTATACAATTATCCGCTATCAGTTTTGAAAAATTATTTCAAAAAGAGACATTCATACTCGTAATTAAACTGGAAGATTAAATTTGATAATTGAATTTCATTCCCTCCCTTATTATAGGTTTTTTTATTTTTTTTTTTTCAATCAGAGCTTAAAAGGTTTGAAAACGATAAGTAATAATAATAACCATTAAAAGATTATTAATATAAGATATAATCAAATAGGACGTATATCGAATCGAAAAAATCAAATCATATAATTGCATACTTTATGGCGTAAACAAATTTTATCTTGTAAATTGTATTGTTAGTTATAATATGCTTTAAATTTTAACGGTAAAAGTAAAATATAAAGTTAGTATTTAACTGGAAAAACTGTAAATCATGAGTTTTGATTTATATATATGTATATATATATTGTATATATATTTAAAAGATAAAATAATTAAATAGCATAGAGATTAGATAAAATGAGATAGCACATTTTTTATTACCAAAAATGTCCTATAAATTTATTATTTCCGATTAAATAATAATCGATTTATTAAAATTTATTAATTCAATTTAAAAAACAAAAAAGATAATTGCAAATAAAAAAAAAAATCTTGTTTTTATGTTACAATATTGATTTTATGGTCAGTATTTTGTGTTTAAAAACTAAATAGTGGTTTGATATGTACTAAAACTTGACCATGATTTTTAAATTGAACTTGAAAAAAAAAATAAAAATTTTATATTTTTTTTTAAATTAAAATTTATTGGTAATTTTAAGTTCTTTAAAAAAAAAAATTAAAATAAATTTAAAATATGTATTAAGATTTTAATTTGATTATAAATTTGTATTAAGAAAAATCTAATAACTTTTTAAAATTAATTATTAATTCATTTTTTTTATTATTATTTTGTTAATTTTAATTTAATGTATCATTTTAAATAGATATTTAATACATATTATTAGATTTTTTGTTTTATTTTATTTCAATGTTAAAAATTACTTTCAAATTAAGTCGTAATTTTGTTTTATTTTTTTTTTTTAAAGGTTAATCTTTCCTTTAGGCTATATATTAAATGAATACTTAAATATTTAGTAATTGATTTTTTTCCTATATATATATATTATATAATTATATATTGTAAGAGTAATATATACCCCATTATATAGATAATAGTTTTTAAATACATACTATTATTATAATGGTATTTCAAATTATAATATAGTAATATGATATTAATATTTCGTTTATGATACTTTTGAAAAATTCAAAAATTAATTTAAATAGTAATATTTTGCATATAAACACATTACGAGTACTTATAGAAAATTCAAGTAAATCTATTTTTAATTGATCTTGTCTTAATAAACCTCGGAATAGAGATTATAAGAGAATTTAGAGAAATACACCAAGGGCTTAGGCTTCAAGCAATATAGACATATTAGTATGTTGGTTATTATGATTATATATATATAAAAAAAAATACTACCATATCAATGATATTTTAAAATAATTTTGAGATTTTAATACATTCGTTGAAAGGAAGTGCTCCCAATTATAAGTAATTAATCGATATTTAAATTTTAATAATTTGATAAATAATCGAAGTTATTGATTGTATTGTAATTATATACTGTAATTTTATGAAGTTATAATGTTGGTAAAATTTGGTTTTTAGTTATACTTAAAAATTTTTAATTCAAAAAATTTATAGAATTAATAATTTGTAAGAGTCATATGCAGTTGGATAATTATTACAATTATTAAAGTAACAAAAGTTGAAAAAAGTTATTAGAATTCGATTCCTTCAACTTTTTCTAAGGTCTATCAATATGCATTAAACTTTTTCAACTAATTATATTATTTAAATTGTATTATTTAGTATTGTATTATTAAAATTAATTATTGGAAAACCATTGATTTTGTAAAATGAGGACTGAATCAACTCCAAGGCATCAGGATCATCTAATTCAGTCTTTGGGTTAAAGGAAGCGCATCGAATTACATATAAAAACTTAGACTTTGTCTTTGGTTACTTTATAAACGTTTAGCTAAGTATATAAGTTTATATATGTATATATCTATATTCTAGATTCCGAATTTTGGTAAAATTTTAGATTTCTTAAAAAAATCTGAAATATTTCGTTTTTCAGAATTTTTACAAATTTGTATGTAGGAGATTCTTAATTATAAGGAGATGTTTAAAGGAGTTTTAAAGGAGGGGTTTAAAGAAGATTTAAAAGATTTTTTGAGGATTTTGCCTTGGAAATTTAGGTTTGGGGATTTTATAAACAACAATTAAAAAAATTTTTATACTTAATTTTAAATTTTTTTTTAGTTGTTATTATGATTAAAATAATTTATAATTGGGCTACTAAATCAGATCAAAAACTAGAATGAGTTCATATTCAATATAAAAAAACTTTATTCCGGAAATGGACTATTTATATAATAAAACTTAATAAATAGTGCTTAGAAAAGATGTCCTCTGTTCGATTTTAGACGATATCACAAGATTTTTCAGATCAAACAAAAGAATAAAAAAATAAGTGCATTAAATTTTTAAATATTGAATATGCCAGTTTATTATCAAACGGTGTAATAGGTAATCACTAATCAGAATCACTAATCAATCAGTGATGTCCTGGGGAATACCCTTTATTTTTTTGACAAGCTCTGTATAGTGTTCAGGCCTTAAAATTAATAAAAAAAAACTATCATTTGAAGTTAAATAATTGGTAAAAAATGAGTTTGCAAGTTTAAATATTGAAGAATTTAGTAGTAAGAGATGCCTAAGACTCATTATAGTTTCTTGTGCAATTTAGCGATGAAAATGCATTTGAAATTATAATTCAAAGTTGTTAATTAAAGATAAAAACCATAATTCTAAAAAAAAAATTAAGGAAATTTTATAAAATATTTTTTTTTGATGACGAAAAAAAAAACTTCTAATTGAAATAAAAATTTATTAGTGACGCATGAAAATTTTTTTATTTTAAATGCAAACTGATATTTTTCCATAAAAAGATAAATCTGGTAAAAAATTAAATAAAAATTTTAATATTTAATTGATTTAAAAAAAAACTCTAAATAATTCTGAATTTTGTTTCCGCCCGGGTTCGAACCGGGGACCTTGTGCGTGTGAAGCACACGTGATAACCACTACACTACGGAAACCCTTGTATTTAACTAGAAAATTTAATTATTTTATTTACAATAATTAAATGATAAAATAATTGCATGACGTTTCATTCACATTTACTTGTGAATTTTTTTTTTAAAATTTATTTTCAAAAATTTTTCACTTTAGATTACAATTAATAACGTAATTATTTTTAAATTAATACATGGTAATTATATAGAATAAAATATAATTTAGAAAAATTTGTCATCGTAGCCTTAAAATTAAATTTATTTAAAAAGTATTTCATAAAATTAATTTCCACAATTCTTAATAAATTTTTATAGAAGACTAGGTTTCGAATAATTAATTAATATGAAAAATTCTGTAATAGATGGACCACATTTTGTTTAACATTTCATGATATAGGTTTAACTATCTAACTTTTCTTCCTATAAATATGCAATTAGTTTTATATTATTACGACGGTACTGTACTACAAAGGTAGAAATCATTTGTATGCTTGTTGCTTTTTTAATTGACTTATATTAATAGTTAACTCTAATATTTGGTAAGTTCGTAATAAATTAAATATTCTATTTTTTTTTTTATAATTAAATTTTATTATTTTGCATCTTTCACCTCTTAAAATTTAATTTCTTTAGATAAACATGTTGAAATAAGGAAATATTTGTAAGAGAATTTTCACATCTTCCTCATAAATTTAAAGTACAGATTTTCATGAAGAATAGTTTTAATATGGTGAAAATTAAGCAAATTCAAAAATATGAAAGAGGTTTTATCAAACATTTCATGATATCGAAAAAACCCTTGAATCCCTCTTACGAATTAAGTAAACATACAAAAAATATTTATGGAATAAAATAAATGACAATATTGGAAGGTAGTATACAAATAAAAAATTGTAACATCTTAATGTCAAGATTTAGAGTTCAATTACTGTAACAGAATAGTCATGCCATTCAGAACTTTGAAAGAAACCATGAAAGGAATACCAAATTGCTCTATAATGTTCAAATACAAACACCGTATTTATTTTCTTAATGTTTTAATAAAAGTTTTTTAAAAATAAAACAAAAAAAAATTTATACAAACGTTCATATATTTTAATTTGACAATTATTTTTACAAAAATATCTTCTTGTATTTCTATAAATTTTTTGGTTTAGGTCTTTTGTTATTTTCTTTTAAATTTTCTTATAACGATTTATTTTAGGAAAAAGTAATATATTGATATATTTCTAGTATATTTTATTTGTAATTTTTTCCTAATATTTACAAGATTTTTCAATTGAAATTTAAAAAAAAAAAATTAAGTTGCTTTTTACGAATTAAACATTTTGAATTGACAATATTCTAAAATTTTTTATGACTTTTATAAGAAGATAAATAATAAGTAGTTATTGAAAAATTAATAAATTAATTTTTACACTACTTTAATATAACTTATATCTCTTTAAATAATGATAATGAAAAAAAAAATATTTTTTTTTTTTTGAAAATTACAATAAGAAATTTTAGAAACAAAAACATTGTTTGAAACATAATTTAATCTACTAAATCAAAATTTAATTCAATTCTAACTTCGTCATCATCATCATCGTTGTTATCTTCATCATCATCCCCTCCACTACCACCAGCCTCTTCATCTTCTTCGTTTTCATCGACATCTAAACTTTCTAAACTTTCCCATTCACTACTATCACCATCGCCTTCACCGTCTTCACCTTCTTCATTATTAGCATTACGATTTCGTCTCCTATGGCGTCTACCGACACCGCCTTCAGCTAGAAAGTCATCTATATTGAAAACTATTATCAATTAATAATCTAATTCTAAGGAAAATTTAAATCAAAGTTTACCTTGTGACTCGTCACTTTCTGAACCTTCTTCATCTGTTTCAAGCTCTTCTTCTTCATCCTGAAATGGTGCCTAAAATTGATATTAGAATAAATATTTTTAATTAAATATAAAGGGCAAAAATTTAACTACTAACTATACTTACTTCTTCTTCGTTTTTCTTCATTCCAACTGCATATATTTTTAAGAAGGTTTCATCTGCGTCATCGTAACCCGGAAGATTTTCAACTAATGCAATAAAACTACCATATCTATTAACACTCAAATCATAGATATTTTTCTTTACATCAATTGTTGATATACTGGAATAATCATAACTATCTAAAACTTTAAAACTTGTATTAAAACCACTTGTTGAATCTAAATCGAATCCATCATCAGCACTACTACTATTGAACCCATAAATGACATTTTGAGGAGAAAATTTGATTAAACATTGATCTAAAACAGGAATAGTTTGAAGCAAGTGGAATGTTCTTAAATCCCAAACTTCCGTATTAGAAATAATCTAAAAAAAAAAAAGAAAGTTTTTTAATGTTTAAACTTCTTTAATTTATATTATAACATACTTCTAAACCATTTGGATGGAAAACGCCAGATAAGGTTTGATTTAACTTATCAAATTTATGAATTTCTCTTCCTGATTTAACATCAAATAAGACACCATCTAGAATTTCATAAATTATTAAAAACATTATAAGGACAATTATTAAAAAGAATATGTTACCCGATAAAATTAATTCGTCTGTTGGGCAAAATGTTGCCCTATTTCTTGTATATTGATTTGAAATGGTTGGTTTAAATGTTGACACCACTTGACCTGTATTTAAATCGTATATACTTGAAACTTCACTTTTTGTCCCTAACGCTTTATCAATACTAACATTGGCAAATTCAACATAAAAATCATCATCAAATTGTAATTTACTAGTCAATTCACGTTTTCCAACAGACCATAATACAGATAAAGGCGATCTCCATGAAGCAGAAGTTAAAACTAATGAACCGTCTTTATTACATTTAATCATTTCTATTGACGAATTATGACATGGTGCAGAATATTCTTCATTGCCTTCATTTATATTAAATATCTTAGCTTCACCTTGTTGTGTTCCAGCTATTATTAAATTTGTACATGGCATTATATCACAACAGGTAAATAAAACATCTGAATAATCAGTTGTTTGGGATCGGATGGTTATCCACAAACGGAAGTTTGAATGAACATATCTACGATCAAACCGCATTGTATTAAATCCTGATTGGGCTTTAAATAGACGTGCTGTTAAATTATATTCAACATCCATTCCACGATTAGGTTTTGGATCTGGGCATTTATGAGGTTTAAACAAATCAAATTGCGGGCAAGTTGAAATAGGGTTATTACATAAAGCATGTTGGTTTGTCAAATATTCTGTTACAATAGTTGAAAGTGAAATACGTGAACTTTGTGGAGTCGCATCTTCCATTATTTGATTAACAGCAATTGTTGGAGGTCCTACATCTTCTCCTGGAAGTATTTGTTTTTGTAATGAAAGAGAACGAGATGATTGTTGTTGCAAATTATTAATAAAAGTTTGCGTTGTATTTGATGATGGTGGGTTTAATTTTTTTAATTTGATGGGTGTTGTTACAGTTATTTCGTCTGATGATGACATCTCTTCAATATTATTTCCTGTATTACCGTTAAAATGAAACACTACAATCAATATATATTATAAAAAAAAGAAACATTTTTAAAAAGCAACAAAATACAACCTTTATTAGAATCAGGATTATGTGAGCTAACTCCATTGAGTAATGCTATACCAGGCATTGTTAAACTACTTTGGCTAGAGGTACTTGATGCATCATTAGCACCACTTGATAAACTAGCTAAATCAGGTCTTGTTCTTATTCTAGAACGTGGAACCGGATTTGTTGGAATTTTGTAGTTAAATGGAGAAGAATGAAAGTTCTTGACATGAGGTGTTGTTGGTTGTAAGCCAGCTTCTTTTATTAACATTCGAGCAGTAGAGTTCATTCCTTTGGAATCTAAATGCTCATAAATTAGTTGCATTAATTGTTTTTCATTATATTGTATCCGAGTTTGAGCGACTACATTGGCCCTATGAATATTTGCAAGTGATGCATCCATACTATTTACCGGTTTTGATTTTCCTGAAACACGTTCTAGCAACTCTAAAGCATATTTTTGAAAAATTACATGTTCGGCTCTTTTTTCTTGGAGAATAGGATCTCTCATTAAATGTTGAATTTGACCACTTGCAAATAGCGGTAATTTTCCTATAATTTGTCGTACTCTATCTGATCTCGATAAACCTGCCAAAGCTCTGCATGCCATTCCTCGAATACAATCAGCATCAGTAATTGGTGTTTTTACTTGCATTAATTGTAATAGAACAATTATTCCATTATTAGAACATACACTTTCCCAAATTCGTTCGATGATTTCTTCGTTATATCTATTCGGTATTTTTCTTTTCGTGAAACCAAAACGAGTATACAAAGTATTTTTATTTAAGGGTGCACAAACACAATGAACAAGAACAGCCAAAGCTGATTTTTGGACATCAGCGTCAGCTAGTATTTCCCCGATTGCAGCTCCAAGAATAGCGTTTATTCCTGCTGACGCTGGATTATCGGGGACTTCTAATCTATCACAGAAAGCACTAAAAACTCTTGGAACAACACAACATATTGAAAGAACATCTAGTGCTGATCGAACTGTTTCAGCTCTAAAAATATATATATATATATATATTAAGTTTATAAATTGTTTAATATTTTATTATAAACATTTTGACATTTACCTTCCAACAATTCCATTCCATTCATAAGAATAAGCTATTATTCTTAATATCAATGTGATTCCTCCTAGTTTTAAAAGTTGATCTACTGGAGCCCAATGCGATTTCCAAGGTAAACATTCCTGTAGACTACGTACTTGATCACTTATTTGTTCTAGTGATAACTTAACTGCTTTACTTATAGGGAGAGAAACATCACTTGTTGGACATTGTTGACGCATAACTTGATTGTACTTGAAAAATAAATGAGATTCCATATATTTTTTTAAGGCAACGCAAACATGACGAACTAATTGTCTAGCTGCACATTCTTCGTCATCATTTAGTACATCATTGTTATCTTCGGCAGATAAAATTGGAAGAACTGCAATCTAAATTTAAAATAATTCTATTATACTAATACAACTTATTTACTTTTACAAGAAAATATTTACCAAGTTATACAATTTTCGTAATCCATCTTGATAATCAAACTCATCTAATATAACTTTAAATTGAAAACTTAAGCCAAAAAACATAGTAGCATGACATTTCCCAGAATCATGTGAACGTCCCAATAACCATAATGCATATTTTACAAGACTGGAAACAATATTTTTTGGCATCGCGCATATTCTTTCCATAGCTTCTTCACAATATGCTAAATAATATATTGTAATAGAGACACCAGTAGCAGCAACGCTAGGTCTCGGAACTCTCAATAAATATTCTAAGCCTCCTCGTGCAATAAATTCTAAAGCAAACTTTTTATGACATAAAAGTGATGCCAAATATTTTAAGGCTTCAAAAGCTAAACAAGTATCTCTAACATCTAAATTTTCGATATAATTAAAAATAATTTGTATAACATTGTGTTCAAATACTGGCCCTAACACCTCCTGATATTCACCAAGAGAGGATAAATATCTGAGTATTAACATTTGACTCGTAGCTGTAGTCGGCGGATGTATTGGAATCAAAAATTTTCTAATAGCTTTTTGACTTTGTGAAGCTGATGCATCTATACTATTGTCATTTTCAATTAATGGAGAAATATTTGCGCTTCCTGGTCCATTTATTAAACTATTTGAAGTTAGATGACTATTTGTATTTGTTTGATTAACTAAACCTGCGACGCTTTCTGCCTCTTCCATACTATGTTCTGCCATAAAATTAGGAAGTTTTATTTTCAAATCCGGATCAAACGGCGTTGCTAATGAAGGGCTTGGTGCTCCATTAATTTCTAAAGTAACTGGAGGTACTTGACCTTTCATTTCTTGTTCTCGACTTTTTGTAATAGCTTGCAGCATATGTAAACGTTTTAACATTTTTGGTACCAGACGGGCATTATGATCGCGAAAACTAACCGCCATATCATTTACTTCCATTGCAGCTGCTAGAAGACCGGTTGCATAACTTTGTAATGGTTCAATACTGTCTTCTGCCCAACTGTAAATACGATTTATTAAATTTTGATGATCCACCTGAAAAACTGCTGATGTTTCTAAACCTGGCATAATAACTAGAATTAAGCGACATGCTGCTATATTTAAATCTAATGAACTTTTTTGTATGCTTTGTCTTGTGTAAAAATTATCACGCAAATAATCACTAACAAGCTAAAAATAAAAATTAATATAAATGTATTTATTCATATATTAAAAAAATTTTAATACTTTTGTCATAAAATGATCTCTACGGAAAAGTAATTTGAGTGAGCGACCTAATTCACAATCTGGATCTGTTCGGGATGGATGTCTTTCATCAAAAGGATCTGGATCTTTTCTCATATATATATCTGTTTCTTCTTCAAATATTTCCGAAAGTCTACCGAATTTTACTTGTAAGAATATTTTAATAAAAATTCAATATAAATATTACCTTCTTAAAACCGGTACTGGATCGTAACCAGCTGCATTATGTGTATCTTCCCATAAACGAAAAATAGCCAATAAATCTTTACCTCTTAAAATTTGTTCAGGAGAATTTGAATTGGATGCATTTGAGCCATTGGAAGACATTGTGCCTTGAAATTGAAGTAGTTACTATCAGTAGGTTGATATAAACCTAACCTCAATAGCTATGCTTTTCCAAAAAATTCAGAATTTTTTTTTTCTTCAAAATTATTTCTCATTCAAATAATAAATAAATAATATAGCAAAATATTTTAAAAATTTATAAAGTGGATATTAAATCGAATTTTTACAGTTTTTTAGTCGCGTGCTAAGAAATTTTGACAAAAACTTGAACACTTTTGGAACGTTTGTGATAGAATTGGCAATTTAGAGTTTTGACATTTGGTTTTAAGTTTAAAAATGTGTTGTCAAATAAAAATACCTTGACAACAATGACAACATGTTGACAATTACGTGACAATAAAACTAATTAAAATTAGTATTGCCAAATTTTGTCAAAATATAAAAGGATTTGCCAGCGACTGGTTTTATTAAAAATAGAAAAATGAAAAATTTAGAAGTATTTTAATTTAATTCATTTTTATTTAAAAACATTAAATTGAACTAAAATGTTTTTAAAATTTTTTATTTTGTGTATAAATTTAAATTTGTAATATTTTCTTTTAATTTTTATAAAGTTTTTATAAAATTGAATTTTTTACCCTAGTTAATTCCACAAAAAAAGATGAGTGATAACTGATGACTCTATCAAAAATGACAATATACAATATTTCAAGAAAGCTTGTTGTAATAGAAGCATTTTGACATTTCAACATTCTATTTTTGGGGTGAATTTTTGTTATTGTTTGGAAAATGTTTCATTAAAATTTAGAAACAATTATTTAATAAATATGACATTTTTATATATTTTAAGTTATTTATCTACAATTATTCAAGTTTGTTTTATTACAATAGCTATAGGTAAGAATTGAAAAGAGGTTTAATAACTAAAAGTAATTTTTGAAATAAACCTTATAAGAATCTTATACAATTTGTTAATGATTTTATATATTATGTACTTATTTATATTTATTTTTTATTTTAGCTGCCGGTTTATATTATTTAGCTGAATTAGTAGAAGAATATACAGTTATAGCGAAAAAAATAATATCATGGCTAGTAATATTTACAACTTTAATTTATGTTTTATTTATGTTTGTTGATAATTTACCATGGTCTATGGTTATATGTGGTTTAGTTGAACAAATTTTTCATTTTTTAATTATGAAAGACTTTCCTTATGTTGAATTATTTTCATTTTCATTTATTGGCGCAGTTTTAATGTTAATAATTAATCATGTTTTAGCGTTCCGTCAATTTGCGGCAGTTTATTATCCCTTTTCAGAGGTAATCTAATTAATATTTTATTTTAAATTGATTATTAATGATGGTTTGTTTCTTTAAGGTAATGGCTTATTTTACTCTTTGCCTGTGGGTTGTTCCTTTTGCTCTTTTTATATCATTAAGTGCGAACAATAATGTTTTACCGACTGTAAATGAACAAACTCCATTATTAGGTAAGTTCTTAAAGAAAATTTAATTTTCATTAGTTTGCTGTTAATATAAATTAATTCTGTTTATATATCGAACAATTATTTTCAGTCGTTTTATACAAATTTTAATTTATTTTCAGATAATCATGATGTTGTTTCCAATTACTTTTCGAAAAAAGGTAAAAAATTAGGATTACTTTCATTCTTTAATTACGCTAAAGAATCCGTACTACCCCAACGAGTTAAAAAATCATTTTAGGATTAGAAAAAATTGTTTACAATCTACAAATCAATCACATTTTTATTTATTTATTATATTAATAGTTTTTGTTTAATGTAAATATAATGAAAATTTACTGTTTTGTAAAATAAAATTCTCAAAAAATTGTAATACTTGTTTATTAAAACTGCAACTGTTTTTTTTTTTTTTTTGTATAATTTTATAATTAAATTTATTGTAAGAGTTGTGATTTAGCATTTTTGTTTTTAAATTAATTTTGGAATTAAATGAATGACCTTTGAAATTATGAATGTTTTATTTTACAACCTATAGAATAAATTAAAAATTTCTTATTAATGATGATTAGATATTAAAAGATGTAAATAACTTTTTAAAGAAGTTTATTAATTTTATTACAAAAGTAAATATTACAATCAATTAAATTAGAGACTATAAATGAAACATTTAATAGATTTTTCGAGCTATAAAATATTCAAAATATCATTTATTCTTATATCCTATTGTACACCTATACACTTTGAATCAATGAATTTTAAGTATGGTATTATGACTTAAGATATAAGTTGCAATAATTTCAACTGTAAAACTTAATATCATAAAAGTTAAAAACATATAATGCAAAAAATAGAAAATAAATTTAATTATGTACTTTGTTTTAATTTTTTTCTTTTACTGTACCATCATTCATACCAAAATAAATTTTTTCAGCCATATTTATAAATAAACCAGTTTCAATAATGCCAGGTATCATAAGTAATTCTCTATTTACACTACTCCAAGTATAATTTGTATTCTCATCAAATTTCCAATCCAAAATGAAATTTCCATTATCTGTAACACATGGTCCGGCTTTAGCTATTGCCATTCTTAATATTAATTCACCACCAAACATTTCTTGAACTTTTCTTTGTATTGGAACATATGCCATTGGTACAACTTCAATTGGTATTCCTTTTTTATATTGTTGTCCCAGCTTTTCTGAATCTTTTGTATAATCAGCAATGATAATTAATTTTTTAGCACATGATGCTACGATTTTTTCTTGTAATAAACATCCACCACCACCTTTTATTAAAGTTTTATCAATATCAACTTCATCGGCTCCATCAATTGCAACATCTAATTTAGAGTTTCTATCTAAATCACCCAGCTTTAAATTGTTTTCTAAAATTAATTGACGTGCTTGAAAACTAGTCGGAACACATATGACATTTAAATTATCATTATGAACACGTTCAGCTATTCTTTGTACAGCAAAAACCACAGTTGAACCGCTTCCGATACCAATAGCTGTTTTATCTTTTACCCATTCATTAACAGCTTGGTAAGCGGCAATTTTTTTTGCATGATTTAAACTCATTTTTGATAAATAGTTATAAAAATTTAGCTGATAATTAATTTGAGGTAGTAATTTATTAATAAATTTTTTATTAATGAAATTAAACATAAAATCTGCTTATTACTAATAAACAAATGAAAAGTAACCTAACTGGAATTTAAACTGAAAACAGACAGACACTATGGTTAAAAAAAGCTTACAGTTTTTTGATTTTTATTTTTTTTTTAAGTTCATGAATCATGAAATGTCAAAATTTTTTCTGTAAATTTTTTATAGACAACCGGTTTTCAAATCATCATCCATCGTAAAAATTATTTGGTTTGTTTTGATTGGTTTTGACGGATAAAATGTTTAGCAACAGCTAAATGGTTGTGGCATTAAATTAGTTAAGACTCGAACCTGATATACACAAATCCAATGGTAAAGATTTAAAACTTGAAAAATATTTCGCTAGTCGCGATATTTAAAATATATTTTTTATTTTTTTATATGTATGTAAAGTTTTGTTTGTTTCTAATTTTATTTTATGAATTATTAAATTTTGAACAGATCTTAGTATTCCTATAATTTCCATAAAATTAAAATTTTTTAAATTATTTGACTAGGTACCTACTTATATTCTGTAATGAAAAGAGTCGATTTTTTAGGTACTTCTTTGGGTTTTTATACCATATTCCAGAATAAATTTTAAGTCAGATAATACAAAATTTAAGAATTCGACATCTAAGGTCATATTAAATTAATGATAAAACAAAAATTTAATTAAAATTAATTATTTTAAAAAGAGTTAAAGTCAAGGATTTTTTGATAAAGGAATGTATACATATTTCAAGAACAAGGACAATATTTTGCCTTTGATCCAAATCCTTCATAAATTAAAAAAAAAATAAAAATTTGAAGGTTTTTCCCAAAAATCATGTAAGAAAAAAATTTCAGGTACCTACCTACAAATATTTGACATTTATATATTCTTTTTTCAGTAAAAATAGTAAAAATGTTTTATGAACTCCGTTGGAATTTAAAAATTCAAGGTCTTATAATATCAAAAATGAAATATTTATAGTAATTTAATTAATATTGCATATAATATAATCAAATAAGTAAAAAGGTTAACAAACCGAAAACTTTGGAATTTTTATTGTTAGATCCAGATATGTATTTTTGGAATCTGGGATTGAAGTAGTTGATATATGTAGAATGATAGTTTTGTATTTGTGAATTGATGTCAATATATAGAATCAAAGACAAATGTCAGGGAATAAAGATATTTTATAGTTCATCTTTTTCATAGATAGACAAATTAAAGAATTATTTTACATTGTAAAATTTTGAGAAAATTTTTAAAGAGTTTAGTTAAAGCAGAACTGTTTTGGAAGAAACCAGATTCATAATAGAAATCAAATAGTATCCATATCAACATTAATAGAACTCCATTGATAGTTCATAATTCATATTTACATTTGAAATAATAACTTTTTGAAAAAAAATTTATTTGAAAACTAAAAGAAATATATTGCCTATTATTAGGCGATTTCCTTATTTAATTTTAAAAATTATTACGTGTAATTTTTGTTTGCCTATAAAAACGCATAAAAAGTTTTGTTTTTTTAGTTTTTATATTCTCATTAACAATGGAGATGACTCTGAGTCTATATGAGAGATTTTGAATTAAGAGTGATTTTAGAGCAGGATTCAAAATTAGGGTGTTCGATCATTCACGAAATCAGTGCTGTTATTCTCTTAAGATACGGATGATGCTGATAACCTAACTACGGAATCGCAACATGAATTAGATTTTACTATTTGTAAGAACAAACCAAAGAATATCCTTTTACTTACTTGTCGTCATTTTTAATTTTACACAAATTGATTTTTAAAAACAAGTTTCCTTACAGAAAAGCCGTTAGCGGTGAAAAATTATATGGCGGCCTGCGTCGCATAGCCAAGGCCTTTTTAAATTGCTACTTTCTTATTACAAGTTCTTATACAGACAATTAAAAATTAGTTCAACGAACTTGCATACACATTAATATAATATGACATTACTTAATTCAAATTCTTAAATTCCTTAGGACTTATTGGATCTAAAGTCTTAAAGTATTAAAATTTTTTTATATTAAACTTTATATTAAAAACGAGGAAGATTATAGTTGCCCTTGTCAACGTTTATATACCCGTGCATATCCACTATGATGTATAAAATAAAATAAACCGTTATTTAATTCCCTTATACTATTACGTATATTACAAAAAAAAAAAAATTAAAAAGTAAAATAACGAAAAGATTTTTACTCATTGGCCCACACCAAAAGTTGATCCGAGTAATGTTCAACTTTGCCAAATAACATTCCCAATTATTTTACCTGACCAGTTTATTTTAAACTACTCAATTTCAATAGATTCTAAGTTATCGAATTGACAACTTTGTATGGCAGCTCCCCGAAAATGGGGCCGTAACATTTTGATACGTACCTTTGACACTATATCTAGCTCGCCTAGATTAATGCGTTACAATAACAGCAATTTTAGCAATTTTAATATACCCAATGTCATATATGTATGCACGTGTATAAAAAAATCTAAAAAATTAATATATGTATACTTTTTAAGTACCTATATGATTCATCAAAAAATTTTAAATATAGGGCTTAATTATATACTATATAATATAGGATACGAGATTTCCCCTGATTCAAAAAAATTTATCTTTAAAAAAAAACTTATCAAAACAAAGTAAAAAAAATCTAAAACTAATATTTAATTGTTATAATTAGAATATGTATCTATAGGTATATGTTTTGTTTTTTTAAAGGACCTTTATTCCATAAAATAAATGACCACACATAAAATGTTAACGTTTTTATTATCTTTTAAAAACCACAAAAAAATAAAAATTTAAACAAAATAAATTGTATGAAACACAATATATTTTTTATTTTTAATTTTTTTATTATTTTCTTTTATTTTTATAAAAATATTTCAAAAATTTTTTAAATATTATTACTCTTTTTATTACTTAAACTAAACCATTGAATGCAAGGGTATCTTAAAATACAAAAAAAAAAAAAAAACACAAAAACAACAAAAAAAATAAAACAAACAAATTACACGATATATCCATCATAATACACAAAAAAAAAAATAAAACCAATTACACACTTACACTTTAATATGACCTTAAGTTTTAAATCGATTTTTTTTTTTTTTGTTTTTTTGTTTTTATTTTTTTTTAAGTTGTACATTTTTCTTTTTATATTCTATATTGTAAAAAAATTAAATTTAAATTGTTTGATTAAAAAATGAAGAAAATAAAAATAACAACAACAAAATTGAATAAACAATCAGATAAAGACGTGTTAATGCTTTTTATATACCTATGTGTATATATATATATATGCCTATAGAGTATAGAATATACCTAAACATATTTTTCTTATCAGATCTTAACATCAACATGTCAAGACCATACAATATTGTATGATATTTTTTATATATATACATATATTACTTACCTTCTATTAGTAATACATACTATATAGCAAGCTAATATATATATAAAAAATCCATATATAGTAATACCAACACAGAGACTATCAAACTAGAAGGCCAAACAGTCGAATATGTTGATATCTTCTCCTACCTTGGCAACATACTAACAACAAATGGAGGCACAGAAGAAGATGTTAGCAACAGACCACGCAGAGCCAGAAGCGCCTTTGGTGAATTAAATAAGATATGGAAAAGCGGCCAAATAACGAGAAACGCCAAACTTCGAATATTCAAAGCATGTGTAATGTCCACAATGCTATATGGCAGTGAAACTTGGCTGACGTCAAACAACGTCAGACATAAGCTCCAAGTATTTGCGAACAAATGCCTAAGAAGAATATGCGGAATATTCTGGCCCAACACCATAAGTAACAAAGACCTATGGCAGCTCACGGGTGAAGAAAAAATAGAGAAACAGATAAAATGTAGGAAATGGAGATGGATAGGCCACACTCTGAGGAAAGAACCCACAAGCATAACAAGAATGGCCCTAGAATGGAATCCCCAAATGAATTAACCAAACATGGACTAACTTGGGAAGAAATGAAGGCGAGCGCAAATGATACAGAACAATGGAGGAGGCTAGTTGATGCCCTATGCTCCCACGAGAAGTAACAGGAAAAAAAAAAATACAAAATAAAAAATCCAAAAAAAAAAAAATAACCAATATGTTACAACACTAAATAACATGTATATTATATACATACATGATTTACAGTTGTCTGGAAAAAAAAAAATTAAAATTATAATAATAATAATAAAAATAAAATTTAAAAAAAAAAATCGCACAATTAAATATTCAATTAATATGCGATATAAATTGTATCATGATAGAACTATTCTTTTAATTTTTTTTTGTATACAATGTAATAGTATACTATAATGACATTTACATATATCATGATATAAAAATGTTGTTCTTTTCTTTTGTATGAAATGTGATGTAATGTAAATGTAAATGCAAATGTTAATGTATAGCAAATAGTATTCTGTTAATTTTATTTTTTTATCATCCATAGTCCAAACAAAAAGGATATTATAATTTTTTTTTAAATTTATTTTTAACATTTTATTTGTGTGTTTGTATGTATGTTTTTTTTGTTTTAATGTATGTACATTATAATATTCATTAAATTAAGGTATAATTCGCATTCCATTGAAAGTTTTTCTGACATGATGAAAAAATAAAAAAAAATAAAAAAAAAAAAAAACAGAAAACTAAAAACTATGAAATAAAATGTTTAAATTTAAGTTTAATATTCTTTATATCATACGTAATGTACACAAACATATATACAAATATGTATGAGAATATAAACATTTATTAAAATATACAGGGTGTCCGGGACTCAAAGACGCGCACTACACTCAGTTATTGGGGACATTAAAACAAACAAAAAATTGCACTGGAGGGGAGGGGGGGTCTATTGTGGACAATTTTCGAGATATGAGGGATTAAAGATTTAAGGAGACTTTTCATAAAAAAATCAATAACTTTTGAACAGCTTACTGTAGAGAGATAAAAATAAATCCATTTTGTAGAGTAAGTTGTCAGCTTTAATTTTTGTGAATAGAATAATGATCCCCATATACCCAACAGTTACAAAGATATGAAGGTTCAAAATGAAAAAATTATGTTTCAATCTCTATTTTCTTTTGATGCACACTGTATTTGGGGACCCCCCCAGTACAATTTTTTGTTTGTTTTGATGCCCCCAATCACCGAGTGTAGAGCGCGTACTTGAGTCGCGGACACCCTGTATATAAAAAAAAAAATAAAAAAAAAAATAAAAAAAAAAAAGATTTCATCTACATGTGAGTATTGTCAGTAAAAAGTCATGTTTTATTGTAAATTAAAAAAAAAAATAAAACTGAATTTCTTTAATTTGTTTTATTTTTAACTCTCATAAATTCGTGTTACACGCAATATTTCTCTTTCTTTTACAATATTCGTTTCTTTTTGAAAAAAAATATCAACAACAACAAAACAAAGAAAAAAAAGGAAAAATTTACAGAAAAAATTTATTTTTTATTACAAATAAGTGTATTTTGAACAAAGTCTAATTGAAAAATGAAAAAAACAACAAAAACAAAAAAATAAAATACAAAAAAAAAAATATAAAAAAATGATAAATAAGAAAATATAACATGAGTTTATATATATATATATATATATATAGTAATGATTGGAATAACCAGGTGTTCAAATTTCAAATTAAGGAAGAAAAACAGAAAAGGTTGTTTTATTTTACAACATAAGTAAAAATAAAATTAAGGTTGCAACATGACCTAGTGTAATAATTTCAAGATAAAAGATCTTTTTTTTTTATCCTTCCTATATATTTTAATCCTTCATGTTTTAAATTACATTTTAATATTTTAAAATTTTAAAACTGTTAGTTTTCTGCATTTAAAGATATGTAATCATTCTATTGTTGGATTACTTTTAAATATTAAAAACTTAATTGTTATTCTGACTTATGTCAGAAGTTAACTATTCCCTATATTGAATTTTCTTTTTTTATAATTCTTTACAGTTTGATCAATAGAGTTTCCCTTAAGTTTTAATTTTCTCTTTTCAGTTTTTTTAATTTTTATATTTAATATGAATTTTTTTAAGAAATAACTCTTATGACCTGTTTGGCTTTTGGACCTACACACTCTTGTGCAATAAATGAAATGTTTTTCAAATTGAGGTGTCTTCTTATTTGTTTTATATTTTATTGAAAACAATTTTATTAAATTAAAAATTTGTCTCTGAATCGCATTGTTCCTATTGACTCATTGGTTTTCCTTTCTAAGTTCAATAAATCCTTTTAAATTAAACTCAAAAATAAAAATTATACTATATTAAAAAAAGTTGCATACTTTTAGGTTATGTGAAAAAACTTAATCTTAGAAACTTTTGTTTAGTCCATTATTTGTTTTAACAAATTTTAACTTGCATTATTTTGAGTTGAAAATTTCAGTTCCCAAGTGAATTTAGTTCGCAAACTAGTTTTTGGAGCTCAATTCATAAGAATAATGCATTTTGAAGCTATACTTCATTGGGTAATAAATGAAATGTTTATCAACTGAGATTCTTTCCTATTTCTTTTATATTTTATTAAAAATAATTGTATTTATATATTTATATAAAACTTATTCAATTTTGTCTAAGAGTTCCATTGTCCCTATTGGCTAATTGGTTTTCATTCCTAAGTTCAGTAATTTGTTTTAAATTAAACTCAATAGTAAAAACTGTAATATATTAAAAAATTGCATACTTTTAGGTTATTTAACAAAATTTTTCTTCGAAATTTTGAAACTTTTGTTCTGTTATCATTCGTTCTAACAAATTTTTAACTTTCACTACTTTGAGTTGAAAATTTCAGTTCCCAAGTAAGTTAAACTCCCAAACAAGATTTTGGAGCTCAATTTATAAGAATAATGTATATTGAAGCTGGCATTGAGTTAAAAACAATAAATTAGCTAATTCAATATATTTTGATTGTCTTAAAATTAAAACGTAATTATATTTAATATCTGGTAACACTAATGAGTATAAAGGACATATAAACAATTAAAAAATAATGTTAAAAGAATCGAAAAAAAATGTTCATTCAAATACTTCATTTTTTATAATAAAATGCGAAAATGACATAATATGAGATTTTTTTAAATTCAATTAATTTTCCATATGTTATTTTTTATGAGTCTAAAACGTGTTTTTTGTTTTTTTAATTGTGTTTTTTACTTTTTTTATATTTTTTTTATAACTATCATCAGTAGATAAAATTTTTTTCTGTTTTTTAACATGAAGGTAAAAATGCTTTAAAGTTATTTGTTTTTATTGTTTGTTTTTTAACGGATAGTTTTAATTTAAAGTAAATAATTAAAGTATAATTGTCATTCCATATTAAATTTTACAGAATAATCATATTTGTGTTAAATAATAAATATATATGTACATAGTTACAATGTTTATTTATGGAAAATGGAAAATTGAAAATGTTGTGGAAATTTTAAAGCTGTTAAAAGTTTTGAGTTTCACATTGAAAAAAAGGAAGTGCCATTAATGATCTTTAAGAATCTAGTTTTTTTATATCTCGGTAAATCTCCCCATATTTCAGAAAATTGATAAAAATATTAAAAATAGGATTTTCAATTCTTATAAAAGAATTTTTCAGATTTTGAGACTGGAGCATTCGCATAGGGTACAACCCTTAATTAAAATAAAATAGTAGTAAAATGTGCTACTATTTTATATTGGAGTATTCAATTTAATTAGTGAAGTAGTAAGTGCCTCAGAGTCCTTCCGCAAAATGGTTTGGATTTGAGCTAGAAAAATCGACATTTAGAAATTATTATTAATACTATTATATAACGAGTCTATAAAATTCAATTTAAAATCGCGTTTTACAAAATTACGAATTAACTCAATGTAATAAGATTAACTGGAGTATACCACAAAGCTGATAAATAACTTTTCATTTTAAAAACCCTTTGTATCGATTAATAATTTCCAAAGGTAAATAAAATTGTAAAGTATATTACCTTGAAATAAATGAATTTTATTTCTATATTGACATTGTTCAGAAACATTCTTCTTTTATTATAAAAAAACCAATTTTAAATTATATTTTTTTTTATTAATTGTAATAAATTAAAAGTTGCAATATTACAAATTTATGTTAAGTATTTTCTATTGAAAAAGAAAAATTGCTTTGTATTGTGAATAATAAAACAAAATATATAGGTATATATATTTTTTTAATTTTCAATTTAAATTTTGAATTTATATTTATTTTTTATTTTATTTACTGATAAATGTATTTAGATTAATAAGAGTTTTTGTTTAGTTATAAGTATTTCATTGTAATTTATTATTTCCTAACCACTTGGGAATTAAAGGTTTTCTGTATTTGATAAAATCCAAAGGTATTTAAAGGAAAAAAGATCTTGAAAATAGATGGTAAATTAAAAATATTTATTAAATAACTCAATAAAATCTATTAATTTAAAAAAGAAATTAATTGGAATAATCGCTTTATTAAAATAGGTGGAAAAAATGTTAAATACTGTTTTTAAATTGATTTAAGATAATAAATTGATTATTTAAAAATATAATATTAATTTATTAAAATTATTCGGCAAAAATTTGTTTTTTATTAATTTGTGGCAATTTCTTGATAGAGATTCACTAAATATTGCCAAAATATACTTAATTACTAAATTACAGAGGCCCCTAACCTATAAAAAAACTAAAATTACGGTATTATATAAAATTGCATACTTATAGGCAGTTATTAAAAAGTTTTCCTTTCCCGTTTTGATTATCGTTTTCATCTGTTATCGGTTCAATTCACGATTAAAAAAATATTTCGATAAAACGATAACGATATGCTAGTGCTATCGTATCAGATTTTTATCAGATCCTGTATCACGTAATGAAGTATCATAATAATGAAAATTATTCTAATTTCTCTAACTCAGCTGTTGTATTTAAATTCTACTTCCTTGTTCTGCCCAATCATTCCTTAAATTTTTAACAGAAGTGTTCCAAGTTCGTTAATTTCCACATCGTATTTATTAGTGTAATATTAGACATTTTCTCGAATATTTTGTAAATCTTTTTAGAACTCCATGTGATTGGCTTTAAGGTAAAGGAATTAAGTAACGGCAATTGCTTTTAAGAATGAAGAATTTATTTAGATTATATTGTTAGGAAAATTATTTTAACAACATTTTTTTTTTCAATTATAAAAATCTTTAATATTAAATTAAATTTTCATAATTATTTAATGTACTTAACATTTTTAAATGGTACTGTCACTTAAGTTTGCTTATGACACTTAAGTGATAAATGTTATTTTTATTTGATTTTTGATATACCCTAAGTATGTTTAAGTGTAATATTCTATTTATGTTAAAAAATCAATATATACACAATTTAATATATAGATAAAGTGATACATTAACGTATAACAAGTACATTAAATAACCTTGAAAATTATACAATTACAAACTTAGCATAGATAGATGACCTTAATAAGTTGTGAACTTTATCAAATTGACCTTAAAAGAAAAATGTTTGCAGATAACATTGACCAGAAAAAAATTGGGGTGAATATTTTTTTTTTATAATTCTTTTATTTCTGAAGAGTTTTTAATCTTGACCTGCTATTTGTTCTTGAACGTATTTACACTAATGTTATACTCTAACATATTTACACAAATGGAATGATAAATCAATGACCTTAGAGTATTATGTGGACATAAAAAAATGGAAGGCTTTATTATTATTAGCATTGTGATTCAACGAATACATAAGACAATTAGTAAACTTCCATTGCCGGAAAATTCATCTAAATTTACCTGGGGGGGATAATTATAGGTTGAAAATGTTGGACAAGAGTTTTCAATAGAACCTTGAAGAAGATTGGTGAGACAACTTAAGAAAAAGTAGCTTAATAATTTATTATAGAAATGTTTTAAAAATATAACGGTAGATGCTCGTTTGTCCTCAACATAATTTACAAATCCTTTATTATTATAATAAATAAATTTAAATACCAATGTTATACTCTAACATATTTACACAAATGGAATGACATATCGATGACCTTAGAGTATTAAGTAGACATAGAAAAGTAGAAGGTTCTTTAGAATTACTAGCATTGTGATTCAACGAAAACTAAAGGCTTTTGGGACACTTGTGGGAAAATTCACCTAAATTGGGAGGGAAAAATATAATTATAAGTTGAACATTTTGGACAAGAGTTTTCAATAGAATTTTCAAGAAGATTGATTAAAAAACTCGCGAAAAAGTAGTTTAATAAATTATTATAGAAATGTTTTAAAGACATAACGGTAGATGCTTGTTTTCATCATGATTTACAAGCAAGTCGTATTTTATTATAAAACTCACACAAAATATTAAAATTATTTTACAATTTTTCTAATTTTACCATAATAATACTTCATTTTCACTATTTAAAACTAAGACTCTACATAAGAATTGAAAATTGTAAACAAGTTTTATACATAGATAGGTTTTAAATTAATTATATAAAATTACTATGAAAATGTCAGTTTTACAAATACTTTAATAGTATTTTCTAAATACTTTAATTAATGTAAAAAAAAAAAGAAGAAAAAAAACAAATCAATTAGTATTTAAGTTTATTATACACCAAAGTACTTTAACAATTCTTTATTATATTATATTATTTAAGAAAAATTAATATAACCTTTAATATTTACTTTAATTCTTTCCTTCTTCTTCAATTTTAGGGGCAATTAAATTTTCTACACTATTTTCTCTTTTTTCCACTTTACACCTTCACTATATAAACAATAGATATATATTTAAATATCTATATATTTTTATTTATATATATATATATATATTATCTATACAAATTATATAAATATTCATATACAACTGTGTTATAATTTTTATTCGACATATACAATTTCTATACATAATTTTCAATGAGCATTTGTATATCATCACTAAATTTATTTCTTAAATAGAGTTATGGCAGAAATCTTTCCTAATTAGTTTCTTCCCATTATAATAAAAACAAAAGAATAACAATAAAAACAATAAAAAACAAGAAATATTTTCTTTACAATTTATTTACCCTAGCATTAAGAAGAACAAATCAACCATAGGAAAAGTTAAGAATCGTTATTAAAATTGTCAGAAATTTACAAAATTTCTAAATTCATTTTCTGGTCTAAAATGGAGCGAAACTTGTTTTTTGTTTTTATGTTGGGTCTGCGTTTTGGCTTTTAAAACAGGATCGCAAAGTTAGAGTAAGGTTGGACTGGGAAACGGAGCTTTACTCGATTTAAGAAACGTCGACTTAATAAATAACTGGCAAAATGTCGGTTTCCAGAAAGTCGAATCCTAAAATGTCTTCAAAATCAGAGTATTCTTTTTTTCCAGAATATTTAAATATATATTTTATGCAAGTGGACTTTTAAGGGGCTTCTTAAGAAAGTACTATTAATAATTTTATGGATTCATTAAAGCGAATCCTTGTGATGGAGACTGCATTCTCTATTGCCTTCGAAGATGTCAGTCGAATTGATAAAAGCCAAATTATTTATGGATAACAAAGAGTCCTTAAAACCAGAATATAATTAAAAGGACTTTTAAAGTGGATTAAAAAATATGTGCTTCATCTTTCTTCTTAGTTTCTTTGAATTACACAGCCGTCTACAGGTGATTCTCTCTAATATTTTTTCAATATTACTCAGTACTCAGTATACTAAGTGAATTAAAAATTGGAGCTCTTTAAGAAAACATACTTAAATTATTTAATATCATAAAATCCTCAATATTCATAAATATCCATATTGGAAGGTAACATTCCATTCCATTTAATTCAAAAGACAGAGTAAAGAGATTTATCAGATCAGAACATAGAAAACGATTTTCAAATTTCCATATTTGAACAGACAATTCGATAAACTTTCGAATTTAAATAGATTTTTCATTATTAGATCAAAATTATATATATATATTTTTTATACAGAAGAAAATTTATTGAAAATTATTATAAAAATGGAAAAATAACAAATGAAGTTAAGAGAACGTGCTATAACAGAATTACTACTTAGATCTGACCAAGGTAATTATCAATGAAATAAGAAAATGGAAAAAAATTAAGGAAATTATAACAAATAGGAGCAGGGGTTTGGGGGGGGGGAAATAGTTATTTGGTACATTCATACGAATTTAAAACTTTTTTCTATATCATGTATACCTTAATCATATCGTCACGTATTGTTTTTCTTAGTTTTTCCTTATTTTATCGGTTCCACTTGAAGAAGTGTACAGAGGAAGGATACACCGAATAGTGTTAGACGTCGACATCTAAAGTGTAATAAATATATCACGTTCTCGCTTTATATCGTATTATTATTATTATAATTATTTTACTATATATGTATATATATGTAGAAAATTTATTTTAATATATTTTCTAGTTGTATTTATACTTTTATTTTGTTTATTATCAAATTAGGAACTTAACTTTTCCTTATTAAGTAAAATAAGGTGCGGCATATGGTGGGGGGGTAAAAAAAAGTTTTTTATTTCCAAAATTAGAAAGGGAACCTAAGAAAATAACTAATAAGTTATTTATAGTATATATTTTCTAATAATTTATATTATATATAATATTAATTTATTTTATTAGAATTGGCAAAAAATGAAATGTAAGTTTTTGGTTAAGGTTTGATTACGATTAATAAATTAATATATTAAGTATTAAAAGTGTTATATATTTATACTTGTATATATATATATATATATATTAATAAATATAATAATTTGTAATAGTAAACGATTTATCCACCATATCTGATTAAATTCATACCACACATTTCGATATTTAATTTATATTTTTATTAATATATGAAAATGAAATAAAAGAACCAGCTATATATGGTCAAATTGTCCCGAATCCCTAGTGATTGTATATAATGTATTTTGATTTTATTAATTCTTATAATATGTACACGTATATATTGGAAATGGTATTCATATTAAGATTTTTAATTTATAAAACAACTAAGGTTTTTTTTTTCATTATTATTATACTTAGAATTTATTAGTTAAGTATTTGATGTCCGGAAATTCTTGAAATAAAATTTAATATTTTTTTTATATTTTAATTAATATTTTTATAATAGATTTTTTGTTAATACTTTTGTGAAATGCTTCGAAATAATTTATATTGTTATATAAATTTAACAAAATTAATGATATTATTTTGTGCTACATGATTTATAATTCTCACTCTCTATTTTCTAAAGTTTCATTCCTAAATCACACGCATTTATTTAATTTTTAGGGGATGTCACATAATCTCAGTTTAGTAAATCGTTTTTCTAAAAATTTTGTTTTTTAGAAAATCTTGCGTTTTATTGAAAATTTCATTTTTGGAATTAATTGCGTTTTTTAAAAATCTTGTTTTTAGAAAATTTTGCGTTTTTTAAAAATTTCTGTTCTAGAATATCTAATTTTTAATCTGGTTTTTAAATTTTTAAGATTTTGATACAAAATCAGAATTACCAGCCTTTTACTGAATAACAAAAAAAAATGCGATTTTCTAAAACGAGATTTCTAAAAATTCGATTTTCCAAAAATGCGTTTTTCTAAAACAAGATTTTCTAAAACGAGATTTTCTAAAAATGAGTTTTTCTAAAAAGCGATTTTTTAAAAATGAGAATTTCGAAAAACGAGATTTTCGAAAAACCAGATTTTCTGAAACGAGATTTTCAAAAACGAGATTTTCTAAAAGGGATTTTCTAAAACTAAATTTTTTGAAAACGGGATCAAAATCGTTCTATTGCTGAAAGAAATTAATGAAAAAAACGGAATCCACGATTTATTTAAGGTTTTAGAGAATATTTCTGCTAATTTCAATTATATGTCGATAGCATGGAAGAAAAATAATTCAAAAAAATTTATTTAAAAAAAATCTATTCCAAGTTACTAGTAACTTCTAGAGCTTTCTGGCTTTTACATTAATTAAACATTTCTGTAAAATAATTGTTGAGGTAAAGTTGACTACTTTAAAATAATCTTAAGTGCAAATAAACTTGATATACAAAATCTAAATATTATTTTTAAGAGACTTCATTTAACTTATCTATACTTAGTAAAAACCAAAACTAAATTTAGAAATTACAAAACAACAGAATATGAGTAATAAAAAATTCTTTCCATTGATAAAAAAAAAAAAAATAGTGAAATTCCATAAAATAATTGAAAGTATTAAAAGTCTTAAATTTTAATACTGCGTCGTCTTTTGTTTTTTTTGTTTTTAAGGGCTTTTTATATCTTTTTAAAATTTAATCAAATTTTATCTATTAAATATATTTAATCATTTATATTAATATTGATTAAAAAACTATAATTAGCCATAGTACTTACAATTAATCTTATCAGATACTTGAAAATAACATTATTAGATTAAATTTGACTTATAATATTATTAAGTATTTAACAAACAAATTTATGAAATTGAAATAAATGATTATTATGACGGAAAAAAAATTATTTAATTTAAAGATAGAGCAAAAAAAAAAATGGTCACGCTTAAGTTCGATAACCAGATAATCATTCAAAGATAAACCATTCAAATATCTGTCAGCATTGAAAATTAATTGGGGATTTTAAATTTTAGTCAATAATACGATTTGTTATCTAAAGTTAAACTTAAAATAAAAATTAATTGTAAAATATTTTATTATGGAGAAATATAAATCAAATTTTGTGATTGCAATTGTATTATTCATAATGAAATAATTTTATGTGTATTTTGTTTGACGTATTTAGATTTTAGAGGTCTTAATAATAAATAGTTTTGTTGGGTTGCTTTTTTAGCACATTTTCAAAAAATTTGTGTTAAAAAATGTCTTAAATATAATTTCTATATTAATTTTATATTAACTTTATGACATTTAGATTTTAATAATTATTTCCGGCATTTATCTATCACGATTAGCTCTGAGGAGCCGCATTCGATTAGGCCGATTTAGGACCACTTTTCCGAGTAATTCAGGCCTTATTTCATGAGTAACACGGGTTACGTTGGCTTCCAAAATGTCTATTGTTTCTGGTTTATCGGTATAAACCAATAACTTCACATAATTTCAAAGAAAATAATCCAAGGCGTTATGTCGCATGATTTATGAGGCCTATTAATTGAACCATTTCTCGAAATAGTGTTATGACCAAATCTTTCTTTCATAAATAAATTGTTGCGTTAGCAGTATGAAGTGTAACGCTATCTAGTTTTTTACTTTCGGATTGATACCATTCAAATTTTAAAATAATAAATCATTGATCGTTGATCTGTAACTTTAGTTCCAGTATCGTTTTTAAAGAAATATAAATGGATAATGCCCACAGCGTGTAAACCACAACTTATGGTGCTCAGTGGTAAAGTGGCGGTTTTTCAATCGAAAAATCTCGAGTTCAAAACCTGGTCGGATCATATCTAATAAAAAAATATAGTGTATATTACAATAATTTAATAATAAGTCCAAATGTCAAATCGGCAAAGGATTAATATTATCTATTATTATTATCTATTATTTAATATTAAATAAATAAATAAATTTGGCTTCAATGTTAATTAAAATGTGTTTTATTTCAATTTAAAATTTTATCACTCTATAACAAACACCCGTTATATTTTCAATTTGGAAACGTCAAACGATAGTTGTTTTATAATTTGGAATTTAGCTTTAGCTTCTACATCTCTCTATCTTAAGATTCTTAAAATAATAAAATTTTTTTAAATTAGTAAAATAAGGTTCCACTCCTTTGTGCTATATTGGGCTCTCTTATCGACAATTCATTTGACGCATTTTTCAGGATTAAGAAGTTCAATTTTATATATTTAATGCATCAATTCCTAGAAACTTTAATATAAGGACACTTTCAATTACACATTTTTTTGAAATAAATAAAATTCTAACGGAAATATCGTATTTCTAAATTCTGAGACTAGTACAAACAAATCTAAATGACACCTATTGTAACATGGTCTTATAATCAAATACAAAGTTTTTAAAATAATCCGTTAAGATGAATATATCTGTATAACAAAACATACGTCTTTATAATAATAAGTTATTATTGTACATATGTCATCTGACCAATGGCGTAGTGTTAAAGACGCTCCCTTTCATGTGGAAGGTCTCGGGTTCAAACCCCGGTCAGATCATATCTAATAAAAAAATATCGTAAAATTGTATATCGTAATAGTTATATCGTTATAGTTTATATCGTAATATAAAATAAAATATTAATAAAAATATATAAATAATTCTTGTGTAAGATTATAGATGGCGCACAAAGTTAACATTTGTGAATTAATATTTCATAACCTTATACAATAGCTACAGCCGAGTAATCAACGGCTTAGTGAATATTATGATTAAAGAAACTGAAGCCTAGTTTAAAATAAACTTGGTGAATGCCCTATACTCCTTAAAGGCAAGGAATAAAAAAAAAAAAAAATTGTACATATTTCATATATGAACTTCCATATATATAAAATTTCTATACATTCAATTCAAAAATTTCCTTTTTAAGAGAATAAGTAAATATTTAATATGTTCACTTTATTTTAAGTATAATTTTCTTTTAACACTATATACCAATTCATATAAATTAATTCATTTCCTTAATGTAAAGTGTCTAAGTGTCTAATATAATGTATAATTTCTATTTTGATAAGAATCTTATATTCAAAATATAAATATTCTTAAATATATAATAAAAATTATTCTTTTATAAAATTATTTAAGATTTTTTAAATTATACTTACTATCATCTCTACTTAAAAAATAAAAAAAAAACTAAAATAATATCCAAGTCATTAAATAATTTCTATTGAATACATTCTGGTGCAGGTGTATTCGCAAAAGATGAATATAAGGTGTTGCCATAAAACTTTAACAACTATCGTTATAAATTTTTTGTATTTTGTTTTTGTACTTTGTTTGACACTTTGTTTTTAACTGTTTTTTAAGAACTAAAAGTACGTTTTCTATGACTTTGAATAGTACTAAACATTATATTTATTTTTTTTATTTTTAATACTTTAAAATAAAAAATACTTATTGCGTTTTTTATTTTTTTTAATTTTAAAATTTTCTTAGAAATTTTATTTAATAGTAAAATAAAAAAAAAAATAAAAAGAACAAATTATTCTAGAATGAATGAAAGAATTATTCACATTTTTATTCATCATCTATCATTATACAATATGGAATTAAACAGTCAGAAAAATACTAACTAAAAGTATAATAATATATGTATATATATGTATATATATACAAAGTATAAAAAGAGACAAAAAAACAAATTGAAAAGGACAAAAAAAAAACCAATTCTCAAGGGATATTTAAGTGATCTTTTTTACAGAAGGGAAATGAAAATAAAGCTCAGGAAGTGCAGATAATTCACTGCATTAACTTTTTTTTTTTTCGGAAAAACAAAAAAATGATAATTTTTATTTTTTATTTTTTTTTGTTATAATAATAATAATATATCCTTTACGTATATCCTTACAACAGTGACACAAGGAACAACAAAAACACAATAAAAAAAATTCAAAAAAAGAAATTGTTACCATACGCTAAAAATAAAACAAAAAATAGAAAGAGAAAGAAAGAGTTTTCCCTTGTTACCGTCTATGTTATAATACATAACTCCATTTCGATTTGTTTTAACTGGAGAATAGGGATAAGTACTCTATAATATATATATATATATATATAAAGTTCGCATATTTTTAAAGAATAATTCTTAAAAATAAAATTCTGAAACAAAAAGATATTATATTTTTATTTTTTAATTCTGACTTTTATTCAAGAAAAAATTTTTATTTGATTCAAATAAAAAAAATAAAAAAAAAAAAATGCAAAAATGAAAATAAAAAATTAAAAAAAAAAAAAAAGACGCAACAGGATGAATGCATATAATAGACATTCATTTTGAGTGACTGAAGGCAATTTCTGGCATTAAAACAACGATTTTGAAGTCAACATACATATATATTTATCTAACATACATACAATTGTAATATATATCTATGCAATTTATTCGCAACAATTATAAAATGCAAGAATATTTTTTATTTGAAATAAAATAAAATCGTGATAACTATAATATATAATATTTTTCAAGTATTAATGCATAATAATAAAATGTCAGTGTCGTTCAATGCATATTTTTTTATTTATGCAATGGAATTTATATTTACACTTTCTTGTAAATAAAAAAGTATAAAAAAGTTCATAAAAGTATGCAATTATAAAAGGTTATATTATACTATTATGTATGGGAAGTAACATCATTCAAATGACTGCCGGCGACTTCTCCATACGAACTGATAAAAATGTTCATATTTTTTAAGTTTTTCAAGAACAAAATTAGAAAATAAACGACGTTGAAATACTCCATGTTGTTATTTAAGAAAGATTTAATTGTTGAGATTAACGTGGAACCAATAAATTTGGATTTTATGTGGATAAATTTAGATTTTTTGGATGAATTAATTTTAAATTCCTCTCAGTATGACAGGAATTATTACAAATGAGCACTGATTTTTTTTTTTTTTTTTCTTTATTTCAATTCATTATAAATAGGTATAAATTATATAATTCAAATTTGTTTGTGTTGGATGATCGTAGCTAAAGCAGCTTTATGATCTTATAAAAAAAAAAAGTATATTATTATAAGTTTAATTCTTAAAAGCTAATGAATATTGCAAAAATCAAGACGATACAATCAATTTAAAAAACAAAAAAAAAAAATTTTATAATTAAAATTAAATATCAAAATTCATAATTATCACATTTTTATAAAACAATTTAATAATTTCTAAACGTTGTTGAAGCGTGTATCTTTTCGTAATTAAGTGGCATAGCCTACTAAACAGAAATGACATAAGAAATGTCAAAAAATATTACGGAGTGTTGCCATTATAAACATTTTACATTGTACCTTTAAATTGTGTAATTAGAACTGATCTTAATGAATTTATTTTTATTAAAGATATATAATTATTAATTATTGATTAAGCCATTAATTTGAACCCAAGTACGAGTGTTAGCTGATTTACTCTAGATTTATACTTTTACAGTTTCCTAGAATCCTAAACACCATAAAATACTAATTCTTACTAAAATGCAATATTAAAACTTTTATACAATATAAAAATAAATTATAAATAAAAATCGTCACTGAAAATTAGAAAAATATTATTTTATACAATATATATATACATTTAAAACAAAGTGAAGGATTTCAAAAAAAAAAAAAGACAAAAAAAAAATTAAAAAATAAAATAATAAGTTTTGAATTCCACCAGTGTCTATCATTTACCTCACAGCATGATAAGCTTTATGGTGTATTTAAAACTTTTATACTTAAAAAAAAATATAATATAGTAAGTTAAAATAAAATAAAAAAAAAATAATATTCAGTAGCTACGGGAGAATCTTGATATTTGAAAAAAAAAATAAAAAAAAAAAAAACTTTTTCATAATAATAATGTCATTCATCTTTTTTTCTTTTTTTCCTCTTCTTAATTTTGTTTTTGTTTAAAAATTCAATTATGCGACTTTTAGTCAATTTTTTTTCTATTGTTTTTATATATAAGTTATATATATAAGTTATTCTTTCTATCTCTTTTTTTTTTATCTTTTATTTTTGGTAAAATATCTTAAAATAAACTCTTTCCACTGGATGATTTTCTTTTTCCTCAATTCTCTTATATAATTCTATTTTACAACTCTATACATTTATGCTATACACATACATACATAGATATTTGTAGATAATAACTGAAAAAAAAAAAAAAAAAAGAGCGAGCTTCTGACAAAGATCTTGTATCTGAAAGTGGCTCTGAATATAAAAGTGAATAAAATATATGTTGTTATATATGTATATTTATAATATAAAGTAATATTAATGCAATATTATTTTTTTATTTGTAGTTTTTATTTTAATTTTTTTTTTATTTTTTTATTTTTTTGCACTATGCACAAATGCACATTCAGTTTTTGGTAAATTACGAATTAGAATAGACTGATGTTATCATTTTTATATTGTTATAATATGACAAATGATGAGTTGAAAATACTATAAAACAGTGATGTTTAAAATCAGTGATGGATACAAAAATTTTATTTTAGGGAAGGAAGAATTTATTTTATTTTTATTTAAGAATTTCATTTAAGGAAAAAAATAGTAAAAAAAATAGAAGAAATGGGAAAATTTCATTGAATAAAATAGAGGAATAGGAAAAATGAAAAATATGAAGTGGATTTGTTATATTGGAAAAAAGTTTGATAAGGAAAATTAGAAATATACATAGAAATCGTTTTAAATAATTTGGGTGGGGAAAAAAACAATTGAAAATTATGAAATTTAAAATATTTAAAAATCAAGATTTGGTGTTTTTTTATTAAATGAAGAACATACGAGTATAAGTGCAATGCGGTATTTCTTGATCTATTGTGTATTTACAGATTCTTATCTCTTCGACAATTTATCAGACTTTTTTAAAAGCTAAGGATGCTTTGGAGATAATAATAGGGGGAAATTTATCTGTGGTGAAAAACCCTTTTCCCAATTAATATAGTCTTTCAACGAAATGAAGGCGGGTGAAAATTTTTGTTGCTTCCATAATTACATAGATAAAGACGACATTAGTTTTCTCCAATTATCACCATTTTGTATTAATTGGTTTAGTTTAAAGGGCTGTGGGTTGTAATTCAACATACAAATAATCTAATTTTCTTATTCAGTTTATATTTACAAATATATTTTTTTCCTGGAAGAGCATAAAATTTACACAAAGCTTGTATATCGTATTCTGTTGTGAGTTAGTTGCTTGATTTCTAACCATGTTTTCCGACAACTTTCAATTTTCTTTGCAACTGATCTTCTTCAAGCTATTTTTGGTCTACTACTCTTTTGCCCTGCGGTTCCAATCAAGCGATTGACCCGCAGAAGTGTTTGGAATATGCGTCTCCATTTCTTTCTTCGTATATGACAGAGTATGGTTTCTTGTCTTGAGATGGTTAATAGTTCATCATTCTTTATCCTTCCAAGCCATCTAATTATGCTTGTTGTTGAATGTTTGAGTCCACATGTTTTACTGTCATAGAGAAAGATTGATTTTACGAATTTTTCGAATATTTTTGTGCCTCTTTTTAATTGTGATGGTTTCTAGATTAATCCTAAAGTTTCCCGAATGCAATTCCTGCTAACTTTATCCGTGTTTTAATATCTTTTTCAGTTCCATCATTTGTGGTAAGGATACTGTCACATTCTCAATATTTATATTGCTGGTTATTAGGCGGTTAGAATTGTTAGGATTTAGTCTTAAGGATTTTGTATTTTCTATGCTAATTAAAAATTCAAACTTCTGTGCTTCTGCGTTTTGGGGAATTGAGTTTTCGCTGCATGTCTCTGTCGGTGTAAACTAATAGGACAATGTCATATGCATATTCGAGATCTTCTAGGTGAGATGTAAGTGTTCTATTGATTTCTGTTTGGTGTGTTAGGACTTTCTCCAACATGTAGTAGAGAACGATTTTTAACAGGATTGGAGATATCAGGTACTTTGTTGGACTCCAATCTTTAGACTTTCAATTGTGAAGAACCTTGGATTTGGCTTTGGCATATATATTTTGAATAATGTTTCTTATTTTAGCTGGTATATCCCTTTTTCTAAGAGCGTTCCATATCGCCCTGTGTTTTATTTTAACAAATGCTCTTTGCCAAAATTTCTGCTAATTGACAATTTAAGTACATAATTGATTCGGAACTTTAAGAATATTCAGTAATATTCACCGTAAATACAAGATGGGCTAAATGCAAGTCTTAAAAAATTTGGGAGATGTTCATCGAAAAAAAATGATTTAAATTTGTTTTAAGTTATTATCCTCCCCTTGTATCCACACTCATTTTTATGCATATAGTAAATTTATTATGAGTTAATACTGGAAAAATTTCTTTTAAATCAATTTTTAACATTTATTAAAAGATTTTTGGAGGTTTTAATTTATTTTTACAATTAAAGATTAAAATTGTTTGAGTGTTAACTTCAAGGTTTCAAAATAATAATGGAAAATTATTTCATTGTTTTATTTCATACTTTTGTTTTTTCAATTAAATGGCAAAGAATGTGAATGCTTTTATATTTAAAAATTATTTTAATTAATCCGAACTATCATTTCAGCTTTTCATAATTTTTAAATTGAAAAATTTTTAGTTTTTAAATTTACCGTATTAAAAACTTGACATTTAAAAAAGTTTTCAGTTATTATTTCTCTGAAATATACCGTTATTTATGAATTAATTTTTGAGAAATTGTTTAAAAAGACATTTGTGTGACATTCCGAAATTAAATTTAATGCAAGTACATAAGTTCTCCCATTTAGCTAGGTTTTAAACGATATATTCCAAAAGAAAACGTAATTTTTATTAATATATTAATTTTTAAATTATACATTTTTAAAAGTTCTATATTTTATTGAAAAATTGACTAGTATTTGTTTTTTTTTTAAATAATTTGTTTAAACTGGTCAGTTCTTATCATATTTTAAGTTAATAGAAGTACCTATCTTTATCTAATCGGTAGAATTTATTAAGTATTTTTAAAAGTGATTTTATTTAGAATAGAAATTAATCTAATGCCAAGATTAAAATTATAATAACTTGAGTTTGACATTTTCAATTGTTTAAAAGTTTAATATAAATACCACTAATAATTCAATAGGAAATCATTATTCAGTGAATAACTGAAACAAAACAATTGGGAAGCAATATAATGAAATTATTTTTGGTAGCAGTTTTGGCTTTCGTAGCCTGTCAGCAAGCTACTGCTGATTTAGATGGTGATTGGGAACTTTTCAAAACTCAATTTGGAAAAGTCTATGTATCATATGAGGAAGAAGCTTTACGTAAAGAAATTTACTTAAATGCCATCAGAAAAATTGAAGAACACAATAAACAATACATCAATGGCATTGCATCTTTTGAAATGGGTATCAACGAATTCGCTGATTTAACCGATGCTGAATACGCAGATAAACTTAGACGTGGTGCTTTAAATGATGTATTTGGACGTGCTGCTTTTTCTCAAAATTTCACACAACGTAATGTACCCGATTCTGTCAATTGGGTTGAATATGGTTACAGAAATCCAGTCTTAAATCAAGGTGGTTGTGGAAGTTGTTATACCTTTGCTGCTGTTGCTGCTCTTGAAGGCCAATATTTCATTAAACATGGTCAACTCATTCAATTGTCACATCAAGAATTATTAGATTGTGGTAAAGAATATGGTAATTATGGATGCGGTGGAGGTTTCCAAAGAAACGTTTACAAATATATGTTAGATCATGGATTAGGTCATGCTGCCAGCAATCCCTACTTAGGACGTGAAGATGTTTGTCGTAGAGGAGAACCACGTATGACAATTAGCACTTTCTATGAAATTCCAACTGGTGATGAACAAGCATTGAAACAAGCCGTTGCTACTGTTGGACCAATCCCAATTGATATGGATGCCAGTTTAGATACATTCAGATATTACAAAAATGGTGTCTATTATGATGCTAATTGTAGAACCAACTGGTTATCACATGCTATCACTGTTGTCGGTTATGGTACTGAAAATGGACAAGATTATTGGTTAGTAAGAAACTCATGGGGAGATTGGTGGGGAGAAGGTGGTTACATCAAAATGGCACGTAACAAGAATAACCATTGTGGTGTTGCTACTAGAGCTGTCTACCCAATTGTCAACTAAAAATTTTGAAAAGATTAATAAAACAAATTAATTTATAATTAAATAATGTATTTTTTTTCCAATTTTGTTTTTTCTTATTTTATTTGATACTGATTTCCACGAAAGTTATGCATAGCAAGGCAACTGCAAAATTTATCACTCATTTTCAATTACAATATTTTATTAATTAAATTAATTTAATGTGTAAGATAAATTTTCTTCTTATAATATTTTTAGTAAGACTTATAAACTATTAGATTTAATTGATTTAATTTAACAGACGATTGAAGTGTTCTTAGACAATTTATATTCTTCCAATGTTTATGATTTAAACATTGATTTATAAACATAAAATGCAAATCTTATATGAATATGTTATATATTATTTCTTAATAGAGTTTTTGTTTTTTTTGTAAGCACTAACTTTTCAACTATTAGGCTAATAAGATTGTGCATATCATATATACATGTTGGAACAGATGGTCATATTATGTTCGTGTTATTAAAATTAACCTTAATGAATTCCACTTATAATTTAAACGTGAGACTAGGCTTTAGTACATGTAGAAACTTCCTAGATTTTCAATACATACAATTCTATTTTTTTTTATATTGTAATATTTTGTATTTGAGTTATATTGTTATATAAAAGTATTTTTTTATGAACGATATATAATTATTAATTATTGATTATGCCATTAATTTGAACCCAATGGAGAATGGTTGCTGAGTCGAGTCGAAAACCAGAAAAGTTTTTTCAATTTTACTGGGATTTGAACCCGGGCCTTTCGAAACTCTAACCACTGTGCCACCCAGCCACTCAGTTCATGTAATTTTTAAGCTTTTTAAGTAAAGATAAGTCAAGTGATTTTTACGCAATCATTTAATTTCTTAATGCACCTTTAAAAAATTATTAATCTAATCATTAAGTCTGTTTTTAAAAATTTCCCCATTTTTGTATTCATGTTGTAAACTTGATAACAACATTTAAATTTACAAAAAATTGTATACATACCCAACATAGGACTATAATTTATTATTTGGGGAACAATTATTAGTATAAGACACCAATTAGTAGAAGTCCATATATTTTAAATTTTAGAAAATATGAAATTATTTTTGGTAGCAATTTTGGCTTTCGTTGCTTGTCAGCAAGCTACAGCTGATTTAGATAGCGATTGGGAACTTTTCAAAACTCAATTTGGAAAAGTCTATGTATCATGTGAAGAAGAAGCTTTACGTAAAAAAATTTATGCTAATGCCGTTAGAAAAATTGAAGAACACAATAAACAATACATCAATGGCATTGCATCTTTTGAAATGGGTATCAACGAATTCGCTGATTTAACTGATGCTGAATACGCAGATAAACTTAGACGTGGTGCTTTAAATGATGAATTTGGACGTGTTGCTTTTGCTCAAAATTTCACACAACAACGTGATTTACCTGATTATGTTAATTGGGTTGAACATGGTTACAATAATCCGATTTTAAATCAAGGTTCTTGTGGAAGTTGCTATGCATTTGCTGCTGTTGCTGCTCTTGAAGGTCAATATTTCATTAAACATAATCAACTCATTCAACTGTCACATCAAGAATTAGTAGATTGTGGTAAAAAATATGGAAATTTTGGATGCCGTGGTGGATTTCAAAGAAATATTTACAAATATATTTTAATGCATGAGTTAGGTCATGCTGTCAGCAACCCCTACTTAGGACGTGAAGATGCTTGCCGTAGAGGAGGACCTCGAATGTCAATTAATGCTTTCTATGAGATTCCAAGGGGTAATGAACAAGCATTGAAACAAGCCGTTGCTACCGTTGGACCAATTCCAATTGATATGGATGCCAGTTTAGTTTCGTTTAAATATTATAAAAAGGGTATTTATTACGATAAGGAGTGTAGAACTAATTGGTTATCACATGCTATCACTGTTGTCGGTTATGGTACTGAAAATGGACAAGATTATTGGTTAGTAAGAAACTCATGGGGTAAAGGATGGGGAGAAGATGGTTACATAAAAATTGCACGTAACAAGAATAACCATTGTGGTGTTGCTTCAAGGGCTGTTTATCCAGTTGTCAACTAAAAACCACTTTTAAAATGAAAACTTGAAATAATTATTTATTTATTTAGAATTTATTTTTAATTTTGTGAAAGAATATAAGTTATACTTTAATATACTTCAATGTAAGGCATAAATATTGATATAGCTATAGCACTTTTTGGTGATTTGGTTTTTATTTTTTAGGCTCCGTAAAATCTGTATTTTTGTATGAAACTTACATTCAATAATTTTTTAAAATAACTTTACTTTAATTTAATCTTACAAATGGTCTAGTAATTCTTTATATCGTAATATAAAATAAAGATTATATTAAATAAAACTCTTGTGTAAGATAATAAATGGCGTATAAAATAAACATTTGTGTATTTATAATGTTATATGATATGCTACATCCAAGTAATCAATGGCTATGTGAATATAACCCTTAAGAAAACTTAAGCTTAGACTAGATGACTTGGTGAATACCCTATACTCCTTAGCTCTTTATAGAAGTAAAAATGGAATAAATTATAATCTTCATAATGAGAAATGTTTTTATTGGATCAAAAACGAAAAGTTTAGCGATGTTTGCTTATCCGTTCGTAAACCAAATATTTGAAAAACTAAAAAGTCTGCAAAAATCGGACAATGGTTTCGGACTCTTGAATATTCCAAACGAGCATGTATCCGAAACCAATAAAAATAAAATTTTAAAATTTGGTACAAGGATGTTCTTTCTTGTTTTCCTTTTGACTATTAATTTTTGGATCAACTATAGTAGTGGTTCGGAAGGCTGGCACATGCCTCTCTAGTCCTAACCACCAAATCTTTGATATTAGTGGATGTTGTAATAAGAAACTTTTCAGTAAAATACTTTATGGATTTTAAATTTTAATTGAGTTTTTCAGATATAGGGTGGTACTAAGTCGGTTGCATTGACTTATTGTTATTTCATTACTTGTGTTTCATATTCTTAGTTATCAAATTGTTTTTACATGTTTAAATAATTGCAGTTATATGATAAAAAACGAGGAAAAGTGTAGTATAGTAGACTGTGTCAACTCTGGGATACCCGTATGACCGTAACATATACATTATATCATCCGATTAATTACTTTTGGCAAAATTTCAAACATACAGCTTTATTAGGTTTAGTGGAATACTCATATAAAAGATTGAGTTGTATGGCACCTACTTGTATGGCACCTACTCGAACCCTCTGCAGTAGACCAACCAAATTTAGATGTAACTTTGGCCATTACACTAAACTATTTTTGGCAAAATTTCAGACACCCAGCTTCATTAGGTGTAGTGTAATGCTCATATAAAAGAAGAAGTTGTATGGCAGCTACTCGAACCTTCTACAGTAGACCAACCAAATTTTGCCGTAACTTTGATCATTACACTAAACTACTTTTAGCAAAATTTCAGACACCCAGCTTTATTAGGTGGAGAGTAATGCTCATATAAAATAAGAAGTTGTATGGCAGCTACTCGAACCCACTGCAGTAGACCAACCAAATTTTGCAGAAACTTTGGCCATTTAACTAAACTACTTTTGGCAAAATTTCAGACACGCAGCTGTTATAGGTACAGAGTAATACTCATATAAAAAAAAGTTGTATGGCAGCTACCCGAACCCATGGACCAAAATGGCTGGATTTAAATAGCGATGACGGCTATAGCAAAAAAACGTATTTGCGAAAATTTCAAGATTCTAGCTCCTTTAGTTTTTGAGTTATCGTGCGGACGGACAGACATACATAGCTAAATCAATTTATTTTTCGATTCTGATCCGATCCATACACTTGAGTCTATATCTACCCCCCTCCTTCTCTGCGTCACAAACGTAATCAAATTTATTATACCCTTTGACTATATATTCGTACGGGTATAACAATTGAATTTATTTGGGGTAATACATAAGATTTTTTTAAAAATCATTCCTATAATATTATCTATTTTATTTATTATTTTCTGATTAGACCTATTTTAGGAATAATAAATTAAAAATAAATCAATTTCTAAATTTTAATTCAGAAAAAGATTAAAAACCCCTTAAAAGGGTTTTAATATAATCTTAAAGCATTTAAAGTGTAGGTAATGTAAGTGATTATAAGAATTGATTTTAATGCAAGCCTTTAATTTATTAATAGATCTATAAAAAATTTTCTATCTAATCAACTAAAGTGGTTTTTTTTTAAATTTTTATAATCATATTGATAATTTCGATAAGAAAATGTAAATTTTGTATATTAGAAATTTTTAATAATAGTATAAATACCCAACATTCCCATAACAAGGTATTATTTTGGGAAGAAATATTGGTAAGACACTAAACTCAATAATAAGTATAGTCTTTTACAATAATTCTAATAAATTATTTATTTTAGGAAAATGAAATTATTTTTGGTAGCAATTTTTGCTTTTGTTGCTTGTCAGCAAGCTACTGCTGATTTAGATGGTGATTGGGAACTTTTCAAAACTCAATTTGGAAAAGTTTACGTATCATATGAAGATGAAGCTTTACGTAAAGAAATTTACTCAAATGCCGTTAGAAAAATTGAAGAACACAATAAACAATACATCAATGGCATTGCATCTTTTGAAATGGGTATCAACGAATTCGCTGATTTAACTGATGCTGAATACGAAGATAAACTTAGACGTGGTGCATTAAATGATGAATTTGGACGTGCTGCTTTTTCTCAAAATTTCACACAACGTAATGTACCTGATTATGTTAATTGGGTTGAATATGGTTACAGAAATCCAGTCTTAAATCAAGGTGGTTGTGGAAGTTGTTATACCTTTGCTGCCGTTGCTGCTCTTGAAGGCCAATATTTCATTAAACATGGTCAACTCATTCAATTGTCACATCAAGAATTATTAGATTGTGGTAAAGATTATGGTAATTATGGATGCGGTGGAGGTTTCCAAAGAAACGTTTACAGATATATGTTAGATCATGGATTAGGTCATGCTGCCAGCAATCCCTACTTAGGACGTGAAGATGTTTGCCGTAAAGGAGAACCACGTATGACAATTAGCACTTTCTATGAAATTCCAACTGGTGATGAACAAGCATTGAAACAAGCCGTTGCTACTGTTGGACCAATTCCAATTGATATGGATGCCAGTTTAGATACATTCAGATATTATAAAAATGGTGTCTATTATGATTCAAGATGCAGAACCAACTGGTTATCACATGCTATTACTGTTGTCGGTTATGGTACCGAAAATGGACAAGATTATTGGTTAGTAAGAAACTCATGGGGAGATTGGTGGGGAGAAGGTGGTTACATCAAAATGGCACGTAACCAAAATAACCATTGTGGTGTTGCCACTAGAGCTGTTTACCCAGTTGTCAACTAAAAACAATATAAAAATTTAAACTTAATGAAATAAATATTAATTTATTCGGAAATTTTTGGAATTTATTTTAACTTTTTAAAATTTTCAGAGAATTTGGAAGAACATATTGTTTACCATATATATCTAATTTTTAAAAATAATCTTAAATAATTTAAATATTATTTTACCTTAAATGTTTCATTCCATCCAACTTTTTCCTTTTTTTATGAGTTTGGTTATGTGTGGATCTCATAAGTTATAAGCATATGCAAAGCTAATGATTTTAATTTAATTTAATTAGCTCTACAAAATGCAGTTAGAGATTGTACACAAATTAATTGAAAAAAAAGGAAACAAAATGTTGCAATATGTGTATGTGAATAAAACACTTGTTTTTACATATAATCTGTACCTAATTATTAATTATTTATATATTAGAATCTCTTGATAACAAAATTTAATTTAAGGAAAAAATTAAAATTTCACAATACAAATTATTTGTTTTTCAGCAATAATATTGCAAATAATAGAAAAATCATTATTCTAGAAAATTTTGACAAGACCACATTTGAAAAGAAAATTTTCGGGAAAATTAACTTAAAATTATTTTTATTTAGAAAAATGAAATTATTTTTCATTGCAATTTTTATTGCAGTCACCTGTAAGCAAACTTCGGCCGACATGGAATACGATTGGAAACTTTATAAAATTCAATATGAAAAAGACTATGAATCCCAAAAAGAAGAAGCTTCACGTAAAAAAATTTTCGTCAAAAACGCAGAGAAAATCCTTAAACACAATCAGGAATATATTAATGGAATTGTCTCTTTTGAAATGGCCATCAATGAATTTGCTGATTTAACTGATGCCGAATTTATAAAACAAATACTGACCATAGGATTAAATGATAAAGTAAGAGGTGCTTTTGCGCAAAATTTTACCAAAGAAAATTTATCTGATAACTTTACTTGGATTGAATACGTAAATCCAGTTTTCGAACAAGATAGTTGTCAAAAAGCATATATATTTTCAGCAGTTACAGCTCTGGAAGCTCAATATTTTTTTAAACATGGTGAACAAATTCAATTGTCACAACAAGAGTTGCTAGTTTGTTCTAAGGCATTTGGAAATTATGGATGTGCTGGAGGACTACAAAAAAATATTTACAGATATATATTATATAATGATTTAGGTTATGCTGAGGACAATCCATATCCAGGTGATGAAAGTGCTTGCGTTAGAGAAAAACCACGAATATCGATTAGCACTTTTTTTCAAATTCCAAATGGAGATGAACAAGCTTTAAAACAAGCCGTAGCTACTGTTGGACCAGTTCCAATTGATATAGATGCCAGTTTAGATACATTTAGATTTTATAAAGAGGGTATTTATTTCGATTCAAATTGTAAGAGTGATTATCCTATACATTCTATGGTTGTTATCGGTTATGGGACTGAAAGAAAACAAGATTATTGGGTGGTGAGAAACTCATGGGGTTCAAGGTGGGGAGATAAAGGCTACATAAAAATAGCACGTAATAAAAATAATCATTGTGGTATTGCTACAAAAGCTGTTTACCCAATTGTCAATTAATAAAAATTTATAAAATGGAGTTTAATGAAATAAATATTTATATAATGTGGAAAATTTTTGATATATTTGTTTAATTTTTATAAGTTTTCAGAAAATTTAAACAAAAATATTGTTGATTAAATTTAATTCTTAGAAATACTTGGCATATACCAGTGCTTCCTCAAATCTGTATTTTTCTAAGTACTTCTAATGACTTAAAATAATTTCAATTAAACTTTAGTTTAACATTTAGGAGAATTAACTTTCTTATTTTATATTGTACGTCCATAAAATTAAAATTGGAAACAGTTGGTGCATAAAAAATTAAAAAATTTAATTAAATTTTTATTAAGTAATGAAAATTTTTTCTCTACAGCTATTTTCTACGGTCAATTTCTATTATTTTGGCTTTAGATTGTACGCAAATAGTTCTAAAATTAAAAAAAAAGCATGAACTCATTTGCATTAAGTTACCAAGCTTTCCTTTAATTAAATTTTCTTTAAATACTCCATTTTTCAAAAAATTAGTTTATCATAAGATATGATACGAATCCTATTTGTTAATCAAAATGGATGATTATGACTTTATTCACTGGTTGTATACCTAGTCATAACCATTGAATAAACAAACTTATAGATAGTTATAAAACCTTTAACCCACTTATAAACTTTAAAAAAAATTGAAATAATAACAGATTAAGATTCCTTAAAACAATTGTAAAGAAATGTTCAATTTAAAAATTGAAATCCTTCAAAACAGAGGCAATCAACGGGTTGGGTTCGTAATCCCAAATCACGAAATCCCATTCAAAAAATTCCAAACACATCGCAAATTACAAATTTCCAAAAAATTTTCAACTTATTACAAATCTCAAATTACAAAGCCCCACTTCGCGAAATCTTATTCGAGTAAAGTACGAAATTGTTTTTTATTATCTTATTCGGATTGGGTATTGAAATTGGTTGTATGAAAAAAGTCCCAATAGTTTGTATGAAACTTTGAAAACCTTTTAGGGGTTTTGGGGAAAAATTCTCCATATATATATTTTATGAATTTTTTTTTGTACAGCCTTTGAAATTTAATTTTGTATGTCAAGGAGTTACAGGATTTCCAACAAAGGTATGAAATTTTGACATTTATCTATGAAAAATAATAAGTATTTTAAGAAATTTGACATTTTTATATAAGAAAATCAATTTTGAAAATTAATATTGAAAATTTTTTATTTTGGTATTTTGAAATTTTAGGATTTTGTAACTTCTGTATTTTTGGGATTTGGTTACTATGGCATTAGGTTACTATGGCATTAGGTTACTTAAGATTTTTGTGAATTGAGATTTTGATAAGTTCCCGCCATCAACACTTTCTAGATAAGTAATTTATATTCAATTACTACTATATCACTTTTGTTAACTGTTATTTCTTTTGACTTAAAAACTTTTATTTAATAAAATTACTATTAATTTCTTTCATTTCTTCACTTCCCACTCTTAGATTATCTGATTGTTTATATCTGTAGGTTCAAAAGATTCCATTTAAAAGTTGAGACTGAAAATGAAAAGCTATGAATTAAATTAAATTTTATGGTAAAATAAAAAAAAAACAATTCCTTCCTATCCCGTTATTTTCTACGGTTATTTTTCTATGATTGCGGTTTCAAAAAGAAAAGAGATGGAAAAAAAAAATAACTGTTATTTTTATTTTTTATGTACTCGAATTCTTTGTAATAGTAGTATAAACGTTTATATTTAAGTATTATATGGCTTTTATTAAATATGTATAATATGGAAGTATATAATAGTTTTATATTGTTGATTTGGCCATTCATGTTAAAACCTATAAAGGAGGGGGCATATAAAATTAAAGAGAAATTACCTAAAAAAAAATTGGTACGTGACCTAAAGGCGGTCATATAACGATAAAATAGCAATTTTTGTATTATTAAGTATTAAGTTTTTAGATTTTTTTTTCAATTGCATTTTTATAACAATCAAAGGCAAATTGTTAAAAATATAGAAGGAAAATATAAATGAAAATGTTATTTTTATTGTATTTTAAATTTCAATTTTAAAAATTATTTTAAGATTTGTAAAGAATAAAATTAAAAAAAAAAAAAAATTCTTTATTGAAAATTATTGGGTGTATTATTAATTATATAAGGTCATATAAAATTAAGAAAGTGCTGAAACAGTTTAAAGTGAAGAATAATCTAAAACATTATATTTAAAACAAAAGATCAAATACTGAAAGATGTAATTAAAGTTTATTTCGAAAAAAATGGAATAGGAAAGAATATAAAAAAGATTATTTAATGATACCATGACTTTTGTATTAATTTTAAATTTTTTTTGGATTTTTCCACCTGGATTTTACAATTTTAAAAAAAATATTTAATTTCATCTGACTGTAGTTTTAGTGTATATAATATATATAACTGTATATATGAACTATGAATTAAATATTATGACGTTTTAAATGACATTTATTATGAAAATCATACATGAAATGTTTAATTGAATTTATTTTTTTTTAAAAATTAAATGAAGTTTATTATTTCAAAAAATCACAATTTTTTAAAAATTTTATACCTTAAAATTTGTAATATTATTACAAAGAAAAATTTTATATTTTTTATAATAAACCAGTTATGAGAAAAACCAAGTGTTTTTAAAAAAGCGCATTTTCAAAATTATATAGTGTTTCATACTGAGTATTTTATCAAAATATAATGTTGGAACTTCAATGTTGACGTTTTATTTTGGAAATATATACACTGATAACTAAGTTATTGATTTATAAAAACAGGAAATTTAGGGGAGGTTCCAAATTTTTACTAAGCAATCTTTTAATGATTCAAGAGGATCCAATCCCACCTACTGACCTACCCCCTCCCAAAATTTTCAGGTTCTATGAATTAAATTGTGACTTTCACCAAAATTTGGAATTATTCTTAGAATTTTATTATCTAAACAAAAATGGTTAAAACTAAGAGACACTTTCTTTTACTTTACGAACCCCTTTTAAATTTAAAACTTTTTAAGAAAAACCGTTAACTTATGTTAAAATATCATGTTGGAGCTTTAAATTTTGGATATTACCAACAAAAAAATTCGAACAGGAATTTAAGTTACAGGTGTTTAAAAATCACAAAATTTCAATTTTCGACCCCTTACAGCCTAAAACGGGGAACATGAGAAAAAAATTTTGTTAACTGACTTCTACTAATTTCTGAGGGACTAACTTCTTCCAAAATTTCAAGTCTTTAACTTAAGCCGTTCAAAAGATATGGGGGACTGATAAAGGTAACTGTCCTTTACCTTTTTTAGATTGAAAATATACCTAATAAAAATCTTGTTATAACAATTTAAATAAAGGGCTTTATCCGACGTTGGGAGGCTGGAGCTCCGTAACGGGTGAGGCTACAGAATAAAGATCTTTCACGAAATTATTTCTTTTGCAATACCTACCCTTAGTTAAAATTTCTTCTCTCTTTTCCAAATGGTGTAAAAATGTTTGCAAACATACGGAGGAACCGACAGAGTGAAATTAATAAGCATATTTTTTTTAAAATTTTTCTAAAAAATAATTAATTTTTTACAAAATTTTCAGTGCTGTCGAAACTCATCAATCGAATGTCCTGTAGTTTAAAATTAGAACAAAATTTTTACAAAATTTGATGAAAATCTGGTGAACGATTAATTTGAAAATCATAGTTAACAACAATTACAATATAAAAGATTAATTGTATGCTTCTTAAATTGCAGTTTGAAATTGTATAGTTTTAAAAAATTTTCATTTAAAATGGAAAGAAAATAACCTTCTAAACTGTACAATATTCCCATTCATTTTTGTAGGAATTATAATTCTCCTATTGCTTATAATGTACTTTGTTTATAATTAGAAAATAAAAAATAATATACAAAATTTACTAATTTAAATTTAAAATCAACAAAATTAATAATAGAGGTGTTAAATTAAAATTGCATAGAGTTTTTTTTACACTCAATTTAAGAAATTATAAAAATTTTTTAAAATATTTTGAACAACTTTCCCTTACATTAATTTTAACCTTTATGTGCATTTTTTGTTAAGTGCATTCACACTCTTTAAAAAATTCGTAATATTGATTTGTTATAAGAAAATATTGAAGCTTTAAGATATTTTTAAAATTTAAAAAATTTGTTCTTTTAAATTTTGTTTAAAATGAGGAAGCGAGTGGTACAGGCAATATACAATTTGGAATTACAGCAAGAACAAATTTTTAGGGATCTAAGTTAATTTTGAGAACCAGAATTATGAAGTATTTTAAAAATTACACGAATCTAGTACTGTAGTACTGGATTAAAACAATGTGCTAGAAGTTGTCTATATATTGTAATATTTTTATATTCAAGTTATAAGATATTGCATTGTATTATTTGTGAGTTGTATTATTCAATTAAAATATTTGTTTTTATTCTGTATTTTTTTATTTTATAAAATTAATTATTTGAACCCAATGAGGAATAGTAGCTCACTTTAAATAAATTTGATTCAAATTCGTACCCCTCGAATGAGAGATCAACGCTCTTGCCCCTATGCCAGAAAACCGTTTTAACTTTTGATTTATTTTAGGGATGAAATAATGAATACACATCTCGATTAACTAATTTGATTCACATATATCGAATCTGATGCGATTCATACAATTGAATCTATATCCATTTCGTTTCAATTTCACAGTATCACAAACATAAAGATAAGCGTAGTATAACCTTAACACTCTACGAACCCATACATTAAAAAAACCAAATTTATCATTCTTACAAAAAAAATTATCATTAATTTAAATGTTGAACATATTGACAAGTTTATTAAATTTAAAAAGATTTTTCACTGAAAAACTTTTCATTTTATCTATATGAAAATATTTTAGGAAAATGCTATAAATTTTCCTTTACAAATATGTACTCCTATTTTTTACTTGCAAAATCGTATGTGGTGAAACGGTCAATAGAAATATTTTCATTTTCTTTGAACTGATAAAGAAAAGTGGAAATAAAAATTTTAAATATTTTAATTTATTATTAAAAAAATAAAAAAAAATGTGTTTTTTTTCGGGTAAAGATTGGTAAATAGATAGCATACATATACATGCACCACATGTACTTTATGTATATATAAATAACTTTATGTATATATAAAGTACATGTACATATGCTTGAAAATACAAAAAAAAAGAAACCTAAATTGGCACGTTTGATCTGTTTGTTTTTGAATGAATGAACAAAACTGCAATAAGGAATCGGGAGCCAATTTAGTTTAAATGTAAAATATAGACAATTTCAATTTGGTAAAAATTTAAACTAAAGCAATAACCGTAAGAATATTGTGAAAATTGTTCAGAAAGAAAAATATTTAATAAGAACTTACTATATAATAGAGAATATTATATTTTGCGTGTTCTATTGCGATGATTACAGTATATTCTAGTTTCACTTCCCATTTTTGGTTTTTTTTTTTCTTTAAATGAAAATTAATAGTTTTTATAATTCGAGTTGCCATCATATGCAAAAAAAAAAAATTTAATTGTTAAAGTAGGAAGTATTTTTAAAGCTTCAAAATTTCTTTGAAGATTTTAAAGAAATTTAGAAGGGTTTGTTCCAACATAAAGTGTAAGCTCGAAAATACTAGTAAAAATATTTTTACTCTAAATAAATAAATTTAATTTTTAAATCAAATTTTAAATTAATTTGAAATCATTTTGGAAGAACAAAAAAACTCCAGAAAATGGTCTAATATCACATATGTGTAGCTTTTCAAAGAGTGCAGTAAAGGGTTAATAGTTACAAAAAGTAGTAAAAGTAGCTGCGAATGATTAACATAAATATATGTGAATCATTCCAGTTTATTACACATTAAGGTTTCAAACATGTGTCGCTCGTTTTATATCGTTCTAAAAAGAATTGAACTGGCTTGAACTGAAACAGGGTTCATCAGCACAATTTAACTAGGGACAATATCTAAGGCCTTACAAGGTACAAGATTATTTTCCATAAACCATAGCTTTACTTCAATTTCATGTCAAATTAAGTTGAACTCAAAAAAGTTATTTAAAATTATTAAAATATGAATAATTAATTTTAATGACTAGTCTGGTAACACTTTTTTTGATAGTTGAAAGTCGGTATTTTAATACTGAAAAACTTCATGTCTAAGGATATTTTTGTATTTTAATGTAATATTTTTATTTTGTTTTTTTTTATTATTATTTTTCAACAATTTTTATTGCATTTTAGCCACCGGTTACATTTAAGTTTTCATATGTATATATATATTATATTCCCTAGGGATCCGTATTTTCATTAAGACGGGAAAAATTTGTGTTTTCACTCTGGTGTCTCATTTTTTGTTGTTGTTGTTGTTGTTGTATTCTTTTTACTTACTCCAATAATTTTTATTATTTTATATATTCTAGAAAATATTTTCAAATAAAACGAATTATTTTCTTTTCTTACATTTGTTGACCCAATGGAGTCCAAAAAATGTTTATGTATATATATATATATATATATAGATTATAATGTATGTATTTGGAGGAAAAACAAAGGATTTATTACCATAAATGTTATAAATTCCACAAACTGCAACAATAGTGAAACAGTTGAGTAAGAAAATCAAAAAAAGAGAGTAAAGAAAAAAATTAATTGTATTAAAACGGAAGTAAAAAAATAAAAAAAAAAATAAAACAATTTACTGTAAAATATATGCACATATTCACATAAGTATTCCATGTTTAAGAGTTTTTCTAGTTTATTCTTTGAAAAATAAATACACTTGAGTACAAAACTAAAAATATAGCGAAGGCTCCCTAAAACATATTGAACTGATTGAATTCAACCGGGGTTTGGGAAATTTGACAAGGAACAATGACTCTTCAATATTACTGATCAACTGTTAGGCTAATAAGTCTGTCTATACTATATATGTGCGTTTTGAATCCACATAAAATTTGAAAATGAAACGTCAGAGATTTTCAATAGATATAGTTCTATTTTTGTTTATATTGTAATAATTTTGTATTTGAATTGTATATTATGTAATATTCTATATCTGTGAGTTATATTATTCAATTAAATTATTTGCTTATATTTTATATTTCTTTAGATTATTATATTTATGTATTTTTTATTAAAGATATATAATTATTATTTGAAAACGTCATTGATTTTAACCAAGTGGCGAATGGTAACTGAATTGAAACGAAAACCTGATAAAGGGTTTCTCACTTTTACCTTTCGCATGAAAGGAAGCCCCCTAACAAATATGCTTCCGAGCCGTTAATAGGATACTAATTAATAAGCTTTCACCTAACCTGAAATGTTAGGTTAGGTTTCACCATATCAATTTAGAAGAAGTAAAAGTATTAATGAGGCAAGTCATTAGAGAAAAATTCTTGAATTGATTAAGTAGTAGAATTGGTCGAATAATCATCTTAGGATTGAAGTTAGGTATTGATGCAATAATATTATTTGGAAAGATGCAAGAAAATGAATTTTCTTACTTTTACTTAGAGGTCACTGTTTAGTGAGATTTGCATTGCTAACATTGCAATTTCATCCTTCTAAAAATCATTTGACAAATGGCATAGTGGTAAAGATGCCGCCTTTCATATGGAATATCTCGGTTTCAAAAACCGGTCGTAACATGTATAATTAAAAAAATATCATAAAATTGTATAATTATATCATAATTGATAATATCGTAATATAAGATAAAATTTAATATAAAATAATTCTAATATTTGATTTAATTGTGAATAATAGCATTCACAATCTTATACAATAGCTACCGCGTAATTAAAGGCTTAGTGAGTAAAGGATTAAAGAAACTATTCTATATAGACTTGGTGAATGAGCTATACTCCTTAAATTAGTTCAATAAGGGATAAAAAAAATCTATCCAAAAATTGTGCACATAATATTATGTGCACTAGTGTATCTAATGAAAAAACCTAGCATAGGTATAATAAACGATAACAGTATAAAAGGAAATTTATCGCAAAAGTAAAAGAAAAAAAAAATATTTTCTTTTAAAAAGTAAAAATGTGACGTTTTATTAGCACCTTCTCTTTACTCCCCTGCGCAACACTACAAATGTCTTAAGAAATTCTAGGTTAGGTATTTTTTTTACCATTTAATTATACACCGATGACTCTGAGTTAGGTTAAAAAATCTTGAATTGTGTTATCAAAGAAAAAAAACGGATTTTTTTTTTCGAAAATTATGTGTGATTTGAAAATAAGTTTGAAAACAAAAAAATAGTATGGTATCTACATTTAAAAATCTAGGATTTTTTTTTCTCTAACTACTAATTGAATTAAATTTAAAAAGATTAAGGTAAAATGATACCTTTAAGTTTTATTATTTGTTGTTGTAAGAAAACTAAATTGAAATTTAGTAATAATTTGGAAAAAAAAAATGTGTAATTATTTAATAGATTAAATGATACTTATAGAACAAACACTTTTAAAATATGAGAATATTATTTTCATTAAAAATTATTCAAATGGAGGTTTTTTAGCGGAAATAAATGTTGATTAAAATCGCAGTAAATTTCAACGATGTTCGAACGCCACAAATGTCAAATAAAGTTAAAACATGTGAAAATGTATGAGTCTTAACAATCCGAATGGCGTATAATATTCAAAGAGAAAATTTCAAATTTGTTTGAACTTTTTTCCCGTTGAAAGGCGTTGATTGTCAGATTTGTGCTGTCAAAAAGTAAATCTGTTCTAGTAGTTCTAGTGAATAAATTTGTTTCCATTTTGTTCTGGAGTTGCTAGATGTAAACAATTAAAAAAATAAAATTTTAAAAAAATGAACAAATGGATTTAAATGAAAATTTAATTATTTTGTCAATGTTAGTTTTTGAAAATTTGAACGTCGTTGACATTGTCACCAAAAAATGTGATCTATGATAATTCGCGAATGACGCTCGTGAATCCGTCGACATTGTCTAAGGCTAAAAATATGAATTTGAAAAAAATTTTAATTAATTATTTTAAAACTTTATTGTTTAGAATTTGGCATCAATATCTAAAAGTATTAAGGTATCAAATCACTTGTCTGATTAATAAAGAAAACATTGAAACATTTTTAAAACAGAAGCTAAACAACAATTTCCGTAAAAAGTAAAAACTTAAAACTTTCTATGCAATGAATCAAAGTTAAAGTTCTTTAGCATTCATTTTGTCTTAAATTACTTCATAATCGATTATTCAGTTAACTTTTTTTCAATATTTTAAAATCAATTTGAGATTTAAATTTATTGGAAGTTTTTCAAACTTTAAATCAAAAAATCTGTTAATAACGATGATTCCAAATTACTTGAAGCGTAAAAAAGTTCGAATATATAAATATTATAAAATTATAACTTAATTTATTTGTTAATATTGCCAGTTAAACGTTCTTTTCATAAAAAAATGGAAAAAATTTTTTTTATAATTTTTATTTCTGAAATTTAAAAACTTAAAACTTTTTTATTCAGTACAAAATTCCCAAAAAGAGAAACTTCCTTGGAAAATTTGATTTTAAACTATTTTTCTGCTTATGGTTCAAAATTATTACAAATTGCAATTTTTAAATTTACTTTAAATGTGAAAGGGAGGCGGCAGCAGACGGATGTTGTTGACTCTTGCCTGTTTTGAAAAAAAAATTGAATTTGAAAAAATTGACTTCACTGTTTGGTTTTTAGCTGCTAGTTTTTATAATTTTTGTTAAATATTGATTTTATTTTTAAATATAGAGAAACTTTAGTTGGAAAGGGCCGTAGGTTTATTGCCTCTCACCCTTGTAATCATTGAAGCAGGTGCATTAAATTTAAATAAATAAATTGATTATGTTCTTGATTTTGATAAAGAAATTTAAATGGGGACTAGCAAAAAAGATAATGTTGCCCTTTTGAATGTTGTAACAATCTCTTTTTTCTTACAATTTAGTAATAATTCCAAAAACTTTTTGAATTTTTTTGGAAAAGGGCAACCATTTCTGTTTTGTTACAATTTAGTTACACTTCCAAACAAAATTTTTATCCGGGGAATAATATCACATATTTTGAGGGACTTATGACACACTAAGGTGTGTTATTACTCCCCGGGAACTAATGAAATATTTGGATGTGTCATTAGTCCCTTGGGGACCAATGACAAAGGGACAAATGACAAAGGGACAAATGTCATGCCGCCTGTTATAAGACCTAGTACTATCTCATGTTTAAGTTGTATGTAGAATTCAATATCCTTGAAATCTCGATTTGTGCATCGATTATTTAGATTAATCCTTCCCTTATTTGCAAAAGTATATAGCGATTTCTTAGATCAATTGCTGGAAAAAAGTTTAAGATTTACAAGTCCCGATAAATTGGAATATGTGAAACCAAATTTTTGAAATTCCTTAATTACATCTAGGTAAAATGTACTTTAACTTTTATTTTAGCTACCCTGGTAGGATCTAATGTTAACGATTCATAACAATTGTGATTTAGGAAATTTAAATTGTTCGCAATGGAGGGTAGAAAATTTAATATAAAAAATCTAATAAAATAAAAAATGATTAAAAGTAATTAGACTATTAAGAAAACAAAACCTTTCCTACATTGTAAATTTTAATTGAATTTATATGAGATGAATGATAGAACTTAATGCAATTTTATGAGAATTTAAGGTCCCTAATATACGTGTATCTATATACAAAATATGTACACATATAAATTTTATTAAAAACTTTCGAAATTTTTCAATTTCATTGTTCATTGAGTAGAATATAAGCAATAAAAAACTTAAACAAAGTGAAAAAAAAACTCAAAAAAAGGTGAATCGTTGCCACATTTTATGATATGCAAGAAAGGGAAATAAATGATTATTATATTATACTTTAATATAATAATTTATAAAAGTTTTAAGAAAATTTTTTACATAAAATAATTTTTTAAAAGAAAATCTCTTTAAATTTTTTTTTTTTCCCAAATAGAGTTTTCAAAGTTTTTACAAAAGTACAAAAAATTAGTTGAAAGTAGAATTTTTCAATTTCTATTTTTAAGAAATTTAAAACCAATCATAAAACAATACGTTGCAGAAATTTTATCTTTTTGCAAAAATCTATTATTATGATAATGAAAAAAAATCTGATAATTTGCTTTTACAAAGGCTGAACAAGAAAAAAAAAGTGCTCCCATTGAAGAAATTGAATCGAATTTTTATTTTTTTGTTTTCTCTTGATAATTTCAATTTCAGTTTACATTGTGTTCAATTATAATGGTTCTAATTGTAAAAAAAACAAGTGATAACAAGTGAGGGAAAAAAACCAAGGGTTTTTAAAAAGCACATTTTCAAAATTATATACGGTTTCTTACTGAGTATTTTATCATTTATTTTTATAAAAATATATATTGTGATAATATTATAATTTTGTTATTTCATTAATAATTAATTATATGACTAATAGTGAAATACTTAGAATACAACCCCAATGCATTCAATAAAACCTGTTAATAAGTGCAAAATATAATGTTGGAGCTTCAATGTTAACGTTTAATTTTGGAAAAACTTACACTGGTGAATAAGTTACTGTTTTATAAGAATATAAAAGTTTTAATTTTGAAGACCTAGTAGCCCTTCAATGGGGAAGGTTCCCAAATTTTTGCTTAGCAAACTTATGATGGATCTGCTCACCCCCCTCATATGTTCACCCTTCCATTTTTTTCCGGTTCTAGGAAATCAATTTGGAACTCCAACAAAATTTGGAATTTTACCTAGAATATTATTATCTAACCAAAAATGGTTAAGACTAAGAAACAATTTCTTCAATTTAAAGAGACCCTTTCAAATTTAAGAAAAACCTTTAACGAATGTTGAAATATAATGCTGCAGCTGTAAATTTTGCATATTTGCAAAAAAAATTTGAACAGGTGTTAAAGTTACAGGTGGTTGAAAATAGCAAAATTTCAATTTTCGAGCCCTTATAGCTCCTAAACAGGGGGCGTGACAAAAAAATTTTGTTAACCGACTCCTATTAATTTTGGAGGACCTAACTTCTCCCAAAATATCAAGAGCCTAGGTTGAACCGTTTAGAAGATATATGGGAAGATAAATTTTGCAAAAGTTGAGTTTAGCTTAATGGTAAATTTTAGGACCGTATGGTAACCCTATACATTTTAGCCTTATATTTTTGTGAAGCTTATAAAATCAGCTATCTTTTGCCGGACAGACGGACAGACGGACGGTCAGAGTGAAGCTATATAGGCACATTTTTACAAATATTTTTGAAAATGTGCTAAAAACACAATCAAATTATAAAGGAAAATAATAAATTTGAAATTTTGCATTATTTAAATAAAAGTGATAAAATGTGAAGTGTTTAACTATAAATTTTTTTGTACAGGGTGAGCCAACTTAAACTGTTCTCGGATTTTCCCTTCCTAAAATTTTGTAGTTCTTTTTTATGACATATCCATTTAAATGTCAATGTACTTCATCGCTCATAATGAGAATGTTTGAAAAGTTGAAATTTTGACAAGTTCTTGTACATTGAGAATTATGTCATAATAAAATTTTATAAAATTCTTTATTTTTATATATTTATTTATTTTTAAACAGTCTCCACATACAATGTAAAAAGCAAGAGATTCAGTCTTTACTTTTCAGGTGTGGCAGATATTTTATTTTTATATTATGATATTAAGCTATTATGATATAAATGATAAATTATATTTTTTTGATGGATATAATCTGACCACCCGAGACCCTTCATTGTGTTGTACCGATGTTAGAACATCAAAAACCGATGTCCTAACCACAGATTCACGGATCGGATGAATTCTTTATTATCTGCAAATAAATTATTAAATAGAACAAAAAATAAAAAAATTATAAGAATTTCAAATCAGTCAGTCATCAAGTTGACTCACCCTGTGTAAGACTGGATATCCTGAAATTCTGATAAAAACTAATTTGGAATGTTGCTGCACATCCAATAGTTTATTTTTTGATCACATAATTTAGTTTCTCCCATGGTCGTTGATTAAACATAATAAAAGTATCGGATATATTATTCATATGCATTTCAAAACCTAAAATTAAACTTAAAAATATATATTGAGTTAAGTTCAGAATTTTTCTTCACTTAAATTTTCTAAAATTTTTATTAGTTCGAATGTTATTAATCTACATTTTGCAAAATTATTAAAGATAGTAGAGATAAGATCTAGTTTAAAAATTTCAGAATCAATCATAGAAAGGTAAATACATAAAATTTTAATAATTTAACTTTTATGTTTGACATTTTATGCGTACGACTGATTATGACAATTATAGTTAGGGTTATGATTTTGTACATCATATGTAATCATATCGAAACTTCATATAACATCATATGACTATTATGGTTATCCATGAACTTCCATATGAGTACACTTCAATCAAAATTTTGAATATGAATTTAAAATCGCGTATGTGTTTGGTAGAAAGAAATGACTAAAAAAATTTACTTATCAATGTTGTAGTTATTTTACAAGTATAAGTTCCAGAAGTTTGACTGTTCTCTAAAATAATTTACCTTGCCTTGAAAAACGTTTTAATTTTTTATCTGAACAATGACAATGTCATTTAAAATGGAAAACACTTAAGTATTTACCTAAATATTGTCAAAGGAACATTATTTCCTAATAATAATAAACATCTCTTCAAGTATTTTAAATAATATTAGATATTTTTTAGATAAGATTAATTAAATTAAAAATTTTAATTCCTTGTTTTTGTTTATATGTTTTTTGGTTTTTCAATTTTTGACTGACAAGATAAAGTCTTAAATGAAGTCAATTATTGAAGTGATTAAAAATAAAATATTTAAAATTGCGTTTAATATTAATATTTACATTAAAATTAAAAAAAAACACTTCTTTAAAATACAAATGACACAGATATCGTATCTAAAGTGTTAAAAACTAATTGTGTGTAGTGAATCAAGGACACAATATCTATGTATACACGAATTTGTATATATATTTTAAATATATTTCAACGTATTTGTGTTTTTAAATAAATTTATGTAAAGTGTTTTTAATGACTTTTCATTATTTCATCAATTTTTATTAATATTTCAAAATAGGTAAAGCGAATGTTGTTTCAAATCAATGTCAGATTCATGTCAAGTGTTTCAAAACAAACAGCAAATAATCGGTTTGGGGAAGTTTTTTATTGAATGGTGTGACACATTTAAATTTGAATTTATATTTAAAATTTTACATGATAATCTTCAAATTTTGTATTCAATGTCTTCCTTATAAATTATAAAATTTGAGTTCTTTAAAAACCTGTTTAAAGGCACTCTTTATGATATGTGATAATTGTACTGTTATTAAAAGTGTGTCATTATTTTGACAGTTTTAATATAATGTGTCAATTTTTGATTTTTTTTATTTTTGAGTTTTATTTTAATTGATTTTATTGATTTTCATTTGATTAAAATAAAAATTGATTATATTAAATACATTATTATTAAAATTATTTGAGCAAGTAACAAATTTAATTAAATTTAATTAATTTTTATTTAATGTTTATCAGAAAACAGTTTAAAAAGTATGATAGGTATATTAGTAGAATCTAAGATAGTTAAGGGGCAAGAGTAGTTGTAGAAGAGTAGTTTTATTAAAATAAAAACTAGTGATAAAGATGAAAGCTATTTAAAAAAAAAATAACAAAGCTAAGAAGAACAAAGCAATAATTTTCAAGTTTTGAGAAGTTTAAAAGATAAATTTCTAAAACAAAAAGAAATTGTATTCCATTGATCCAAGATTGAAAGCAATTAGGGAAAATGTTTTTAAAAAAGGAGATTTAAAGAACAAAATAATTAATATAATAATTCACCGGCTGGGTGGCACAGTAGTTAGAATGCCGAACATTCATGCGAGAATCTCGTGTTCGAATCCCAGTGAAAGTGAAATAACTTTTATCTGGTTTTCAACTCGACTAATCTACAATTCGCCATTGGGTTTAAATTAATGGCCTAATCAATAATTAATAATTATATATCTTGAGTAATAAATCTATTAATATAACAATATAAACAAATAATTTAATTGAATAATATAACTCACGGATACTGAAATACCTTATAATTCAAGTAAAAAATTAATACAATGTATAAAAAAATAAAATTTGTATTTTGAATATTGTATCTTTTGAAAATCTATGATTACTCTAGATATTATAAAGAATAGTACTATCTCATGTTTAAATTGTATGTGGAATTCATTAAGATCAATTCAAATAACAAGAATATAATGAGATAGTTCTGTTGAAACATGTACCAATATGGTATAGACAGGCTAATTAGCATAATAGTTGAACGGTTAGCACTTAAAAAATAATAATTATTTTGTTACAAGTAAATTAAGAGAAAATAAATTAATATTATTTTCAATTAACAAGGATTAAAAGCAAGGATAATGAAAAATAAGAAAGAATAAATTAATTTGGTTTAATGATTAAAAAGGTCATCAATTAAAAAGTTAAAAATTAACTGAATTTTAAAGGTTTAAAAAGATGTTTAACTATTTATACTTGATATTTTTAAATAATATTTTAAGTTTCATTTTATTTATTTGTTTTTAAATCATTGAATTTCAATCTTTGTTAATTTTTGTATTTAATTATTAGAAGAAGTATGTTAAAGGTTTTACTTCAATTTTTGAAAGGAAAGTATTGTAACTATGATAATTTTTTGGAAATTTAGACAATCTTTAATTATATTGTGACACAAGCTAATTTAAAATGGAGAAATTAAATTTACATTTTTAGAATTATTTTTAAATACACCGAATCTACGTGTTACTTTACTCTATTTAATAAAGGCATGTAAGAGCAAATCAAAAGAAGAACTACAAATGTCATTTTGACAGTTTTTGGATTGACATAATTATTTTTAGTTTCATTTATTGTTTTTTTTCTTACTATTCAAATGTTTGTCTGATTTTTGTCAAAACACAATTTAAACTTTTATATATTACATAATATATATAGATACAATTTTAACCTAAATTTAAAATATTCAAAAAAATAGAAAAACAAAAGTAAAATAAAAATTTGTATAACTATACTCGTATTAAGACATTTTATACAATGTTCAATTTAAAAATGTAACACAAAAAAACAGCTAAAATATAAAAGGGTCTTTTTATTCAAAAAGAAAGAGAAAGGTTATTAAAATAATTTATTTATTGTTAAATTTAAATATTTTACTAAATATCTATATATTATACATATATATTATGTTTACCTGACATATATATTTTGTAAGTTAAAATATACATGTATCTCAGTTGTTTTAGTTATTTTTGTGTTTTCTTTTTTTTTTTTAAAAAAATTGTAAAATTTGCATAAAAATAAAATTACTTTCATTCTTTTTTCTTCTCTGTGTATTTACTTTAACTTCAATTTCAATAATAATTTATATAAAAAAAAAATAAGAAAAAAACAAAATTTATAATAATAAAAATGATATAAAAAATAAAAACAAAAATAAAAAAACAAACTAACAAAAAAAATACTATAAAGAAAAATTGAATGAGAAAAAAATAATAAGAAAAAAAAACAAAAAAAAACCTTTTTACAGACTTAAATCTGAAGGATTTCCAATTGTTTTTTTTTGTGTTTCTTTTCGTCCATCAGAATCTTTAAGCTTTAAGCTTTTAAATAAAATTACATTATAAAACTAGATGAATTTTTTTTTTAACGAATTTTAGAATTGCCTTTTACAAAATATTTCTTTTGAATTTTAAAAAAAAATTTACAATACTATAAAAAAAAAGTTGGAACAACTACTAATTTTAGAAAAACACTTTGAGAAATGCAAAACTGTTTCATTAGAATTGATCAAAAGAATTTCACATGTACAATTTAAACATGATAGTACTACGCCTTATAACATATAGAAATATCTTAATCAAAAGTTTAAAATCTTGTTTTATTTCATAGCTTTAGTTTTACGTTTATTGTAGCCCATCTACAATAAACGCTAAGTTAAATGTATTGAATTATATGAAAGTGTCTATAATAGACGAAGCCATGTCGCAGCAAGTACGCAGTCATTAAAAAAGTTGTTTAACTTTTAACTTTTTCGATTTCTCTACGTATTCAAATGTCAAATAATTGAACTTTGGAAAATAGTTTTTTTTGAAAAATAAAAAACCACCTTATCAGAATAAAAAATTAGTAAAATTATTAATTTTTTTTTCTATCTTGGGTTAAATAATATCAAACCATTATTCAAAATAGTAATAAAATAAACGTTAAACTATTGAATATTTTTTATTTTATATTTTTATATTTTAATTCATGAAATTTGTAAACAAACCAATGTCAAAAAACGCTGTCATGTATATTTCATTGTAGACACTCCTTTGTTGACTAGGTAATGAAACGGAAACGAGAGCCTCATTGTAGATAGGCTATTATAGAAAATAGGTAACTTAAAGATCAAACTGACTTCAAAATGGAATATGTATGTGGTAAAACTGTTTTAAAACTACTTTGGACTACAATGTATTTATAATCACTCTCTTACAATGTTGATTATATTATTAACTACAAGTTTTTGTCTACAAATAAAAACGCACATTATGTGCTTAGACAAACAATGTTGAATGTAGAACTTTGTAGACTTTTGTGCGTAAAAACATGTTGGACGCTTGACTTTGTAGAACTACTTTATATCTATGCAATTTTTAAGTCAGAGTTAGTTTGTATTTAGTAAATTGTATTTTTGTACTTTATTTTAATTATACTTTGTCCAATTTTTTATTTTTGGATTCTAATGTTGAATTTTTTACTCAGTATGTTTAGTTTTTATGTAATAAAAATTTTGAAAAAATCTTGTCCTATCCTATCCTATTTAATCGCTACACAATAAAAGAATGTACACAATTGTGTTGCAAATTTAGTTTCATCTGATCGATATAGCACTCATTTTTACATATTATAGCGGGAAATGGATTACTTTATTTTATCTAAAAATTGGACCTAACAGTTGAGCTCAAGAAAAATTTGTATACTACAAAATCAATCTAAACAAAAAATAAGGGAATAACATTTTTTTAATAATTCTTAATTTATGTTCAATTTCTTTTACTTTTACATTTTTTTAAGCTCGTGTGTCAGTTTGTCTGTTTCAGTTTTTCAAAACTTTAACACTATTTTAAATAAAATTATAATTTTGAAGTCCTACCTGTAATGCTGCCCACACACAGTGGACCAGGTTTTCAACTTGTTACGCGTACTTGTTTTATTTGAATTGTGTATGAGTAGGTTGAAAAACCATTTTGATGGTTGGAAAGTTGGTTGGATGAAAATCAAAAAATTTTGATTTTTGTGGGCGAATCTGTGTAATTGAATTTTCAGTTGTATCGTGTATGGACAAGTTGAACAACTTAAATGCCATTTAATTTTATTTTGTTTTAGTATTTTTTTGTTTTTAACACGAAAAACAAAAGTACTTTGAGATATTTCGATTTAAAAAAATAATAAAATTATAATGTATAAAACTAATGATATAGTAAATAATTTGAAATAATTATAAAATTAAGTGAGAAAAATATTTAACCATAAAAAAAAATTTTAAATATCATAATTATAGAAGAAAAAAATTAAATAGGCAGAACTATGCATTTAAATAAAAACTGTTAAAAAGTCAAATTTAAAAGTGTCAAATACTTTTGACATTTAACATATTTTTCAAAACAAAATAAAACTTATATAATGGTTTGATGATAGGTTGGATAAATATGTGGTATGATTTGTAAACTTGTCCGGGTACCAACAGAAGCTTTTCAGAGAAATCTGATTAAGTACATAAATAACACAGAACTTAGTTTATCATGAATTAAAGAACATATTAAATATAAATATATATCTAAACTATTTTTTTAGTATGTCTAAATTTCCATAATTGTCTCTTATTAAATCTATTGAATGCAAAATTAGTTTTGTGTATATATACTCAATTTAAATACTATAATTATTTTAATTATGATGATTATAGCATTTATTATGATATTTATCAATTACCATCAATCAGTCATTTTAATTCTAAAAAATAAAATTTTTTTTGACAGATAATAAATTCATCTACTGTTACAGTACTTTGATAGTATTTTGAGAGAAGAAAAAAATTGGTCCTATTTATACGCTCTGACTCGTTGGAGTGATCCAAATTAAAAATTAACACAAACAATTTGACATTTTTTTGACAGATCGTGTTAGCAAAAATTTCTGTAATAACTAAGGAGTTATATAACTTTATAATTGTGTGCTTCTTAAAAATCCTTGGTTTTACATATTTCCTTACATAAATTTTATTTCACTTTTGTGTTATTTTGTAATATTTTTAAAGATTAATTTTTTTTTTGTTATATTTTTTTTTGTTTTTCTTCTTTTTTAAAAGTTCCAAGGAATAAAGAACTAAAAAGACTTAAAAGGAGATCAGTTTTTCTTTTGCAGTTTTGTTTTTCAACAGTTTTAAAGGTTTTTTTTTTTGTTTGATTGTTTTGTTTTTGTTATTATTTTGGTACTTTTGGTTAAATTTTATATGTATGTATCAAAAAAAAAAATAAATAGAAAGAGATAGAGATATATTTTTAATATTATCAAAAAACAAAATAAATTTTTTTTTATGTTCATTGTCTTCAAAAAGTAAAAAAAAAAAAAATAAAAACCAGCTGGGACTATTGTTTTTAGTTTCTATTTTTTTTTGAGATAAAAAAAAAAAGTTTTTTTTTCAATTTTTTATCTAAGGAAATAATATCTATAAATTTGTTTTTTTATACTTTTTTCCATTTTTATTATATGCTTTAATTTATGAACTTATGTAAAAATGTATATATATGTACGTAAAATGCTAAAATGTATGTATGAGAATTGAGAAGTTTATTTTGTTTATCCATAAATTTTATATTTGACAGTTCATTGAAAGTTCATGTTTTTTTTTTTGTTTTTGAGTGTGGTTTGATGATTATTCATTGTTTTCTAATATACTCTTACTCCAATTGTATTTTGTTGGTGGTGGGGTAACACCTTAAAGACCACAAATATTGATTCCTATATATGTGTAGGACGTATTTATTTAAATTGGGAATAGAACACAGATGCCTGGTAGTACATTTTATATATTAAAAGAAAAATGTTGCTAAACATTTTCAGCTAATCATTTTTGAGTCAATATTGGATTGGAGTTTTTTAATTTTTTTTGTTTTTTTTTTTTTGAGATAATAAATAAAATATTTAATGGATTAGAAAATGACTCTCTTAGGTAAAATTTATTTAAAAAACAAATAATAATAAAATGATCATAAAATTTATTAAAAAAAACGGATAATTTTAAATATAATTTTAAATGAAATTCTTTCAAACACAATGTTGCTTAAAATAATAACTGGAGTTTTTTTTTTGAGAATTTGAAGTTGTGACTTTTATTACAAATTGCACAAAATAAAATTGAGAAATAATACTTAGATTTTGATTTTAATTTTTATATTTTCATAAAGTTGCTTTAATGAAGATTTAAAAAATCAATTATGCTAGAGAAGGGATGATGGCTATTGTTTGGGGAATTTCTAAAAATATTTTGGAGTAAGTAACTATTTTTAGGATATATTGAAAAAAAAATGTTTAAATTTTTATGAAAAAATATAAATAGATTTTTTATGATTTTAAGTTATTTTATTCGATAGAAAATAGTCAATACTTTAAAATATAAACATATTCTCATTTATTTTGAGACTTATTGAATCATCTTCTAGTTTAACCGTATGATATTCCCAATGGTGTTTTAATTACAAAAATTGTTCTTAAAATTGGTTTTCAATAAGATTTTCACTCAATTAAGAATTACAGACATGGCTTTTTATTTTATCAATTAATTTATTTAATATTTTACTGTCAATTGGGATCATGTTATATTCGTGTTAGATTTAATATTTAATAAATTCCAAAAATTATTAGGCCATTAAACATGTAGAGACGTCTTAGATTATCATCAGATACAATTTTATTTTCTTTACATTGTAATAATTTTATATTTGAGTTATATGGTATTCTTTATCTGTGAGTTATATTATTCAATTAAATTATTGATTTTATTTTGTATTTGTTCATATTGTACTGTATTTTTTTTATTAAAGATATATAATTATTGATTAAGTCATTAATTTGAACCCAACGGCGAATTGTAGCTGAGTTGAGTCGAAAATGAGCTTTTTTCACTTTCAGTGGGATTCGAACACGGATCTTTCTCTTAAAGATCTGCCCTCTAACCACTCACTGTACAAGCATAAAACGAAAATCACCATTTGTTTTTAACTAATTGAATTAATTGAAAATTTATATTTCAGAGAGATGGCAAATATGTTTGGATGAACATCACTTTACATAAAAAATCCTGATATCCTGAGACTTATATAAAATATATAGTTAACATGAAAATTTTAAAGTGTCTGAGAGATTATTGCATTAAAAGAAAATCTAATAGACATAAAAGCTATTTACATTAGTGACGCAACAAATATATAAAAATAATTGAAGAGTTTTAAATAGACAAAATACTATAATTCCATCAGCCATCAAAAATGTTCTTTTAAATTAACGTTCTATAAATGCGTTGCTCTTGAATTTTTTCAAATCTTTTTTTTAAATTTTTACAATTAGATGATGAGATTTTGATTGCAATATTATTATAGGGTATCAGTGGTAAACATTGACCCATCATGGATAAATAACCATGAAATATATCACAACCCATGGTCTAATAATGATTAAAATATTGGTTTCACACAATGATAAAAAATGGATTTAGGGATAAACGAGATAATGCCACAATGAATTACCAATGGTTGATTACTAAGTTAAAAAATTTTTAATTAAATTCACTTAGTTAATAAAAAAGTTTATAACTTATTTTATAAATCTGTTGATATTAATGCAATAATACTACTAATACTTTCGGTGCTTAAATTTTATGAATATAAAAAGTTACCCTCTAAGACACTATGACTTAATTGAATTCTGTCAATAACAGTATTGATTTATTATTTTAAGACTTAAAATTTTTTTTATTTTTGAAATTTTTTTAACTTTTTATTGCTTTTGACAACTTTATTTTTTTCAAAAATTTTATAAATAATTTCTTAGTCCAATAATAAAACAAGTGATGAAAAAAAGCAAGGGTTTTTGAAAAAGCTCATTTTCAAAATAATATAGAGCTTCTTACTGAATATTTTATCATTTATTTTTATAAAAATATGTAAAAACAAATAATAATATTATAATTTAGTTATTTCATCAATTCATTATTAATTATGAAGAATAGTGAATAATCGATTAGAATATAATCCCAATGCACTCAAGAAAACCTGTCAACAAGTGCAAAATATAATGTTGGAGCTTCAATGTTAATGTTTAATTTTGGAAAAATATACACTGGTGAATAAGTTACTGATTTATAAAAACATTTAAGTTTTAATTTTTAAGTCCTAATAGCCCTTCAATGGAAAACGTTTATTAAGCAAACTTTTACCAAAATTTTACTAAGCAAACTTATGATGATTCTTGAAAACAGACGGACAAAGTGAAATTATGTAGGCACATTTTTACAAAATCTTTTGAAAATATGCTAAAAACCAAAAACAAACATTACTTTATATATTAGAAAAATTTTTGAACAGATTTGAAGTTATACACGCTCGTGATAATAATCAATTTTTAAGAATGTTCTGCTTTATTAAAGAATTTTGACGTTTTGGTTTCGTTTTAGTGTTCTATTTTATTTTTATTTTTTGAAGATGTCTATAATAATTTTATAAAAAATCTTTTCTTTTAAAGTAATCATAACTAAGCAATTTTTATATTTCGTCGACTAGACGTTAATAATTGGCCTCTTTTTGTTCAAAGTAAAAAAAATACCAAAAAACGTAATGTCAAAATTAAATAGACAAAACACGAATTCCCAACATGGGTTTTTTTTTTGGTGTAGTATTGATAAAATTTTGTTGTGTCTATTGTCTGTTCTTTACAAGTTTAAGAAAATTGATGTTTTTTAAAATGAATATAAATGACTTTTTGTTTTAGTTTTTTATTTTATTTTTTTTCCCTCTAAAATACTTTGTAATCTTGCAACACAAGTAATTTAATCAGCGATTAATTTAGTTGTACTATGTATAGTAAAAATTTTGTGAGGGCAATTTGTGAGTAGAATTTTAATATTTAATACTAAACCTTTAATAAAAGTTTTGTTTTTTGAGAAAAGAGTTAAATAAACTAAATTAAGATTTTTAGAACAAAGAGCGATTGTCTTTAGTGCTAGGTGGTCTTTGGGAGTAAAACACTGTCAAGGACAATATATTGCATTTTTTGTTCTATTTATTTGGATATTTTTAAAATAAATTGCATTTAATATTGTTTGTGTCTGTTGCGTCCTTTATTAGATGGGTTTAAATTTACTTTAATTTGTTTTGTATTATGATTTATAAACGGATTTAAACGCACGGTTAAATAAAGGATTATTAAGGTGTATGGGTTTGGATTTTATTTTATATGTAGACTGACATCTTATTATATAAAATTCAGTATGATATACCTAAGTAATAGACTTTACATTTGCTCGGGATATTGAAGGTGAAAAATAAAGTAAAGGTGAAAAAATTAAAGGTGAATAGTATAGTATAGCTGGAAATTAAACGTTATTTTTTGACAAAACTTTATTAGATATTTATAGACCTTCTACTGTAAATATAAATTAAAATGAATTGAGCTGAATTAGAATTTGTGAAAAGTCAATATAGGTACAATCAAATTAAATTAAAATATTATTATGATTAATTACAAAATTTATAATATTCGTCTCCTGTAATTTTTATTATTAATTAAAAAATAGCTACCAAATTTCAGGATATGCTTTAACCATGTGTCGGTTCTGTAAAATCACTAGATTTGACCATGAGTTGATTTTCTATATTCTAGTCAGCCCTGTAGCCTCCGCGCTCTCCCATACGATCTACCCTTTGTCATTGTCCTAGTGTTTCCCTTCACAGCTTTCTTCCTACTTCTCTTAAAGGACTGGGAGCTGCAGTGGGCTCACAACTTTACAAGATATCCTTTTACCATGAGTAAGCTTTATAAAAACAGTTAAAAATAACTTTTATTCATGGATTATATCATGAGTCATAGGATTTTAAAAATTTCTGTGATGTTATGACCAATAACTGGTGGGATAAATTCTCCCTCAATTTAAGGTGAGTCATTTAGCCTTAGTTTTGTCAGGGGTATTGTGTCTCATCACTAATGGGTTATATTGTCCAGGCAATATTTAAACAATATGTCCTGCTACTAGGACATTATTGCTCGGGACCATATGGCATTGTCGCCTAAATCAATTATTAAGTAATAATATGAAGCAATACTTAATTTTTAAAATTAAAATATTTTAAATTTAGATGAAAATCACTTCTCTTGTACATTTTATACTAAATCAATAGAATTAAGAAATAATTTTAAGTAATAACTTTTTAAGTCAAAAACTCTCATTATACCTTTGTCGAAATTTTAACCAAGTATTCTTATACTATTCTTAATACAAATAATATTAATATTATAATAAATTTTTTAATCTATTAATAAAAATTTTCTCATTAAACTATATTTTTAATTCATATACAAATTATTTTTAAAGTTTGTAAAGTAAAATTTTTAAAATTAGCAAAATCATATTTTATGTTGATAATAAAATTTAATTTAATATTTAAATTAAAAAAATTAGTGAAAGAGATTAAAATATAAAAAAAAACTTTTAAAATAAATAAAAAGGTGAAAGTTAAAATTAAAAAACTTTTTTTCAAAAATCCAAAATAATGATTTTAACTAAATATGGAATCATTTTATGCACTTTAAATGAAATACAAAAAAAAAACATTTTATTTAAAAGCCAAAATAATTTAAAGCGTTATTTAACGAATCATACATGAAGTTTTCGAGTTAAATAAATTTTAGAATTAACTTTTTAATTTTCAACAAAATTGAAAATAAAGTAAAAAGTTTTTCATGCATTGTTTATCTTTACTAAAAAAAATTTGTTTAATTATTCTGTTTAATTATACTGGCGTTTGTTTTTTAATTCTATTTTACACGATTTGTATTACGAATATGTAAATTTTTTACTTTTATTTTTTATTTAGTTGATTCTCCACTTTAAATAAATAAATAAATAAAACACATTAAATTTAAAAATGCTCTCTACTATAGTGCACCTAGTTAATTAGAATGAATAGGAAATGAAAGTGAAAGAAAAAATACAGTTTTTAAATAAGGTTTTAGTTTAATTTAAGTTTTTAAAACTATCTAACTTTAATTACAAAACCAAAAACTGTTCGTTTGTTCGTTCGTAATAAATCTTCCAAAAACTTTGATAGACCGTTATTCGACTTAAAATATTTTGAATTCATTGCATACTTTTAGGAGAATATAACGGTACTTCTATGAATAACTTATCATTCTAAGGTAATACTTATAAATAAATGTTATTTATTCAAAAACTTTGATAATCCGTTATTCAACTTAAGAAAATTAAGAAAATTTTAAGCTATTGCATATTTTTAGGAGAATATTTTCAAAAACTTGCATAAAGTATAATTTTATTAACGATATAATTTTTTGTTTCTGATTATTTTTTTTATGTTTTAATTTAACAATACCATTGGTAATAATAATTTATACTCAAATGTATTATTTTAATTTATATATATATATATAAATTTTCCAGGATATGCATATTTACGTATATATGTGTTTATACATCTAAATATATAAAATTAGTTAATTTTTTTTTTTAAATATATATACAAAATGGTGCGTGTCCAAGTAACATAACTGTTGAATTAAATTCAAAAATAAAAATCTAAACTTCTAGTAAAAAATTTTTATGGGTTTTATTTCTGCAAGATTTATTTGCTTGTTATTCTGAAGAAAATTAGAAAAGCAAAACTGTTATACTATGAAACTTTAACAAGTTTTGAAAATCCCATTTTAATTTTTCAAAAAAAAAAAATTATAGAATGGGAATTGAATACATAAATTTTTTTTTTTTAAGAGAATATTAAATAATGTGAAATAATATTGAATTAATTTTTATTTTAACCTTAATATATTAAACAAAAAATATGAGCCCATCAATATACGAATCTTAACACTTTTTTAATGAGTATAGCAACACAAAATGAATAGAAATTAAACAAAAAAATGTAATTGAAATTTATGATGATGATAAAAATTAACTCAATCGGGAATATTAAGTGTAAATTTTAGACTTAATGAAATAAATTATAAGTATTTATATTTAAGGTTTTTTAATCTTATATTATATGTTGGTATTAAATAAATGCGTATTTGCGTTTTTTTAATTTTAATTAGGCTATATATTATTTTACTTGGGTACTAATTTATGACTGTTTATTAAGTTAAATAAAATGCGTTTTTTTAGTTTTAATATTTTATTTTAATTTATAGTATTATTCAAAATGTTAATATTATTAATATGCATAGATTTTTATTGGTTATTATAAAAGAAATTCATTGTTTTTTAAATATTTTCACCTATAGGTGTTCGTGATTAAAATATCAATAAAAACAAAATGATTGCCATAATTAAATGCATTTGTATTTGAAAGAATATATTTTCTTTTAATATTTATGATTAAATTTGATTTAAATTTAAATTAATATTCGCAACTTAAATTAGTTGATTCTTTGAAACATATCAATCTTGTACCCTTTTTAAATGGAACCTTAAGTCTTACTGAATATTTTCAAAAATTTTGCATACTTTTAGGGTTAAAGGGTTCAAAATGTTATAACTTTAATAAATTTTAACTGCTGGACTCAATTTTTAAAAATTTCATTTTCCAATTCACAATTTTTTTGAAGTTTTACAATTAAATAAAATAATGTCGCTTTCGATTGGAAAAAAGGATTAATCTAGAGTAAATTTAGAGTATAAGGAGTTACTTTAGATAAGCTCTACATTTTTATTGTTAAATGTCATTACAAATAAATAAAAAATTTTATTAAAAACCAAGTTCAAAGAAAAGTAATGGAGAATATTATGCGGTTTATTTTCATTTTCATCAGAAAAATAAAATTTCACCAGAAAATGAATATTTAGAGTTGCTGCAAATAATAATTGTTAATTGCTTATGAACCAAAATATCGTGTTGAAAACTTTATTCAAAATATTGTTCATATGTTCTCTGAACAAGAGGTAGGTACGCATTTTGTAAAATTTTAAAATTAATTTTAAGTTTTTGATTGGAAAAGTGGAATTTTTTTATAAAAATTTAAATAAATAATATTTTTAAGTTTTACAAAAACTTTAGAGGTTCCCGTGAAACTGCAAATAAATAAGTCGATCGGCCCAATATGGAAAAGCGGCCAAATAACAATGAAAACTAAGCTTAAAATATTCAAAGCATGTGTAATGTCAACACTTCTCTATGGCAGTGAAACTTAGCTGACTACAAACAATATCAGATAAAAGCTTCAAGTATTTGCGAATAAGTGCCAAAGAACCATATGTAGAATATTCTGGCCCGGCACCATCAATAATAGGCACTTATGGCAGCTAATAGACGAAGTACAGGTAATGAGCCAAATTAAATGCAGAAAATGGAGGTGGATAGGTCATACTCTGAAAAAAACACCAACTAACATAACAAAAATGACCCTAGAACGGAACCCCCAAGGTGTTAGAAGGCGTGGCTCACCTAACAACATCTGGCGTCGAACAGTTAAGGCTGAACTAGTGAGAAACAGGAAAATTTGGGTGGAGATCAAGTTGTTGACAGACGATCGAGTCAAATGGAAAAGTTAAGGGGATGCCATGTGCTCCGACGAGGAGTAACAGGAAAACAAAATACACCTCAATAATTTAAATAGTATAAAACCGTTTAAATTTTTTTTTTTTAATTAATAATTACTATAAATTCACAATAAATTGGGAATTTTAAATACCATTTTTTTCCATTTTTCACTGAAATTTTCCATGAATTTCGAATAAAATCTAGTCTAGACATTTAATCCTTGTAATAAAATCGGTTATATACATAGGTGTTTAATATATGATGAAATATATTTTCAACCAATTAATATTTATTAAAGATATACCTACTAGTATTTCGTTATTAATTTAACTGTCAGAAAAATATGATTATTAATTCATTTTCATTTGTTAGGATATAAAAACTCTGTAATTATTTCTATTATACCTACTCCTCTTCAAAATAATTGCATTAAAATTGATTTTATTCTTTTTTTTTAGTATAAAACCATTATCAAATCATCCATAGATATTAAGGCTTTTAATTAATTATGAAAAAATCTAATCTCCAAATTGAATATCTTATAGGTACTTACATCACTATAAAATAATTTAATTTTTGATTAATTTATTTTATTTTCAATTTTTTCAAACTTTTTTTTTCCGAATATTTGCTCTCAACTTCAGATATTATTAAAAATATTCTTTCATTTTTTATATCCGTATGACTATATAGTTAAAGGGTATAATAAATTTGCCATTACATTTTCGACGCAGAGAAGGAGGGGGTTCGGGTAGCTGCCATACAACTACTTTTTTTATATGAGAATTACTCTGTAACTACTTCAACTGCATGTCTGAAATTTTGCCAAAAGTAGTTTAGTTTTATGGCCGAAGTTTCTGCAAAATTTGGTTGGTCTACTGTAGTGGGTTCGAGTAGCTGCCATACAACTTCTTTTTTTATATGAGCATTACTCTGGAGGCTCTGTATTGAAGATGGGTGTCTGAAATTTTGCCAAAAATAGTTTAGTGTAATGGCCAAAGTTACTGCGAAATTTGGTTGGTCTACTGCAGAGGGTTCGAGTAGCTGCCATACAACTCCTTCTTTTATATGAGTATTCCACTACACTTAATAAAGCTAAAAGAAATTAACCGGATGATATAATGTATATGTTACGGTCATACGGGTATCCCAGAGTTGACACAGTCTACTCTCCTGCACTCTTCCTCGTTTAATAAAAAATCTAATTTTTCAAGAATTCTTTTTTGATTTAACATCAGATTTATTTTATAACTCAAGAAAAAAGAAAAACCCCAGATAATAATCTGATATTTAATTGAACATAAAATACTCATCTTTAATCTGAGAGAGAGAGGAGATGGACAGAATGGATTGGGAAACGCAGAAAGGATTGGGAAAGGATAAATCAAAAATAAAAGGAAATAAATAATTTGACAAATATCTGAATCGATTTAAAAATTACATCAAAAATCCTTTTTTGTTTTTTTATTTCCTTCAAATTAGAAATCCTTTTTTTCCAGATTCTACGTTTGTTTAAAGCTTTGTTTGATTGTGTGTTAGAAGGATTTTATTCAAGTGTGTGTGTAAAAAATTATTTAATACATATCAGAAAAAGATGTTTCATAATTTTGAACGTAATGACATGAAGAATAAAAAAACAAAAAAAAAAAAAAATAATATTAAAAGAAAAAATGAAAATGTTATTTTTCACGAATTGTTATTTGAATGAATTTTTCTCATGTTTATTTGGTTTTTTATATTTTTATTTTATGAACCTGTGATCCCTTTTTATATATTTTTAATCTTTTTATTTTGTTTTAATTTAAATCTTGAATTTTTTTTGTTCCGAATGTTGAATTGATTTATTAGGTCTTGTTTTTTTGTAAAATGTCTGTCGTAGCAATTCAGTTTTTTTTTAATTCTTATAGTTTTTATTTACTGTTTTGAAAGAAGGATGTAAGCTGTTACATGTTAAGAGCTATCATTTATCCATATAATAATTTTTAATTATTATATTTTATATAATTGGTCAAAAAGCTATATTTTAACTACGATCCTGCAACCAGACTGCATTTTATATTTTTAAAGCCAAAACAGTAGAAATGTTTGAGTTGAAGCATTGGTTGGATGCTATTTCTTTTAAGGCTCGATTCCTTCATAAAACGGTTACTGTTGCTTCTAATGCCTTCATAAACCAGCCCTCTAAAGAACATTTTATTTTATTTCTTGAAATTAATAGTAATTCTTGGCATATATTTTAAAATTCCACGGTATTCAAGTTGTTAGTTAACGAAAAAAAATTGATTGCATACTTTTAGGAGGAATTTGATATTGATAAAAATTTTATTAATGGAAGCTATTATAAAAGCGTTATAAATTCGCATTTTATTTAATTTTTTTTTATTTTATAAGTAAATTGAGATTTAAACAGATCATATATAAAATATATATACATGTATATGTTAATACTTTTTTTTTATTGTCGAAATAAGGATAAGAATCAGAATATATTCGACTATTTCATAAATCATTATTGAAGATATCAATCATATTTTTTTTCTTGGTTTTTTTGGTTTCATCGTTTTTCGCTACATTTTTAACTTTTTATTTCAAAGAGGCTTTAAAAAAAAATGTTTTTAAAACAAAACAAAAACATATGAAAAAGGAAACAAAAAACAATTTTTACAAATGATGTTATAGCACCATCATTAGGTTTTGATGAGGCCATAAATTAGAGTTCTTTAAACGTCTGTTTGGGAAATGTCAATTATAAAAAAAACAAAAAAAAATTGTATCTTAAGTTTTACTGCAATTCATGATTTTCAATGGGGAAAATGAATTGGAATGAGACATATATATCAAATCAGAATGTGGAGAAGGAGAGAGATCAAATTTTTGAAATATTATCAAAAAAGATATTTTGATCCATATTATTTAAAATCATTGTCAATTTGTTATTAATCGTGCCATTGAATATTAATTTTTTTTTTTACAAAATAATATATTAGCAGATATAAAATTGTAATAAATGGATATTTTAAAGTAATAAAAAATGGTTTTAAAGAATAGAATTTTAAGTTTTAACAAAGTTTTATAAGATACTAGCAGGTTTACCCGGGGTTTCTCGGGAGTATATAATTGTAGACGCGATTTTTAAAAAAAATGTATGCATAAAACCTTCGCAATAATGTCCACAACAAATTTTTAAAGTTTCTTGGCGATCGGATTTACAGTGTAGTAATGCATGAAGGACAGAAAGATATACATTCGTTTTTATATGTAGAGATGTATGTATACCCACGTATTCCCATAAAAAGAAGGAGACAACATTTAACAGCTAAGGCAACACTATAAATACGAAACACTAAAATTAGTTACTAAACAACTAACTGACGTGCTAATTTTTAAGTGCTAAATACTCAATTATTAGGATAATAAGCTTGGCTATATACTATGTACATGTTGGAACGGAGACTACATATAATATTCTTATTATTAGAAATGATCTTATCACATACTATTTAAACATGACTTTTCCCTTCCAAAAAACAAAAACAATATAAGATCTCTGAAATATAAGAATTTTAGGAAAAAGCTAATTTAGACTTCAATGTGCTTACTAAACGACGAAAAACTATTGGATTTTAAATTCAAATTAATTTGTGAGTTTGAGGCTTAAGACTTAAATGTATTTCATCTTCAAGTAATTAAAAACAATTGACTTTGTGAATTTTCTAGATTTCTTATTCTATATGGTATTCCTTATACAGCATTATAGATCTGCATCTGAAAGTAATTTTTTGGTATGAGGGCTTCTCTCTCTTTTATATATATATATTTTTTCTAATAATGAAAAAAAGTTGACTCAGTGAATTTTCTTGATTCCTCAAAGTACAGGATTCCTTAAAATACCGCATTATAGGCCCACATCTGAAGGTAATTTTTTGGTATAAGGATTAGGACTCTTCTAGTTTATAAGTTATAAAGAAAATTTTCACATTTATTTTTAGTTTTAACAATAGGGCTTATAATAATATTCCATTTACTTTCCAAGCTTCCGAATTTTATTATTTTTCTATTCCCTAGCCAAATATTGTCATTGTTTTTTTAAAAAAAATGTTTGTATTTAAAAAAAAAATACTAATAATATTGTAAAATTTTCCATATTTCTAATCTCTGGAACTTCATATTTAATTTGTAGTACTGTATTTTTTGGCTTCTAGCGTTTGGTAGATGCAGATTTTTATCAAGTAAGTTTTAAAATGTGATAAATTAGTGATTCAGTCTTTTCCTTTCAGGTTTGGCAGGTATATATTTTACAATATGGTATAAACTATTATTGATATAAATTATAAATTATTTATTTTAATTATATATAATCCGAATCTGACCAAGGTTTGAACCCAAGACCATTCGATTTAAAGGCCGAAGTCCTAACCTCTACACCATCGATCGGATACTTATTATTGTGTATTGCAAGTACGATATGTAGACATTTAAAGAGTTCTAAATGAGGACAAATTAGAATTCACGTGATTGTCTATTAATTTCTCTAAATAAAAAAATTTAATAATTAATAATTACTCTTTTAATATTATTTAATATTTAAATACCTTTGTAATTGAAAACCATTTCGAACCCATTTCGAAAAGTACTTAAATAAATATAAATGACCATAATATAACGGAAAAAATAATCATTTAACTAGTTTATAACTTAAAGTCTTTATCTACTCCACAACATTCTAACCCTACAGATTAGAAGGATTTACAAAAGTACAAACCTTTTTAATTTTCTTTGGGATTTCAAACTTAAATTCAAATAAACTTTAAATAACTTTATATATATTTTATTATTTCCCTTTTCCCAAAAATTAAAGTACGATTACATTTTTCTTTATCCAGTCAAGTACAACTAATCTTATGCTAAATTTAAGTAAAAAACTCATAAAAAAATAAGAAAACTTTAAGAAAACTTTTCATAAAAAATATCTATAAGAAAAAAAAAACCAACATTTTTATATTCAAATTACTTTCATAGATTTCGAGTGATTCGATATTTATTTTTTTTTTCCAGAAAAATTCCTAAAAAACACAAAAAACCAAATCTTCGGATAAAAAAAAAACCAAAAACTCTTCTCTTATTAATTCTTTTTTACAACTTGTAAACCCCAATAAGCAAAAAAATAATAAAAAAAAAAACCCAACCCTCACTGACTACCGTTTTCCCACCCATTTTTTACTATGTTTGTATCCATTTAGTACAAAAAAAAAATAAAAACAAACAAAAACAAAATTCCAAAACAAAATTAGACTAGAATTGTTGTGGTTGTGTTTCTTTAACTTGTAGGAACGTAATCTAAATAAAGAGGGTCTTAAAAGAAGTTTTGAGTTTTAAATTTTGGAACTAGAGTCAGAGTTTATTTATATTTATACAATAAAACAATAACAAAATTACAAAAAAGTTCTCGGTCGGTTAAGAAATGTAATAATTTTTTTTTTTTTTTCAAAATCTTTCTATCCCTTTCTTTTCCTTCTCTTTTCTTGTTTAGGAAAACAATGTGGGGTTATGTTTTGTAGTAAAGTAAGCAAATACCGTTACTTTTTCATTTTTAAAATAATGTATGATTTTCCACTAACTAAATTTAAGGATTTTCTTTAATACAAGAAAAATTTACAGATATATATATATTGTATATTTATATATATATATATATATATATATATTGTATGTATATGTATAAAAAAAAATATTCAATCGCTTGAGAAAATGCGTTGACATTAAACCTATTCCTTTTTTTTTGGATTTTGGTACAAAAGAAAAAAGAAAAACAGAAAAAAAAAACACAAATAAGGGAAGGAAAAAAATAAAAAGAAAATCCGAAAAAAAAAAAATAAGAAAAATAGAATTGGAACTATAATTTAGCTTTATCGATTTTCCTTTTAAAAGAAGAATTTTCCGAAAAAAAATGGTTACGAATTCAATACTGGTGGTAATTATTGTATTATTTTTTTGTTTTTAGTTTTTTTTTTTTACCCAACATAACTAATGTAAATTTTACCCGTTATTTTCTAAATTTAAATTTTTTTTCAAACTTTTAAAGAGTAGTATTATAGAGTTGATTTTCCGAAAAAACTAGTAGTGCCTATTGTTCATGTTGTATTTACATTTTGATTCGTTATTTACATATTCCTTACTAAATTCTTATTAAAAATTTATAATTCATTCCTATATTCCTTTTATAAGGTATAAGATTAATAAGGAACCTTTAGGTGTCAGTTCCTAAAGAGACTAAAATTGAGAATTTTAAGATTCGGATGTTTTAGTGCATTCTATTGATCCGGAGAACAATACTTTTCATATAGATAGGTTAATTGATAGGTTCTAATTTACTATTAGGTTATATAACTTTCAAAACGTATTCAACTGTCACATACTGACTGACACTTTTAGACTGTCATAAAGATTGTCATTAATTGAACTGCAAAAATGTATTCAACTGTCACATATTGACTGACATTTGTAGGCCGTCATAAGAACTGTACTTAACTGAACTGCCAAAACGCATTCAACTGTCATATATTGACTGACATTTTTAAACTGTCATGAATTGAATGGCATACATGGCATATATCTGAACTTCATCAATGAAAAAATTGTTCTTGGACTACTAACAGAAAGATTCAGATGAAATCTTAAAATAATGATTTAATCCATTGCCAGCCATAGTTTTAATTTTAGATAGCCATTACATGCTGAATGATTTGCCAAATAATGGATTTGTAATGGATATTCTTGGGATTATGCAATGTAATCTTAGTTGATGTTATGCTATCATCATTAAGCCATCACCATCAGTGGTTGGTTTCGTATTGAAATTTACGTATTCGTTGTTTTTCTAAGTAGTATTTTTCTCCATGATCTCAGTTGTATAGAGACATTTCGATAGCTATTCAAATTTCATATTCTCTTAAATGTTTAATTAAAAAAGATTTAAGAGCTACCATATATTGGCATTATACTTGTAGAGCCTTTGGAATTGTATCATTGTTGGAAACTCTTTCCTAAATATTTTCAGTTAAAAATCTGTGCTCGGGATGTATAAGGGTTAAATATTTTTTTTCCATGAAAGCTTAAAGTTAAAGTAGAATACTTATATTTTGGCTACCGTTGCGATTTCAACGAAGTCAAAAATTTTTGCAGAAAGTACAGAATAGTAGTAACTGGGCGCAGAGTGGAAAATAGCATGGATAAAAATTTTAATACACCTAAGTAATCTTTAACTGTATATCCTATGGTTAAAAAAAAAGTTAAACCCTTTAATAAAGGATTATTTAATTTTTATGATTCTATTTTATTCATTTTTATTCAAAAGAAATCATCTTCAATCGTTGAAATAATCTAAAAATATAGACATTTTTCTTTTCAAGTGGAAAGATTTTGTTATTTTTTTTTTATTATAGAGAATGGGTTCTGTAGATTGGTTTTAAAAGACAAGGAAAGAAAATAAAAAAAGAAAATTACATCAGATTCGGATATACTAAACAGATTTTTAAATCTGTTTTGATATTTTAGTATTTCTTTCTCTTTTTATCAAATTTTTATATTTTTTTGTTATATTTTTGATTGTTCACTGAGAAAATAAAGCTGATCAGCACAAAATATAAAATAATTTAAAAGGGTATACGATGGTATCTTTTACTTATATTCTATGGTATTACCGAATTTGATAATATTAGATGCCGAAAGGATTCTGTATTCCTTTTTTTTTTTTTTTTTGATTTTTTTTTGACTTTTTGTTTTTTTTTTCTTTTCAGGGTTGGAAACTTTACATATGGGATTAATGTCAGCAGATATATAAAGGCATTATTTAAAATTCAAGGAGAGATCGGTGAAATTCTAAAGATTATTATTCTTGATCTTGACTTAAGGAAAAATTCTATCAGCTGTTCAAAATTATTCACAAAATTAGAACAATTCTAAGAAAAAATTTGAATTTAATTTTAGGAATATTGATACAGTAACATAGTGGACCTATTTAGACGTCGAAATAACTATGATATTTATCTCAAAATTTGAATCCAATTCAAATCTAATCGAAGATTTTAAAAATCCCAAAATCAATTCCTTAAATTCAGGGGTTGTGCAATAGTGACAGTAGGATCAAATGTTAAATGGGCTACAAATAGACTACGAAAATCAAGGAGACATATTATATTTTTGGAAAAAAATATGGGAAATTAATAACCTGGAGTCAGTGCAAGTAAATTTTACATACAGAGTGGATTCAAACCATATCAGTCGTTTTGCGCCACCATGTATAATCCAATTCAAAATCCGCCAGCCGTATAATTAAATGACGTAGATACTTCTCATAAAAACTAGACAAAATACCTAGAAATGACATTAGATGCCAAGCTAAAATGGAAATAGCATTTCAAAAAGAAACAAATAGAACCAGAACACAAATATGTATAGAGAAATGTATTGGCTCCTAGTTCAAGCTACAAAATTTTTTATATCACCAAATAATTAAGCTCTTTTAGAACAGCATAAAACTTTACGGCTTTGCTAAGCGAACACAGAAGATTCAGAAGATTCAAACATTCAGAAGATTGAAAACAAAGTGCTACGTAACATCGTGAGTTCTCCCAGGTACGTACGAAATTCTGACTTACATAGTGATCTAGAAAATCCTAATTTTAACGATGAAATTAAAAAATTTGCAACAAAATATAAGACCCGCTTAGAAGGTCACATAAAAGCGTCAAACTCCTACTATCTTCAAATGCCAATAGAAGACTTAAAAGAACTGGACTCCTCGAACTAGCACTAAATTCAGATCACCTAATCGAAGTTCTGTAATTTTTAGTGGATTATAAACAGTTAACGCACAATAAATGGTTAGTCTCTATGGCTGGTTTTAATATTTTAAAGCAGGGCTTGTGTTTTAGTGTTTTTCGACGATTTACACAAATTTTAGGCTAAGATCCAAAAAAAATTTCGATTAATGCTACATGAACTCGTACTTTTTTATAATACGGATACACTAAGATTTTTAAAATTACAGTTATCAACAAAGGTTAAAGAATTTGAAATGTCGGTGCATCAAAGAATATTATTAAAATAGTAAGTAAGGAAATACCAGGTAATCAAAAAGTTCTAAGTAGAATAAATGAAGGTTATGAGGTTTTATTAAAAAACTAGCACAATGAATTTTGTAAGGTAAAATTTAAGCCCGAAGTCATGTTGGTTTAAAAACACTTGTTACGGCTGAGAAACAAAAGAAAATAGAGTCTGTAAACGATGGGTGAACTTATACAAGCAATTCAGTATTGGAGGAACTTTCGAATTGTATTCATGGACATCCGGACATCTTGTAGTTGATAAGTAGCGCAAGAAATAGAAGCAATATCTAGGAATTGATTTAAATGTCTGTGGTCAGAAAATTCTAACAATTTTCCAACTCTGCTTTCAGTTTTCCTTTTCCAATACAAAAACAATAATACAATATATATGTGTTTTAAATTATCTTTGTAGTTGTGTGTTTATTATAAATCCTTTTTTTTTCAACATTTACAATATTTTTTTTTACACTCCTGTTTTTTCAGTTCTTTATTTTTATTTTCAAAAATATGATTTATTTGTTTTGGTAAATTAAAAATGGTTTTTTTTTTTATTTTTGGGATGAAATTGTTGAAAAATTGTAACAACACCAAAAAAAAAAGCAGTTAGAAAGAGACAGAGACAATAAAAGCGAAATACATTTTATATAAATAATTTTTTGTTGTTGTTTATTTTTTTTTGGGAAAAAAAAAGCAGTGCGGATGACAAATCTATAAATTATTACGACATTGTTTCATAAAAGACATTTAATGATGATTAATTGGACATCAGTGTAGGCAATTCTTGTAAACTTAGAAATTCATTTTTAGTTAAAAAATTATTAAAAAAAAAAAATTTTTAAAACATAAAAAGAATAGAAAGAGATAGAAAAAGAGAAAAGAGAAACAAATAAATTATAAAGAAGTAGATTGAAAAAGAACCAAAAATAAAAAGTTAGGTTAGAAATAAAAAAAATTAAAAACAATATTGGAAAAAGCGAAAAATGGTTTGCAATTTGATTTTGAAAAATAAAATTATTTTAATATTAAACGGAGCCTGTCATTCCTTTCATTATACTGAAATTAAATGTTTTTTTTTTGAAAAAAATTTTTAATTAGTATTTTGAGAGGTAATTTGTTTTTTGGTATCAAAAGATTTTGCGTGGGTTTGGTCCATTTTAATTATTATTTTTGGATAATAAAATTGTTTGGATTCAATTTCTGATATTATGTAAATAAACGGAGGAGTTTTTTCCTTTATACGGAAGCTTTAATTTAAATTTTTATTTGATAGTTTTTTTTTATTTGAAAAAGAGCTGCCGGAAATGGTGGTTTTTGTATATTTTTCCCAATAATTGTTAAGGTTATTAATAATCAATAAATATACCCAAACAATTGCCTTCTGGTTATTTAGGTTATGTTTTATTTGTTTGGAGTGTTCTAGTCTTTTAATTTCGAGTCATGAAATTGCGACATAGATAGGAAATTTTTAGAGCTGGACATGTGTATCATGTAATGTGTGTAATACTTAATGAAAGTTATATATGTGTTATTTCAGTTCTAAAAATACAGAGAGTATTATTATCGCCTCTCTTAAGCTTTGTGCTTATTTTATTTTTATATCTGTATGAATAAAGGTCAAGAGAGTGCCATTACGTTAGATTCAAAGGTATGGATGGGATCTGAATCGAAAAGTAAATCAATATAGCTATGTATGTCCGTCTGTTTGCCCGTCCACACGATAACACAAAAAATAAAGGTGCTAGGATTCTGAAATTTTCACAAATCGGTTTTTATGCAAAATCCGTCATCGCTATTGAAAATCAGCGAATTCGCTTCACGAGTTCAAGTAGCTGTCATACAACTTATTTTTGTACCTGGAAATAATTCTATACTTGGAAAAGCTGGATATTTAAAATTTTGCCAAAAGTTGTTTAATTTTAGCAAAATTTAGTTGAAGTGCGTTCGAATAGTTGGCATACAATTTTTTTTTTTATATGAGCATTGAAGTGGAGCTAGTGGAGTAGTTAGAAATATATTTACAAAGGTTTGCTTTTAAAATAGTACAATGCCAATCAATGCTACTGTCACTGTCATTCTCGCTGGATGTTTGAAATTTTGCCAATAGTAGTTAACTTTAATGGGCCAATGTCTAAATAAAATAGACTTGGTGTAGTGCAAGAGGTTCGAAGAGCTGCCTTTCAACTTATATTTTCTTTTGTACATAAGTGAAAGCCTATTAAGTTGTGTATTTAAAATTTTGTCAAATATGATTAACCGGATTATATAATGTACATAATATGGTCACACTATTTTAGAATAATGTTCAATAGTGGAAATGGGTCTAAGAATTCATATATTTCCAAAATTTATTAAATTAAAAGTATTTTTTTAACTTGAAGTATATCATGTCAAAGGGCATTGCTATACACATTTGTGAAAAAAATTAGTTAACCTTTCTTTGACCCTTTCTTTGAATAATTAAACGATCTCTTAAAATTCGATTATTGAAAAATTCAACGAATAATTAAATGTACAATAGAAAATGATGATTGTGTAATAATGGAGCTAAAATATTATCAGAAAAACTGTATGATTTATTATTATCAATTTTATTCCCATACATTTTAGAAACTTTATGGATCGATGTGTTTTAGTTAATCAATTTTTAAGAGTACGACACATCTTTATATGATTTCAATTAGACTAAAATCTAATCATCAATCAATTATTAAATTGTGATTTTAGTTTCATTTGTTTGAAAAGTATTTTTTGATAAATTTGAAAATAAATTCAATGAGAATTTAAAGGATTCGTTGTATTTTACATCTAAAATTGAAAATTATTGCATTGAATTAGAATATAATCACAATGCGGAGTGGGACCTTACTTTTGTTTTTAAAAAGTGCAGTTGTAGCATCTGTTATTTATATCAATAAATTTTATTTAAATTTTTGAAATAAATTCAAATCAAATTCAGATGTTGACTTTTTAAGAATTTTTTTATTTTGATTAATTATTTAAAATCTGTAAGAGTCACGAGAATTTTAAAATCTTCCAAAAAAACCCATTTTTTTATTAAAAACTACAAGTTATTGTTTTGTTGTCCTTTTTTGCTTCAAATACTAAATTTGTTTATTCAAGACCTTTAGATATCCCCCTTTTTATCAGAACTCTTTCAAAAAATACACCATTTGAAGGTTTCACCTTGATTATTGCATGTTTAGATAAAAATAATAAATTTTTATAAGTAAATCCTTTAATTCGTTCATGAATTCAAGGATTAACGTAAACATATACGTACAAAATCAAGGTTATTAATTCTAAATAATATATTCAAATATCAAAAACAATTAATTCCCTTTTTTTTTAAATTGTGTTATATATATATATATATATATAGATGAAAATTCTTTTCACACATATACATATGTAAAATCGTTTTCATTTCAAGGATATTTTAATTAAAATTTATAATTGAAAATTTTTTAAAATTATTAGAGAACATTAACTTTGAACATATAACTTTGACTTAATATTACTTAATATTAAAACAGATGATTAGGCTTATATTTTATTACCGAATTTGTTTTTTTTTTTTTGAAAAATTTAAATTTTTTTTCCAAAAAAAACAAAAATTCCATAGTAAGGTTTAGGATTTAAAAAATAAAACATATTAAAATATTTTATAAAAAAATTCTGTAATAAAGTTGATGTCAGATTTCAGAATTGTATAAAAGATATACAAGTACAAATATTTTTTATGATAATCTTAAAAAATTACGAGCTATTAAGAGAAGTAAATGTTATTTTAATGAACGATAACAATGAATTACATGAATATATTTAGATATAAAGATTAGTGTAAAATATATTCTTATATTTCATAAATACAGAAACTGACAAAATTTTACGGGGACACTCAATTTTAGAATAATTACTTCACTGAAAATTAGTATATTAGTACACTGAGAACCGGTTGTTGTACGCTTGGAGGCTTAAATGGTAGATAATGGGAAATCGGATATTAAAGTGGAAGTAGCGGGATAGTCAGAAAAAAATCTAAAAAGGTTTGTTTTAAAATAGTGCAATGTCAATCAATGTCAATGTTAATGGTAATGCCACTGTAACTGTCACTTTCACTGCCACTGCCACTGTCACTGTCACTGTCAATGTCAAAGTTAAAGTCAAAGTCAAAGTCAAAGTCAAAGTCAATGTCAATGTCAAGGTCAATGTCAATATGTCAATATCAATGTCATTATCGCTGTTACAGTCACTGTCATTGTCACTGTCACTGTCATTATCACTGTCACTGTCAATGTGACTGTAATTGTCACTGTCACATTCACTGGCACAATCACTGTCACTGCAAAAAATAGTACGTCATAGGAGGACATAGGTGAGCGTAATAAATGAAAGTTTGCGTCACATATTAACAGTTCGCACTACTCTGACGTTACATTGGTATTGTTTTAAAGAAGCCATAATTGACTTATGTGTAGTACACAAAATATCATATCCTAAATATTATCTATTAGTGAAAAAAATTACTTTGATATTTTGACGAATGCCAAGGGGTCATAATGTTTCTAATTTATTATTGAATTTTAGAAATTAAGATTTTAAAAATCAGTCAGATCAAAAAAATTTGTAGATTCCTTTGGGATGCTTGTTTGATTTTGTATTAATTTCATAATGTTAAAAATACTCTGGTACATAAATTTAGACAAATCCGTTATTTTTTAAATTTTGAAAGTCACTGTCTATGTAGCAAAGTTTTTTTGAACACATAGGAATTTTTAGAGAGTGGTAATTACTTTATACACATTATACAAATATATCTTTCATAAATTTGGTTTTATAACTTCTGAATTCATAAAATTTAGGTATTTTTTTTTTGGAAAATTCAAAATAATTCTAAATTTTATGAATTAAAAATTATTTTTATTAAAATTTTCATTTTATTAAAGTTCTTAGTTTTCAGTTTTTTTTTTAGCTTGTTTTTTTTTTGTATTTTAATTTTCTTTTATATTTTGCCTCCCCTCCTTTTCTTTTTAATCAAATCCCTTTTTTTTCATCTTAATTTATGTTTAAATTTTTTTTTTAGTTTCTTTGTTTTATTATATTCATTATCTTTATAAATAAGTAATTATTTTTTAATTACAGTAGATATATATATATCTTTAAAAAAAAAATATATCTTCTGTAACTAAAATAATAAAGGAATAAAACAATAAAATGTTGAAGGTAAAGAAATATTAAATATTGCATTAATATCGTATTTTTAATATTTTATTTATAAAATTTTAATAATTTTGTTTTAAAAAAAAATTTTTAATATTTTAATCGTAAAATAACTTTTTTTTCTTTAATCGTAAAGTAACTTTTCCATTAAGTATTTCTTTGCATATATTTAGGAGGTTAAAAAAATTATTGGATATTTATTAATTACTTACTCAATATTGTTTTATAAACGAAGTAGTATTTATTAAAATTTTTACTTAAAAATGTTAAAATTAATAATTACAATAATAATGAATCTTAAGATATTTATAATGTAATTCAAGTATAATATTTTTTTCTTATTTAAGATTTAGGCGGGTAGCCAAAATTTTGCAATAGACCTTAAACTCAGTTAGAAGATAATGGTAACTCATACTCAGTAGTTGAGTAAAAAAATGTAGTTATTAAGAATAATTGTGTATAACAATAATGTTAAATTTTTAATACTAAGCACTAAACAAATTTATAGAAGGAGTTAAAATTGATAAAAATTATAATACGATGCTATTTAAGAAATTCTTTCTTCTAGAATTTAATCTTATATGAAGTGTTTTCAAATTTTTAGAGTTTTCAAAAAATTATGAATTGTTAGTTCTATTTTGTTTCAATGATATTTGACAAGGTTTTTGGAATGTGATTAGTTCTACATTGTTTTTTTCCTCCGACAGGTGTTGTTGGGTCGGCCGCGCCCTCTACTACCTTGGGGTTTCTATTCTTGTTATGTTGGTTGATCTCCTCCCTAGTTTGCCATTTCTCACTAGTTCAGCCGTACCTGTTCGACGCCAGGTGTTGTTGGGTCGGCCGCGCCTTCTACTACGTTTAGGTTTCTATTTTTGTTATGTTGGTTGGTGGTTTTCTCAGAGTGTGGCCAAACCACCTCCATTTTGTGCTCTTGATTTGGTTCATTACCGGTACTTCGCCTGTTATGTAATTAGTTTTACATAAGCTCTAATATTCGGTTTGCTGAAATTTAGTTCTTTATCAACTTTATTGATCTAATTTTGTTTTGCAGAGAATATTTCCTTTGATTTTCCGCTGAATTGTCCCGGCCTACAAGTTCCGTTGATCAGACGTCATCTGCAAAAGGAACTGGAAGAATATTCTAATAATATCTAATTTTGTTTAGCAGAAAATACTTTCTTTGATATTCCGCAGAATTGTCCGGCCCTACAAATTCCGTTGAACAGACGACATTTGCATAACGAACTGCATCTGGGTTTCTTTCAACTCTCTTAATTCCCATCTATTCAATTTTTAAAAATATTAGGATGACCTCTTTGTCAGAATTTTGGGTGTTTGAGACAGCGCTAGATCACTTCTCTTATTCTTGGGTTAATAAAGCATGGATTTAGATGTTACTTATTAAGAAGCTTAATGAACTGTTTCAATGTCCCCGGTTTTTTTTTTTGGAATTAAAAGAACCTATTCCATTCGACTGGCTGCCTTTTTTACCCTAATTGAATAAAATTGCTTTTATTGAACTTGAATGTTATTTTAAATGTTTTATATTTGTATTTATTCAATGTATTTTTAAATACTTTCTAAAATTATTATTTTTTAAGTTTTGTATTTTTTAACTTAAAAATAATTATTAAAAACTTTAAAATCTCAAAAGTTTATTAACTTTTACTCCTTCTATATAATGGTATATAAAGTTTACCCCTTCAATATAATGGCAGTTTTCTTTTTAGAAACCTTTTATTATTTCTTAGATTTGGTTTTTTTTAAAAATAAAAATTTTTTAGTGTAAAACTTTTTCCAAATTCAATTTAAAAGTATGAAAGAAGCCACAGAAAAGTTAATTTTAATTTTGATTTTCTTCTATTTTTTCAAAATATTTATTTTAAATAAGAAAAGAAAAAGTCATTCTAAGGAAGAAATAATGAAGCTATATAAAAATATTGTTTTATAAAATATTAAAAAAATTTTATTTTAAAAATTTATTTAAGAAAAGCTAAAGTTTAATAAAAAGTTTTTTTGAGCACCCTTACAATTTCAATTTATGATTAAGTAAGTTCATTAGCGTTTTCGAGAAAATGTAAATAATATTATATTGATATTATTTGAATAGAGTAATGTATATTTATATTCAAAATGTTTAATTTGGCAAGGTCTTAAAGAAGGAAGTGAAGGAAGATTTAAAAAATGGTGGATAAAATTGTTCCCAAATGAGTGAACCATTTTTGAGTTAAAAGGGTTGATTAGTTGTAGAAATGTTCTGTTATTAAACCTAGTTATACCAAGGGTAAGAGGGAAGGAAAAAGAGGGAAGATGGTGGACTTATTATGTTCTTGTGGTTAGGTTTGATTTCAATAATCTTCACATGATATAGTAAGTACATAAAATAGTTCTAAATCTTATTAAAATGATTTTCTACATTGATTCCTCTTAGATACTTAGAAACCCTTTTTATTAGATAATGTAATAATATAATTCCGACGTAGCCGGTACCAAGCCTGGTTCCAAGCCTAAAAGGGAAGGGGGCAAGAATAGTTGGAACCTGAATTGCCACACACTTTTGCGGCTCAGGAAGTAAGAAAGTGTTATATAATGAAGTTGAACTCCTAACATTTTGATATATTTACATTTCGTTATATGACAAATTCTGAAAGTATTTTTCAAACCCAACGGCTTTAACCCCAAATATGTGTGGGGTATTATTATTAGATGAAAAGCCATGTACAATGAATAGATGATCGTTTGTAAAAAAATTTTAAAATGTGCAGTTGAGTGGTGGTAAATGGTAAGACTACAGAGGGCGGCGACAAAAACATGGTTGGACGATGTGAATGAAGATTTAAATACAATCGAAGTCAGGAGTTGGAGAGATGCTGTGAGAGATTGAAATATCTGGGAAGAATTGTGAAAGAAGCCAAAGTCCACAACGGCTGATGAGTTTAATAATGTATATTTTCGAATTATAAGGTAATTATGAATCTCTGAGTTATATATTAAATTAAATAAATTGTTTACTATATTTATATAGAATTATAAATTATTAGAAATAGCCTTGATAAGGACCAAATAACGAAAGAATCTGAATCGGATCAAAATCCAGATAAAAGTTTTTTTTAACTAATATTAGTATAATAATTCTGGCCCTTGAATGAAAGTTCGACACTGTGCTATGCCACTGATCTGTTCCATCGATTAAAAATTACACATGAAAATCCCAAGACAAGATCCCTTAAACAAAATTTCCAAAAACAAAATCCCCAAAAGTTAAATAATAAAATATTCTGTTTTTGGCTTTGGGGATTTATTTTGGGAGGCATTAAACTTAGTGAGGATTCAGGCTTTGGATATTTTTGTCCTCGGAGGGGATTTTGTACGTAAGGTTTAAGAATTTAAGAATTTAAACTACATATATTTTTTTTATGATAAATGGTACAGTAGTTTTTAGAGATTCTAAAAAGTTAAAAAGAAAATAAGTATTTTGTACTAGGTTTGGTTTATGAAATATTTGGAAAAAAGCTAAAATCGACCTTCTCCTTCTTATATATAAAATTTAAAAACATTCCACTTAGCCGTTTAGGTTGAACACGTTTGCACAGACAGACGTATGTACGTACATAAGTACATATATACGAACACACAGGCGGACATCATAAGAAAATTTTGTACTCCGGGAAGTATTGCTTGTATGTAAAAATCTCAGGGCCCAATTTTTGGTGCGAAAACAAAACCTACAGTTATTTATATTCCATATAAGCGGTTTGATAAAAAAAGACAGATGAACGAACAGCCTGAATTAATTAAAATTAAATCCAAAAAAAAGTTTCTCTAAACTTTTTTTTTTAAACTGAGAAGGAACAAGCAAGTTATTTAATTGCAGTATAAAATAATTGCAAATGAATAATATGGAAAGTTAGTAAATGGATAATATCTTATACTTGTTGAAATCTAAAATTTTAAAAATATCAGAATTTAAAAAATAAAAAAAAAATTTTAAATTAAAAAATGGATTTAATAATTTCTTTTACTAAAATTAAGTATCGTTATATTTTGAAAGACTGAAAAAAAAAACTTTCTAAAGTTTTGATAAAGTTGTCTATCATTCACACAAATTTAAACTTCTTCTACCAGTAAATAGTCTTAAGTTTGTGAAAAGTTGTTCTGGGTTCTGAAATATATATTTTTATAATCAAATTTACATAGTATCAAAGGGTATTCTAAATTTGTCATTACGTTTGTGACCAAATAACGAAGGAACCTGAAACCCTGAAAAACAAGATAAAGATTCATGTGATCAGAATCAAAGAGTGGGTTGAACTGGCTATGTGTACCCGTTCGTCCATTCGTAAGCATTCCTCAAAAATCAAAGGAGCTAGGATTTAGAAAAAAATTTCTTTTTCATACAAGAGCTTTTTTGTACATTGAAGTTTAATCCAGTTCGCAGAAATAACGGATTCAAGTAGCTGCCATAAACCTTCTTTCTTTATGTGTGGAAAACTTAATACTTGTCTAATTTTGTCAGAAGTAGTTAAGTTTAATGGCCAACGTCTGCACGTAATATAATTGACCTAGTGCAGGAAGTTCGAACAATTACCATATAACTTATATTTTGCCAAAAGTAGTAAACTTGATGATCTAATGTTTGTATATAAGGTTGACAAAGTTGAATCTCTTCTCATTTTATTCAAAATTTTAATTTAAACTTTTTTTTTAAAAAAGATTTACTTGTTTCAAAAAAATATTTAAATCTAAGAAGCTTAGATTAAGTAAAACAGAGTATTGGAAATGAAAAACACTTTTTTTCAAAATTTGTTTTTAGATATATGTATATACAATATATAAATATAAATTTATTTGATTTATTTTTTTACTTTTTTTATTTAGAAGTTTATAATAAAATTAAAAGATTGTGACTATTTACAAGTATATTTAAAGAAAGTCTGTATCTTCCTCATATTGTAGTTTAAAATTACGTAAGTGAAAATTTTTGACATAAAAAAGATACATTTAAATGTTATCAGTCATTGATATTAATTTGAAGATAAAGAATAGGTATGGGAAACTGGTCATCTAAATTTCATAATTACATTGTAACAAGTCAAGTCCATGAAATGTGATTCATAATATGCTGATTGCTAAAGTAGTAGCATATCTTGAGTCTGCTGAACTTAAGTTGTCTTGTAAATAATTAAATCAATACAAATGAATTTGTTCTATAAGGTAAAAACATTTCATTTGTGAGTTATAAGGTTCAATGAAAATAATGTTATTACAATTTTATATCTGTGAGTTATAAGCTTTATTTAAAACAAAATTTAATTTCTTTTGAAAAAAAAATTCATATTTTAAAAAGTTGATTCTCTGGCTAATATATTTAATTATTATATTTAATTATATATTATGTATATATATATATATTAGCATAGTAATTTATATTTTCAATTATTTTTACATTTTTTTTAAATTAATATTGGATACAAATTATTTAAGAAAGGACTTAAATTGTACTTTATTTGATGGATTTTTATTATAAATTAATGAATAAATTAAACATAAGCTAACAAAATACCTGATAAATTTAATTATCAAAAGGTTAATTTTTTTTTTTTTATTAATAATTATGATATTTTTACTCGTTTGATTTATATATCCTTAATTTAAAAGCTTTTAATAAAATTTCTCTTTAAAGCTATGTTAATTTTTTATACAAAGTCATTATACACACACTATTTCAGCTATCATTTCAGCGATAATAATTATATATACATACATAATATATTATTATATTAAAATTTTAAAAGTACATAACCTAAAAGGAAGAAAATAATTATTTATTCCCTTGCAATTTTTGTGTTTTTGGATAGTAATTTTGTAAATGTCAAAAATGTTACCATAGCTATCAAAAGTAACTTAAATATTAATTTCAGATGATTTTGACAGTTAATATATGTAATGGAATACTGTATGTTTATTTAATATTATATTTACAATACATATGGCAATGGGTTTGTAAGAATGGAAAATTCTAACAATTGAATCCAGTTGGATTCCAGTAATTACTGTATTACCAAAATTCCAATAGCTACTGGGTTTTTTTTTTTCTTTTTAATTAAACTTTATTTTACTCTTTTAAAAATTCTTTAATTATCTTAGCTTATAAAAGTTTAGAAAAACAGCTTATTTTTATATAATTTAATTAACATTTAAACTTAACCTATAGTTTTTATTGCTAATTATATTAATTATTTTATTCCTATATATTCATTTTTGGAAAATTCAGGGATATTAATTAAAACCAAATTTCTGTTTACTATTTGGTTTTTGTAATATACTAATTAAAACATAGAAATATTGCATAACTATAGGCGAAATTTTTTTCTCAAAACTTCAAACTAACCAAATACATATTTAGACCTTTATTATAGCAGGTTATATTCTCGAAATCTTCTCTGTTATTTCCGTTTTTGTCAAATAATACCTCTTTTTCATTGAAATATCATTTAAAATATAATTTTGAAAAATTGCATACTTTTTGGCGAATTTTAATTTTTAAATTGAGACTGTTGGACAAATGTCTACATTATTTTTTCAAATCATTATTTAAGATTAAATAAGATGTAATTTTTTTTTTATTACTAACAGAAAACATACCATATTGAATATTACATGCCTTTTAATTACATCGTACATAAATAAACGTTTCGCTTAAAGTTTTCTTTATTTGGTTTTTTTAATTTTTTTCATTTAACGAAAAAAACGGAATTGAAAAATAAATTCATTATAAATGGAGCAGTAAATTTATATCGAAAATTCAAATTTACTCTTCAATGATAAAATATTGTGTAATAAGGAAAGTGTTTGTAACATATTAATAAAAAGCAACTACAACTATGTTATATAACACATTATACATTTCATTAAAAATATAAATATAGTTGAATAACAACAACAAATGGGACGAAGTGAATAAAAACATTAAAAATGGCGATCTATAAATTCATAGTTCCTTTTTTTTTTGCTTTTATTTAAATTTTTTTATCTATATATTATGTAAACTATTTACATTTACATATATGTAAAAATATATATATATATAATAATAATGTAAATATAAAATTAAATATAAACTTTTAAAAGGTAAAAATTAACACTGTTGTATTAAACTCAATATAATTAAATTTTATATGTACCATCACAGTTGTGGCCGTTTTTAACTTTCAATAATTGAGTTCAAAATATAAAAAGTAAAAAAAAAACAACAACAATAATTGAAACATAAAATAAAAAAAAAAAAAACAAAAAAAAAAAACCAAAGAAAGAAAAGAAAAGAGAAAGTAATAACAAAATTAAGTTGTAGACATTTTTATACTTACCTTGTATCGACTTAATATTTATACTCAACACTGGTTAAAAAGTTCAGGTGAAAATCCTTTTTGTTATTTAATTTAATTTTTTTGTTTTTTTTTTTTTTTTTTATTTTTATAAATGTATTCATATGTATGTAAATGATATAAAAAAATTATATATGTAAATTATATATTAATAAAGTATATATATACAAAGTCAAAAAATTCTTTTGCATAAATTTTTTAACATAATAACTGTTGTTACTGATTCTTATTTTTTTTTTAATCCCAGGTAGCAAATTGGATGATATTTAAAATGTCATTTTAAATGTCAAATGTTTTGTCATATTAATTTTTTTATGCTATTTTTATCGGATTTAAAGGTTATCTATTATTATTATTTTTACTGATTTGAAATATTAAGTAATTATTAATGAATTTTCAAGAAGATCTCATGTGCCTCATATGTACTCCCCAAAGTTGATAATTTGGATGTGTATAACTTTATTTAATTTAATAAAAATATTAACACATCTTTCTTTAATGTCCCATCAAATCTTTTAATTACTCCTACATGATCTGTTAGGGAGCGTATCCAAATCTCGTGCTTTTATAAATCTCGCAGTACAAACTCTCGGGATTGTGCGTCTTTCATAGAATATGTGTATATATGTTTATGCGAGATTCTTAACTAGTAGGTATTTGAAGATTGAAATTATAGGCAAAATTATACGTTTTTTCTAGTATAAGAAACGCGAGATTTAAAAACGCGAGATTTTGACACACGAGATTTTGACTCACGAGACATTTTGTACCCAACCCGATCTATTATTCCAATCTCAATTTCTACAGTTTTCTCTCCCACTTCCTAACCTCAAGAGCAAATTGTGATTTTCTTACAGCTCTTTAAAGCTCTAATCTTAAGTTCGATCAATAGTTATTTGTCACAATTGTGAAATTAAATTTTTTAAACTAAGGTTTTTAGGAAAAGCTTATAAGAATTTGGAGAAGACTGTTATTGTTCAATAGATTGCTTAAAATGATTTAAGTTTGTTAAACAAACTTTTGGAATAAAACAACTAAATTACTCTAACATAACCTCACCAGTAATTTTTAATTTTTTGACATTTCTCTTACTTTAATACCCTGTCTAATTGAATGAACCATTTCATGTAAATGTTAATTACAACCTAATATTATTATGAATGTGACATCTTTTGCGTGGTAGTTCGATTTGACATCTATTGGCGTGGTAGTTCGAAGAAGGCAAAATAATTAATATCAACTTTATTAATTATGCTTCTTGGGTACAATTTTACGCATATTTATATATTGATAGGTTGGTTTTATACACTAAAGAAAATAACATAGCATGTCACACGCAAAATTTCAATTCATCTTTTATGTTTTTACAAATATATACATACATATATATATATATAATGCATATTCATATAAAAAGTAATATTTATAAAAGTATCTATAGATATAAAAAATAAAGTAAATATAATAAAAAAAAAAAAAAAAAACTTTGCAGGTAAACAGGTAATACATTATTTTATTATGTGTATTTTATACCAACATATTAATAACTCTTTTTTTATTTTTTCTTGGTTTTGTTCTTCTGATTTCTTTTTTTAAAGAAGGATTAAATTACCATTCAACGCATTTTTATTCTCATATATTTATAGTAATCAAAATATATTTAAACCCCACTAGCTCCTCTTCGACTCTTACTAATATTATGAGCAGAGGAATGAAATTTTATTTTAAAGAATGAAAAACTTTAAGAATATTTTACTACTAAAAAAAAAATCAATTTAAAATATATTTACAAAATGTTCGAGTCGAGATCCTATAAGTTTTTCTTTAAAATTAAGTTGTATAGTCTTTAGAAGAAAAAGTTCAAAATATCTTAAGATTTCGTTATAAGTTTAATAGGTTTGGTCTTTATTAACTTTTTTAAATAAATTACTTTAAAATAAATTTAAAGAATTGTGTCGTGAAATAAATAACGCCTAAAAGTATACAACAAAAAATAAACAAAACAGAAATTTTGTAATTTGTAAATTTGAAACGATTTTTCAGAATGATTTGACAAATTTAGAAAGTTTTTGCTTTTATTATTTTTCATTTTGGCTAGACGATTTCCGATCACTTAATTAAAGTGACAAAATTGTTAATGTGTGTTTTTAGTCTAAAGTAATTATTAAAGTTTTTAGTAATTATAATTTAGCTTGTTTTGTTTTGTTTTTTTTTAGAAGTTAAATAGAAGAAGAGTTTAGAATAAAGGGTTGAAAGTGGGTAAAGATGTTGTACTATGTCATAAATTTAATACCTGGGTGTGCAGAAGATTTGCAAATTGTAAAATGTAAGAAATGAGCTTAGGGTAAGGTTTAGTTTTTTTTAAAACAACATTTTCTAAAGTTATTTTGTGAGAAAACTTATTTTGGAAATCCTTTTGTTAAATTTATGTATCCACACTTAACCATACTTTATTAACGAATTGTCCAGTAGGAATAATCGGTATATAAATGAAATACTTACTATGAGATAACCAATTAAATAATTTTTACTTATCAAAACTTTATTTTTTTAAAATATTAAATATTTACAAGGGCAATAATGCCAATTTGCAAATTGGCGAGCCTTTTTTCTTTCTGATGTGATCCGACACTATGTATCAATTTTATATGTAAAATTATTGATTTTCTTTATGTATCGTATATTTTATATTTTACTATATTTATTTGGTTACTATGGTGATTTGTAAAGAAAAATTATTTTTCAATCATATTTGTTTTTTTTAATTAAATATTTCAGGACCCGTACGGGAATCAAACCCGCACCCTCTCGATTAATATACCAAATGCTTATCCACTACAGGAATCAAACCCAGCACTCTCTCGAGTAATATGTCAAATGCTTATCCACTACACTACCAAGGCTCCAAAAGTAATTAAAATTTAAGTTATGCAATTCTATTACAAATTTAATTGTTATTGTAAATAAAAACCTTCCTGAAATAAATCCTCATTTTAACAGTAGTAAAGATACCTCCTTATAATCGGAAACATAGAGAAAATTAGTTAAAAAATTGTTATAAAATTGTTACAAGTTCCCTCTTAAAATTTCAAAATTTATTGAGCTGAAGATGTACTCTATTTCCAGAATATACACTATTAGTAGACTTTGAAGAAGTCAAAAGAGGCATTTTTAGAATAAAAAATTAAAATAGTTCTATAATGTCTTTTTGAAATAGTTCTAAATACTTAAAGAACTAAACAAAAAAGTATCTTCAATAATAACATATCAACGGCCTATAGACCCACAAATCTATTTAATACGTTGAAAAAACCATTTATATACAATAATTTAAAAAGAAAAATATTGCATCTATCTTCGTATATTTTATTTGCTATTAAAACAAATCAATTTAATTTCTGTTGATTTTTCCGGAGATATCTGATATCTCTTTTCATTTATACTTGCACAACTTCATTTAAATCCTCTGCTTGTAATGACTCAATTGAAATGCATGCATATATACATTACAAATTGCATTAAAATATATTTTTCATGCATTTTTATAACTGAATTAAAATTGAAATCGAAAATATAAAGCATAAAAGAATTTAAAATAAAAAAAAACAATTAATTTTAAATTACAGAAAATAAAAAATAAAAAATCTAAAATAATTTCCATTTTAATTACACGAATTAACTTTTTGTATCAACCCACAAGGAATAACAAATTGAATTTTATTGCAAGCCATTAATTTTCAATCATTTTGCAATAATTTTCTTAAATTATTGCAGAAAAAAGATTAATAATGCTGAAAATAAAGTGAATCTTTTAATCTTTTTTTTAAATAAAATTTAAATCAAATTTATGACGTTATTAAAATTGTATCTGCAGTATAATTTCTGGGTGAAGGTTGTGGCGCAATATTTAAATCAGCTAGTTTGTAGTTTATTTAAATTCTAAAAAGCTGCAGTTTTTTATCTTTAATGATGGCAAGACTTACTTGTGAACCAATTACTGGACTGATAGAAGTTCACATTTATATGCAAAAGAAGTCTTCAAAATTCCTTTACGTAACACTCAGGACTCGAACATTCAGTCTTGGAATTTAATAGCGTCAATGTTGTAAAACTCCTTTGAGACATGATTTGAAAAAGATTTGAATACTCAGTGCTGTAATTAAGTCATTTCACAATCTTTAACTAAAATCCCTACACCGTAGAATTAATAAGATGACTAAATATGGCTTATGGAAATTCGTGTGTTATGCGTATGTCGCGTTTGTGTAATCATATACAGGGAGGCGCAATAAAACTAATATGGTTCGAATGTTTAATAACTTTTTAAATTTATTTATATTTTTTATTTTTATTTCAGAATTTTGTGAAGAAAACTTGGGGAATTGCAAATGGAACAGTACACAACAGAACAGCGATCAAAAATGGCAAAACTTCCGCAAAGGGGTTGTGAGCTATCAAGATGACGTCATCACATAACGGTACTAAATATCTCAAATTTTCCGAATATATATACCATTAGTGGCGATGGCGCCATCTAGTGGTCGAAAAATGCAGTACAAAAATTTCCTAAGATTTTGTAGCATTTTAATTAAAATGCTATATTTTTCCTGTAAGACCATAAACTAGAACCAACATCGTAAAATATTGTAGAGAATGATATTGCCTTTCATATAAATCCGGTTTCATCTGAATCGGTGCTACCGTTTTTAAGATATTGCAATTTAAAGTGAAAATTTAAAAAAAAAAAAAAAAAAAAAATCAAACTTTCAAAAAAACTACTATAACTGTGAAATTTTCAAAAACACCCTGTATTATTATTATACCATTAGAAAGGTCTCTTAAAACTCTTTCCAACGGTATATAATAAGTATGGCATATGTTGACAAATAGCCCCACCAGAGAACATAAATGCAAAAATGACGCAACAATTTTATTAAAAAATACATTTTCATACTTTATTTGTCATAAATTTATTTTGCCTTTTTGGCAAATTTAAAAATGTAAGAATGCATTTTAGGTTTGGATACAATATTGAATTTGGTTCTGACAATTTGTTTTGAGGGATTTTGGAGGTGACAACCTCAAAGTTTTAAAATTTTTTTTATTTAAATATGTATGTAAAAATATAATTAGAAAGGCCCTTAGGCTACAAAATCAGAAGTAATTTTATTTGTGAAAATAGAAGCAATTTAATTTTCCAAACTTTTTTATTTAAATAGTTAGGAAGGAGTTTTAGAGTTGGTTTCAAAAGCAGGGTTTTACGTTTTTCCAGAATATTTATATATGTGTATATGTGGGATTCTCAATTAGGAGGGATTTTGGAGTTGGATTCAAAAGCAGGATTGCCCCCTTTTCCAGAATATTTATATTTATTAATTAGGGTTGATTATTTTTTGTATGAAAGCTATGCCGAATTCTCATACCATTCTTTTCATTATAGTGTTGGATTCAAAATCTAGTTTCAATAATTGAGTTAGCGGGGGTTCGGGCGGCAGCCCCCGTAATGAAAATATAATATTATTTAACATGTTTTATTACAGTGTATTAAAAAAATTTGAAACTTATTAATTTTTTTAATGAAATAGGTATCCGAATTCTTATACCATTCTTTTCATTTTAGTGTTGGATTCAAAATCTAGCTTCATTAATTGAGTTAATGAAAATATAATATTATTTAACATGTTTTATTACAGTGTATTAAAAAAATTAGAAACTTATTAACTTTTTTAATGAATTAGGTATCCGAATTCTTATACCATTCTTTTCATTTTTGTGTTGGATTCAAAATCTAGCTTCAATAATTGAGCTAGCGGGGGTTCGGGGGTGGCAGCCCCCGTAATGAAAATATAATATTATTTAACATGTTTTATTACAGTGTATTAAAAAAATTAGGAACTTATTAATTTTTTTAATGAATTAGGTATCCGAATTCTTATACCATTCTTTTCATTTTAGTGTTGGATTCAAAATCTAGCTTCAATAATTGAGTTAGCCGGGGTTCGGGGGCGGCAGCCCCCGTAATGAAAATATAATATTATTTAACATGTTTTATTACAGTGTATTAAAAAAAATTAGGAACTTATTAATTTTTTGAATGAATTAGGTATCCGAATTCTTATACCATTCTTTTCATTTTAGTGTTAGAATTTGTATCAATTTTACTATATGGCTTTATTTGGTAAAATTTTAGAAAATGATATGGCTTTATTTCGCATTCAAATGCGAAATAAAGCCATACGTAAAAAAATTCTCGATATGGCTTTATTTCGCATTTGAATGTTGTACAGGTTGTTGGAACAGTATAAGCGTAATTTTATATCCAACTCAAAACCCTGTCAATCTTCAAAATCTTAGTATATAAATATTCTGGAAAAAGCGTATAATTCTGACTTTATAACCAACTCTAAGGTCCTTTCTAATTATACTTTACATACATATAAATACCTCAAAAATCCTCTAAACAAAACCCAACTCAATATTGTATCAAACTATATAAAGTACATTCTTAAATTTTAAAATAAATATTTCAAATGGAAAACAAAAAGGCAAAATAAATTTATGACAAATAAAGTATGAAAATGTATTTTTTAATAAAATTGTTGCGTCATTTTTGCATTTATGTTCTCTGGTGGGGCTGTTTGTCAACATATGCCATACTTATTATATACCGTTGGAAAGAGTTTTAAGAGACCTTTCTAATGGTATAATAATAATACAGGGTGTTTGAAAATTTCACAGTTATAGTAGTTTTTTTGAAAGTTTGATTTTTTTTTTTTTTTTTTTTAAATTTTCACTTTAAATTGCAATATCTCAAAAATGGTAGCACCGATCCAGATGAAACAAGATGTTTATGAAAGACAATATCATGCCCTACAATAGTGTAAGATGTTGGTTCCAGTTTAAGGACTAACAGGAAAAATATAACATTTTAATAAAAATGCTACAAAATCTTAGGAACATTTTGTAATGCATTTTTCGACCACTAGATGGCGCCATCGCCACTAATGGTATATATATTCGAAAACTTTGAGATATTTAGTACCGTTATGTGATGACGTCATCTTGATAGCTCACAACCCCTTTCCGGAAGTTTCACCTCAAAAATTACGAAAAGTTATGGAAAATATACTTGAAAGAGCACGAATGTGCGAAGCCGAAAATGGTCACCACTTGCGGGATATAATTTTTCTACTTAAGCTAAAAATATTCCACATTAATATACTGTTATAACAAAAAAATAATAATAATAATTAACCATTAAATAAAAAAGGTGTTAAACATTCAAACCTTATCGGTATCGACCATTTCATGTAATGTGATTACGAATGTTGGTAGTTTATTACATATGTAAGATCCTAAAATTTTTAAGAGAAACAATAACATCAATCTTCATGATATCCCTCAAAATTTTCCCTTTTATCCAACTAAGCTCATAATTCCCAAAACCTACCCCCGATTTTCTTTTCTAATCCCGATTTTAGAAACCAAACGATACATATGCATAATAAGAAAATTTCCAATTGTTTTTAAAAAAAGGTTTGTTTGAATTGCTTTAAGTGCACCACTCCCATGAAGATGAACATCGCAGAGTGATTTTTAGTGGTTTTCGATGCTTCCATCAACCCCAAATTATGTCGATTCTTATACTCATATATATTTCTTGAAATCCTTCGGTCTCATTTTCTTTCCTCCATTATTTTAAAATTGCTTTCAAATAAAGATATCGGAATCAATTTTTCTTCGATATTAGGATTTAATTTATTAGGAATGGTTTTTCGAATTGGTTTCGGATCTAATTTTTAGTATGACAAAGAGACAAACAGACAATTCTAACGAAAGGAACATTATTTTATAATTTTTAGCCGCTAGGTATTTGAATAATTCGACTAAATTAAATATTTTATTTTATAAAAATATATCTATTCATTTTACAAAAAAAAATATATTATATGTATATACTGATATACTAATATACATAAATACATACCTATTAGACTTATTCATATTTGTGAAATTATGTTGAATGCTAGCAAAAGGTAATCATTTGATGCTTTTTGAATAAAACATTCTTTGTGAGTTTTATGTTTAACTTTTCACTATTCAAATTTTATTCAAAAAAAAAAAAAAATGTTAAATACAATTTTAAGATGTAAAATTGTGAGGCTTTTAATGTATTTCATATTTTATTTCTATTCATTTCAAAATTTTTTGTAAAATATTTTAAAACATCTAAAGTTTAAAAAGTATGTAAAATGTTAGAACAAAAATACAAAATATTTTTGAAATTGAAAAAAAATGAAAATTTAAAATAAGCGAAGAAAATTTGAAAAGAAAAGTAAAATTTTATCGTGAAATTTTGTTGAGTTATTTATCTTTCAAATATCAACTTCTAGGGGCACAGACAAAACAAATTCATAACATATATTTATATTTATGAGTATATAATATTATTATACATATACATTAAAAAATGCAGTAATGGAAAAAGTAATGATATACTTAGATTAGACTTCATCGGATTATTTTGACAATTAATTCGCTTTAGCCGCTGTCTGTGTATTAGCGGCTGAAGACTTTTATCATTCGCTGACATACAAACCCACTTTATTCTATATTAATTTTTGTTGAAAAAGTCATTTGCTCGAATGGATCTAAAAGGTGATGACTCAATAGTCACTTCACTTCTTGCGTTGCTTCAAGCGTCACGTTCTAAATAAAATTAAGACGAAATGACTAGCGTCGCGTTTTTAGTGTTTATCTTTCAAACTTTCATTATGTTTATTTTGTTGTTTTTAAATATCATTGACAATTATTTTAAGTAGGTTAATTTGGTGATAAATAATAAAATACACATAAGTTATACCTAAATTAATAATATTCAATAATTTTGATAAAAAGTTAGGTCACAAATACAAAATAACTTTAAGGGTCATCACTTTAAGAGGATCATAGCTTTCAAAATATCTACAAATAAAAATATGCTCTAGTATTTAAATAAGTGAAGACGGAGTGAGTCATGCTTAAACTGTCGAATCATTAATCATATGGCACCATTTAATCAAGGTCAAATGTCAATCACCTCAATTTTTAACCCAAAATAAGTCAAATACAAACTCCTTTCCTCTAAATAAATTTTCTAAGACCATTTAAGCCTAACAGCTTCTTTGTTTTTTAATTCATCCATATGAAAGAAATATTTACGATATATTTTGCCATACAGCTAGTGTTCCCATAGTGTTTCACATATCTGATTAAATCTCTAAAATTTCAGGAAACTTTTGTACTCCAACTTTATTTGCCACAACTGTTAAAAATTCAAATACATCAAATTTTTTTTTAATACCTACTTTTTTTTAACGTACATTTGGTGATGCTGCAACACGATTTTTAGTGAAAAGTAACTGACATTGTATTCTTTTATATATACGTATATTGTGCTGCTCTTTTTTGTTGTTGTTGTGTGCCTTATTGTCTATGGGTGTTGGGATCAGGATGTTGCAGATAAGATGAAATTTGGTTGAAAAATTTTTCAAAAAAAAATAAAATATGTTACATTTCATCCAGTTTTGAATGGAGTTTTTTTGTTGCAAAAAAATATTTAAAACTGAATTTTTATTTTATTTTATTTTACATACATACATATTTTATTATATGCTTTTAGTATTGGTTTAATTTTTTATTTTTTGGAAAATTCGTTTTTGGGTACAAAAAAAGAAAATTAAATATAGGTAAAGGGAAATTTAATCTAACAGTTTTTTTTTTTTTTATATTTCCTAAGTTTTTCAAAATATTACTAAAATATTTATAGCCATCTATATATATATATATAGGTTCCTAGTTTTGTAAAATAATATCCTGTATCCTTTTTTTTTTTGGTTTTTTGTTCGAATTTTCAAAAATAATAAAATTTATAAGTTTTTGAAAAGTTATGTAAAGGTAAGTTAGTCCCAAAATTAAAAATTTCGAAAATTTTTATTTATGCACAATCCCCTGCCGCATACAATGTGATAAGTGAAACATTTATATATATTATATTATGATATAAGCTGTTATGATATAAATTATATTTTTTTTTATTAAATATGATCTGACAGAAATTTAAACCCAAGACCTTTCGATTGAAAAGCTGACATCCTAACCACTACGCCATCGATCAGATTCGAAAATTATTATTAAGTATAATATGAAATTGAAGTAGAATCATAAATTAAGCACTTCATATTCATTAAGTAGTTCAGTAATTTTTAAATTTTTTGAATTTATTGAAGGGATGTGACCGTTTGCTAGGCATAATTTGGAATCGTCTTTTAAAATAATTTTCTAAAATCAATTGTTTTAGATTATGGTCAATAGTAAAATTGTGGTTACTTAAATATAAATTATCAGGAGGGCTCAAAGTCATAGTGGTCTGACCCCATTACGAATTAGCCTTTTTTTTAAGTAAGAGTCAAATAGTCATCCTTTATAAAAAGTTCTTCAGTTTATAGTTGAAATCTTTACAAAGGACTTGATAGATATTTTAAAATTTAAAAAATTTTTTTTTTTAGTTTGACAAATACAATAACTAAATAATAAAAGGGTCCATTTTGCTTAAGATTGCTTAAGATTAAATATTTTATCAAAACTTTTTACGAAATTTAATTCCCCATATTATTAGATTTTATTTCGTGCTACTTCACATGGGAGCATAAGGCTTTAATTTAAAGTTAACATTAATTTCTATTCATAATTTTTTCTACTATTTCATTCCAGGATATTTCGTGTCTACTTAATTAATTTAGCAACGTTCTCCATGTTGTTCTGGGTCTACTTCTTGACCTGGATCTACCTTATACTATTATATAATAAGGCTTACTTCATTTTGTATTCAACTTAATATTTTTATAAAGATTTGTGATTGATGAATTAAAACTAATTGTAGACAAAATATATTATAATTAATTTGGTGGCACTTAGTCAAAATATCCAATTACTAGAACTTCTGAATTAAGAAATTTAATTGCTACGTTTTTATTTTTCAAAAACTTATTTGGAAAACAGTACAATTGTCTATTAAATTTTTCTACATTTTAAATTCTACAGTACTATGTACATTTTTTCAATAGCACTTTTAATGCATTATTTCAAATATTTGAATATTTTATCAATCGTAGTCGTCATTTTGTTTCTTTTATTGTTCAAAGTTAACCTTTTCAATATATAAAAAAAATTTTTATTATTTTGTATTTTTTTTTTTATTTTATTTAATATGTATGTCATACATTTTGAAAATCTGAATATGGAAATGTAAAAGTCTAATTCCTTTCGAACGATAAATTTGAAATCAATGTTAGTATATAATGTATATGTATATATGTACATACAGATATTAATATAAAATGGATACATTATATTATATTTATTAAAGAAATATCTCATATCGCGTTTAAATTTACTTTATATAGAAAGATAAAAATGACTATCACAGCATACATACTCGTATAGTACGTACATATATGATGCGCCATCTATGATCATATATTTTCATTTTATATATCGAAGGTAATTTTGTAAAAAAAATTAAATCATATTGATTCGTGTAATGTTTGTATTTAATTTTTTTATTGAATGTACATATATATACATAAACAAAGTGTTTCACTTTAGAATAATGTAGAATGGGATAGTATAATTTTAGAACCTAAGTTTAGAACTATTATATAAAACTTTGAACTTGCAATGACAGTATGATAGTCTAGATAATAAATGTCAAATTTAGTTGTTGTAATTAATTTAGTATAAATTTATAAAAGGTATATATGCAATGTATACTTAAGAAAATTAGAAATGCAGATACCAAATAAAAGGACAATTAAGATTAAAAGACATTTGAAGGGTTGGGTAGAAGAGTCGTTAAGTTCAATCTCCGCAGACCCATAATAATGTAAAATATAAAACACAGAGTTCGAATAATATAAAATCTAATAATTCAAAATTAAAAATTATTATAGTGTATAATAAAAAGTAGAATCTAGAAATTTTACATGTTGTAGGGGTTTACATTATTACCCGTAGTAGTTGTATGTGGAATCAATTAAGATCAATTCATCAGAGGCATTGATCAGATTTATATTATTACAAAATATAAGAATATAATAATATACAGTACCTTCTTTTCTGTTTCAACATGTACCTAAAAATTTTTGTGTTACTGGCATCGGAATTGATAAAGCCTATTTTTGTCACAGAAAGTAATTGGATATGGAATTCATTAAGATTATTCATTATTATAACAATTTTTTAAGTTCAGCCATTTATTGTTCCAACTGTTTCTACTTCTCTTCCGGTATGTGCCTTAGAATTTTTTATGTTAATGGAACCTAAGTGACAAGGTCTAGTTCTGTTTCAAAAGTTGTGGTATATGGAATTCATGAAGATCAGTTCTTATTATAATAAAATTGTATGTTCAGCAGCTTCCCTTTATTAAAAAATACTATTTAATACTTTTCTTTAAATTACGTTATTTACTGTAAATATTTGTTCTAGTCGAGCTTTAGTTTTTCGCGAAAGTTGATTGTTTTAAGTTCTAGAGTAATATCAACATAAGTAATCATGTGATTAGTTAAATTACAATTAAGTTGCAATCTTCACTTATTGGACACCTTATATTAATCTTTAGATGAAGTCGTATAAAAAATGAAATAAATTCAATTTTTATTATAGTACAGATCGAAATTTATTTAATTTTTTTTTTTTCCGTATTTTATATAAAATTTTATTTAAAATTATTTCTATTATTACGGATATTTTATTTTTTTCTCTACGTTGCTAACTAAAAGGCAGCGTCAAGGCGTTTACCTAATTTTGAAGAATAACTTTAGTAAATTTAAAATGAATTTGAAATATGAGGAAGAAAAAAAAGATAGATATACTCGTATGTATAGGAAAAAAGAAAAAAATGTTGTACATTGTAATATGTATATTTATATATATATCACAAAATATACATACATATATGTAAAAATTTTCCAATAATGATAACTGCTCATTTTTGATTTATTTTTTTTTTTATATCTTATAGATATTTATTTTTTTTTTTGAGAAAAAAGTGAATTATAAGATTGAAAATTATTTTAAAAATGTTTGTAATTGAGTAAAAAGAAAATTGATATTAAAGTGAATTATTTGTAAAATTAGGATTTAAAAAAATATTAAATTGGTACAATTTGTTCTTGGTAACTGTAGGATTTGAAATTACTTTTGAAGATGTTTTACGTCATTATATTTTTTTGAGAATTTGAATGTGTACTAAATGTTTCTAATAAAACTATAATTGCAATAATGAATATTTTTATAGATAAAAGGGTTGATTGTTCACTTTACTACTTTAAAATAAGGCGAAATACTTTAATTTGTTGAATTGTATTCGTTGTGTTATAGTAAATTATAATTGAATTGGATATTAAAATTGTGTATAATGATTCATTATTTATAACAGGCCTTGAAATCATTAAATTAGTTACAGCTATCTTACACAGTAAGGTTGAAAGCTTTGATAGAATTTTACTTGATATAATAATTAAATTAGAACTTTAAACCTTGTATAATAATTCATTTTGTAAAACAGGTCTTGAGATGTAACATGGTTAGATAATAAACAGGCCTTGAATTTACATTTTCTACCACACAGTAAAACTGAAGCCTTTAGTGTTTGTAATTCGATCCTAAACTTTAATATCGAAATATTTCAATGTTGTGGAAATGCTCTACACTTAATTTGTATATAGCAACCATCTCTGAGATTCATCTTATTTTGGTTAGAATCCGATTTATCTATTGAGAATGAGAAGTTTTTCTAATGACTTTTGTTATTCTATAGCTTCAATATAATTTATTTTTTATTTCTAATCAGGTTTTTGTTTTTGTAATTAATGGACTATTGTAATTGTCAAATAAATTAATATGTAAAAGAAATGGTACCAATTTTTTTTTTTTTTTTGAAAAATTTGAATTTCTAAATAGAATTTATAAATATTTTTTATAATCTTTTATTAATTTTAATAATATAAATATTATTTTCTTTTTATCTCTTTAATAAATTTCAATGGATTAAAAGTTAATCTTTACCAATTCATAGGATTTTTTGTTTTTAAATATTAAATAGATTAAAAATTATAAAAGTCAGATTAATTTAAAGTATTATGGTAAATTGGTAATTAATTTTTCATTTAATCTAACATATTAATAATATAAATATGTATATTAAACAATTTTTTTTTTGTTTGTGGTTTTTATTTACTTTTTCACGGCTGTATTATTCTACATATAAAAAGTATTGCAATCATAAAAAATATTTGTGGTTTTAGTTTTAGAAAAACACCAAACCTTCCGAGAAATCTCATGGTCTAACCGTAGGTATGAGCTCAAATTTGATGCACAGACTATTGGTAGGTACCTATGAAAGTGGTTTTTGTAAATTAATTCTATTATCATGGATGTCTAGAGCTTCCAGGAGTTTAGGGAATGTTTAGTTCCAATAATTTATCAAAATCTCAACCAATTTTTCGCAGATGGGCCGAATTGGACCAGGGGGAGGAAGGCTTCCATACAATATAATGAGAATTTCTAATACAAAGCACATTATGCAAGAAGAAAAACTTATACAATCCATCTTGGATTTATTTCTACATTTTTTTTATAGGATTATGTCCTGTTTGATATGGTGCTTATTTGGTTGTTCCATATGAAACTAATGTTGAATTTTGTTTCTCTGTTACTCACATGTACCCATAATTTCCGAATGTTTAGTCTACTAGAAAGCAATGAAGCAAAATTAATCAATTCCTTCCACTGTTCCTTACATCTTCAGACCTTTTGAAAACTCATTTTTTTGCAACTCCTTCAAATGGAAAAGTTTTATTTGAGTAAGAAAAGTTATCAGGAAGACACTCGTCTTTCAACTATCATAATATTCACAATTAGCATTTGAAATCGCTTTTGTTTTTCAAAATCATTTAATAGGAATTTAAATTACTGAAACTAATTTAAATTTTTTCTTTCTTTTTTTTTACAAAGTTTTATTTACGTGCGTTTATTGAATTTTTTTTTTTAAATAAACTACTGGTATTATGTTTTTTTTAACATTTAGTTAAATATTAAAATCTAGATCATAATTCTATAGAAATGCCCTAATTTATGTAATGTGTTAATTAATTCTGTATAAAAAAAAAAAGATTTAAAAGTGGACTAACCTAAAAAAGAAAAAAACCTACTTTGAAAAAAAATAAAAAGAACAACTTTTATGACGTCCTTTTAGTGGTTAATATGCACAAGTAAATTGCATTGTTGAATTACACGGTGATCCTTTTGAGTAAGAAATTGAATTCTTTCTTTATTCCCAACTCAATATCTTACAGGTACTAATGAATTCAACAATGTAAGTTTGAGGAATGTGTTTTAGATTTTATGTTATCTTATCCTCTTAAGCTTTCAATGTCAAACAACTTTATACCAAATATTATAAAACTAGACCTGAGCTGTACCTGATACTCAATTAACTTAGTAAAGTACAAGAATAAGTAAGATTTCGATACTTTAATAAAATTTTAATATAAATAAATGGATCAAGTAAAAGTACTTGTGTACTTGTAATTCCCAAAAAGTAATTACATTTTGTGTTTAATTACTTTTGTAATTATATTTGTTACTTAAGTATTTTAAATTATTTAAATACAAAGAAATACTTAGTTAGAAAAATAGTTACAAAAGTAATTAAACTTAAAATGTAATTACTTTCTGAGAATTACAAGTATTCTTGTATTTTTACTTAAATTATGTAAGTATCCAAACCAACGAATACTGGTACTTGATAATAAGTATCAGGTAACGGTACTTAGAATTGTACTTAAGTACCATATTCCTAAGTTTTATAAAGGTCTGCATAAAACTATATTTAAAACCTAATTATGAAATATAAAATATAATTATCTATAAATAAAGAATATTACAATTATAATGAAGCACTGGAATCAGCTTTTAAACAAAATATAAATGCATAAAATAAAATAATATACATATATAATAATTTAAATGAACATTTCATGAATGCCCATTGATTATAAACATGAGAGGATTAAAGTAAAAGACAGAAAGCAACAACAACAACAATAACAACAACAAAAAAATAAAGTGCATTTATCAATCAAATCAGGTTATATTAAAAGGAGGGCTTGACTTGTAATAAAACAAAAAACGCAATTATACAAAAATAAAAAAAATAAAAAACACAAAAAACAAGAACATTAACACTGGCAACATTTTATTTTTTTTATTTTATTAGTAGAGGGGACGTCGCTTAGATAACATAAAATTTACATTTAATGAATAATTACTAATGACTAATATATACACTTTTATAATATATAGTTATAAGTTCATTTAAAATATGTTTCTATAAATGTGTATATCCGTGTCATTTATAATATATATTTACATTTACAACTAATTTTAAATAAGGTTTATATTTTGTTTTGTTGTTGTTGTTGTTTTTTTTTCATTAAATTGAGTTCAGTAGTTAATGTTTAAGTGCCTAAAAGAAAGGTCATCAAACCTTGTCCTTTCATCTTTACCAACAACTACAGTTTCGTACAGGAAATTTCAAAATATAAGTGTAATGGTCATTTAATTGATTTGAAGAAGATTTTGGATAATTAAATACTTACTTGTACTTGAAGCTTAAAGTTTAGTTGATTATTTTTTAATATACAGTTTTGTACATCATTCACTGAAATGATTAATCCGTGTTTCGAGAAGTTTGTGGCTGGTTGCCATATCAACATCCAGGTTTTAGGATTCATGCCACTTTCAACACTTTCTATTAATTTATAAGTAATATTATTTATTTAATTTATATTATATATTTTATATTTATACTATATTTGGTCACCAAGGAGATTTTGTAAAGAAAAAATATTTCATTTCAAATTGGATATTAAACATTCCGAAATAATTATAAACTGTAAATGAGCTGATATAAATTATTTCAGAATGTCTTTAAATTACCTTATCTTCCAAATTTGATATTAAAGCCTACATAATTTACATAAATGATGACACCTAAATGTAAATTATAAATGACACATGAAATAAGTTAAAAAAAAAAAATGTTGTTTCTAAAAATTTGACCGTGACTGTATTTAATTATGCAAGCATGTATGCATGTACGTAAAATATATTTTAATTTTATTTTTGAAAGGTCCCGAAAGGTTCAAATTAACTTTTCTTTTTTGTGTTTAATATTTATTTAAAATTTAACTTAAAATTAATGTGACTTTTTGATAAGTTTTGAAAATATACAAACGATATGTCAAAAAAAAAAAAAAAACAAAAAGAAAAATAAAAACAAAAGTAAAACGATAAAATAAGAAATGAAAGGAATATATATTCTATATTTAGTCCTTTTATTCCAGAGAAATTTTAATTTACGATTGGTATTTGAATTAATGCACATATAATATGTATAATATAATGGTGTACGTGTACTATTTGGTCAGTTGGTAATATTATTCGTATTAATTAAGTAACTGATGATAGTGGAACTGATAAATTATAGAAATAGGGCGTAAAAAAACTTTTTTTTTTTTTATTTCTTATTTTAGTTGGAATTATATAAAATTAATCAAAAATTACATTATAATTAGTACACTCCTTAAATATGTTCTAATAAAATTAATATTAAAGAAGATGTTAAATTAAAATGGGTTTCTGAAATAATGGTTTTCTTTTTTAACAAATAGAATTAGAAATTCTGGTAGATATGGTATTATAGTGGTTTCAAATAGAATATTTCATTTTGATAATTACATTTTAAAATGATCATTAATAAATTTCAATTAAATTCAGTTATTTCGGTTGAAATATTTTGTTAAATTGAATAAAATTAGAAGAACAGAAACTAATGTGGTATTAAATGATGATTTAAGACAGTGAGCTGTAGGAATTAATGGAATTAAGAAGGTGGATGAACTTAGCAAATATACAGGTTTCAATGGATGTTTGATATGAGAAGACACTTAAAAGACCTTTTAACTTTTGCCGGTGAACTACGCCAAGAGCCTTTTGCCTTTTAGCTTTTCCACTCCCTTAAAGAGTATAGGGCATTCACCAAGTCTATTTAGACTAGGCTTCAGTTTCTTTAATTATTATATTCACTAAGCTTTTGATTACTTGGCTGGATTTATTACTTAGTGAGAAATACTCATAACAGTGAGCCATAACTCCCTCAGAGATTTATGACCCTGGGAGTTTTGATTCAGCGTGGTGTGTCATAACTCCCTTATACAGATCTCAGCTTAAAAATTATTAGTAATATTAAAAAAAATATTAACTTTAATTATATAAATTCAGTGACGAGTACACATTTTTGGTATTCCCAATCAGAGTATTCCCTTTTTTCAAAATTAAGGAAACAACCATAATTTTACATTTAAACTACATTTGGAAAGGCTATTTTGCAAAAAGGGGTAATCTTGATTTTATAACCAAAGTTTCGCATACATGAATTCATAAATACTCCGGAAAAAGGGTCAACTTTGATTTTTAACAAACCTAAATATGCTTTCTAATATACTATCTCACATAGATAAATATATAAATACATACTGTTGTACATATAATATTTTGCTTATATATATTTTTGCATTGTCGTATTTTAAATTATAAAGATCAGAAAAACTTTCAGATTTTATTTGAAAATTTTGACTTTAACATATTACGTTCAATCACACAATTTAATATATATGGTTTTATAACTGAAAATTTAATAAAGAGAGTTATAACTCACTTTGTGGGTCATGGACATTCAATATGTACTCGTTAAAGGAACTAACTATTTAATAAAGGATCATTACTCTCTAAAGGAACTTATGCTCCACCTAAGTATTTTAAAGTGAGTCATAAGTACTAAGTGACAACTTCCGCATGAAGGGCGGCATGTTTACCACTACACCATTGATCAGATATTATATTTATTTAAAAATATATAATTTTTGTATATGCTAATGTTCCTGTAAATAATTTAGATACTCAAAAAAGAAGAATTTAATTAGTTTGCATACAAAACAAAAGAAAAAGTTAATATTTCCTTTAAAAAAGTATCTTTATATTTCCGAATATCTGTTTTTTAGAGCTTTAAATATTTTTTTACCAAAAAAAAAAAAACAAAATTATAAAAATACTTTTTTAGCTTTTTTGTACTTTTTTTTAACTTCAATTTTAATTATAAAGTTTATTTTTTAACTCTTCAAAGTTTTTAAATAGTTTCCCATTTGGATTTTTTTTTGTTGTACACACTCGTATTTTCAAAATGCATTTTTCTATTATTTTTTAGCCACTTCATTATGTTGTATAAATAAAATTTTACTTTATTTTTTTATCATTTTGTTATAGTTCTGTTTTTAAACTTTTATATTTAAGATATCAACCACTCCATTAATAGAAAAAAAAAATATGTTTGAAATACGGAAAAAAAGTGACACAAAAGTATTCAAAAAGTTTTGAGTATTTGAAAAAGAGTGTGTGACAAAATTAAAATGACATTTTAAATAGTATAAAAGTAATTGGACAAATATTATAAAAGTAATTGGACAATTTAATTAATATTTGATTGAAGTATACTCCAGTAAATCCTAGTATAATCAAATTTAAACAATAATTTAGGAGTCAGCCTAAATAAAATTTTAAGATTTTTGATAAAAAAAAACCCATTAACCATTTCTAGTAGCCAATGAATGAATCCTGGATATAACACTAAAGCTTCCAATTCATATCTTCAATACCGATATTTATAAACAAACGGCACATACATATTAAATGTCTATTCCAATTTTTAGTTTTAAACAAGGGATAATTTCAGTTGGTTTAATCCAAACACTACCTAGATGAATCATCTAAAGTGTTTCTGGGTAACTTTTAATGCTTTGCGTCAACTCTTGTAAAAAACAAGTTTAAAAGCTTTAAGTTATTTAATATGGCAACCAGACACAAAATATTTATATATTTATTTATTAATTATTTCTAAGTGCATACAATGCCTTTGCAAATTGACGGGCCCTTTTTTCAAATGGGGGTCAATAATATTATTTTATAAATTTTATTATTTATTTTTTTTATATCATATATTTTATATTTTACTAAATATATTTGATCACCATAGGGATTTGTAAAGAAAAATTATTTTTCAGTAATTTTTTTTTAATTAAATACTGTACTGGCCGGGAATCGAACCCGATCCGGGAATTGACTCGGTTAATAAGCCAGATACTTACCCACAACACCACCGAGGCCGCAATTGCAATTGTAATTAAAAATTTTGTTACTTACTGTAGTAATTAAAAAAAAAATTTTTTTTAGATAAAAAACAGATTCGTATTCATTGGTATTTAAAAAGAATCTGAACAACAAAAAAATTCAACAAATATATAAAAGAATAAAAAAGATGCAAAACTTTATAAAACAGTTTAATTGCAACCAAATAATATCCTTAAATTTTTATATGTCCTTTACATTCATATTTGTATTTGTTTTTGTATAAAAAATTGTCATATAAACATAAGCATGTAAAATTGTAAAACGTAAATACACTATAATATAGTGTTGTGCAAAAGAGTACGTGATGTGATTGTAATGGTGTTTTTAAAATTGTAACAAAAATATATTTTTTCTTTGAAATTTTTTAATTATCTAAACTCTAGAGCAATTAGTATTAACTCAAAAAATTTTAAACTTTTGACTTGTATTTAGAAAAATTTAATTCTTCAGAAGACTTTCACAATGCATGACTTTTATCTAATTCCATTCTAAATATTAATTTTCTATTTGCGTTCAGTGATTTTTCAAAGATTTTTTACAATGCAACAATGTTTACAATTTTACATTGTTAATACCCCACATTTAAAGGGTTACACTACCTAAATGTTATTTTGGCATACCTAAAAGCCATTTTGGTATTACCTAAAAGTCATTTTGGTATTATCGAATACTCAAAAGGTTCAAAAAAACCAAATCAGAAAATAAAAGTTCGACCATTGGTATAATTAGGTGCCGGTCAAAATATACTCATAATCTCTGGTCTATATATAGATAAGCTAATTTAAAAACTTAGAAGTAAATACAATTTTATTAAAATTTGAAATGTTTTAAAAATTGTCATTTATACTAAAACTTGCGCAAGATACAGAAAATCATAATTTAGGACTTTTGAATCTCTAACTTCTCTACCGTTATAATATTTTGACTTTTTAATCATCTTACATTATGACCTTAACAAAAGATGCTTAAGACGTGTGTCAAATTCAACAATTTTTGCCAAAACTTTCATAATTTCATAGATGGAATTTACATAAGCCGTTGACATTTATTTGTGATATTTCAGTATTTATTTAGAATATTTTGACATTTTATTCGGACATATTATTATGACGTTTCCAGGCTTTTAAGAAAATATACATCGCACGTCATGGCTCTAGTTCAGAGATGGTTAAATGAAAGAAAATTTTTAATTGAAATTACCTATATACGATTTTATATTTTTTTGTTTTTTTGTAAAGTTCTTAAATAATAAAAAAAAAAATGTCAAATTGAAATTGAAACCAGTTCAAATAAAATTTGAAATACTAAAGTCATAAAAAAAACCAACAGAAAAACAAAATTTTTAAATTCAGCCAGTTTATTTTTTTTTATTCTACACTTTTATATACATTTTTTTCGGATTTATTTTTCCAAACATACACATTCATAAAAATACACATAGTTGCAAAAATAAACATTAATGAAATTTTTACAAAAATAAAAATATAAAAAATAGACAACAAATGTCAGCAATATTATGAGCTCATATTTATTCCATTTTATATTGTTTGTTGTTTTTTTCAGATTTTCATGTATGTGTATGTATATATATATATATATATAATAAGCTAAAATCCTTGAATCAAATAAAATATTTAAAAAAAATTGTTATATATTCGAGAGTAAATAGACAAAATTTATAAAAAATAAACAAGGTAATATGTAAAATCAGAAGTTTTTATAGGTTCACATTTTAAAAATGAACTGTTATAAAATTGTTATAAATTTTAGTTAAGTGTGTTATTCACAATTTTAATATTGCAGTTTCTTAAATTTTTGACCACTTATAGTTCTTAAAAGAGAGTAGGAGTGTTAAAATAATTTTAACTGACATTAATCTCAAGAATTTTTTTAAAATCAAGAAATTTTAAAAATCTACTTTCAAAATTGACGCTTGTGCCGAAAAGTATGCAAAATATTTGGTTGACATATAAATTTAAATGTCAAATTCTTTTAATTAAACTTTTAGAATTAACTGTCATTTTTGAAATGAAAAAGTATCCAATAGAACATTAAGATATAATTTTATTTTATAAAACCATTTTAATATTAAGATTTGAATATTATATTTTAAAAATTTTAAGAGCATCGTATAGTATATTCGCTATCGCTAGGACTACACAACTTTAAAAACATTTGTTTGCTAACTGTTCAACTGTTAGGCTAATAAATTCCACATACAATTTAAACATGATATAGTACTAGACCTTATAATATGTAGAAACGCCTTAGATTTTCAATAGATGCAATTCTATTCGTGTTTATATTGTAATATTTTGTATTTGAGTTACATGGTATACATTGTATATCTGTGAGTTATATTATTCAATTAAATTATTTGTTTATATTTTGCAATTGCTTATACATTTAAATTAGTATAGTTTTTATTAAAGATATATAATTATTAATTATTGATTAAGCCTTTAATTTGAACCCAACGGAGAATGGTCACTTTCACTCGGATTCGAACTCGGGCCTTTCGCATGAAAGGTTGGCACTGTAACTACTGTGCCCAGCCGTTAATAGATTAATGTATGATCATAAATGTATGATTAATGTATGATCATATATTCAAGTATTTTCAATGACGTAGAAGTTTTGTAAGTAGACGAACTGATGGACAGACAAAATAAAACTTAAAAAAACAAGTTTTAGAAAATTATTTTTAAAAAAAAAAACTAGAAATTTAGAATCTCTTTATTTTACCAAAAATTTTTGTTTTATTCTTTTTTTGCTCTTATATTTTTTTTTTCCGGAACGTTGTGTTGAAAGACGAACGGGTTGAAGATTGAGGTGTGGGGAATTTTTTTGTGATAAATGACATATATTTTGAATGAAAATTTGTAAACGTTGTAAAATTTATTGTAGAAATTTGAAATTTAAACTATTTAATAAATTCTTATTTTTTTTTTTTTCGTTTTTGTTTTTGGAAAAAAGATAAAGAGACTAAGGAAGAATAAAAAAGAGTTATATTGATTAAATCTAAATAACTTACATAAGCGTATGTGTAATGTATTTAGATAACAAAGAAAGGGTGGATTTTTATATTTGGTTTTTGTTTTTCATTTTAATTTTTTTTTTTTTTAAATTTATCGAGAAGAAAATTGAAAAGTAAAATGCGGAAAAGTTTTATTTTTTTTTGTTTTATAGTATATAAAGTACTAAAAAGATTTATTTAATAAGATATATATAAAAGATTGTTTTGAGAGAGGATAAATATAAAAAGAGACAAATGAATTTAAATAGAAAAGTTTCTTAAATAAAATTAATAAAATCTGATAATGATAAATTTTTGATACGCAAAATTGAATTAATTAAATAAAATTTTGAAAATGATTTATGTGTATTAAGAGCTTTAGATGTCAAATGTCCACTATGCTCAAAATTAACTGTATTTCGTTTGAAGTTTGAAGACCTCTTCTTTATATACTTTTATATGAACTTGCCTGTGTCTATGGCTTTATTTTTCATTCTGTCAGTTAGTGATATATTTATATTAGAAATCTAAAAATTTATAAGAATTGTATGGTTCAGTGGTTAGGAAAGTGGCTTAGGGTGTAAATTTTTTTTGGTTTTTTTTTTTAATTCAACAGAAATAATAAAAAAAATTACAAATAAAATTAATTTATTTGGATAGTTTCTTTAAAAATTTGTAACTTTAAGAACTAAAATACTTTACTTTGATAACATAAAAACATAGACCAAATAATTATATATAAAAAATCTAAAAAATTTTTAGGGTTTTTTTTAAGTCAATCCCTAACTTTTTGGTTCATTAATTTAAAATTTATACAAGTAGGTACTTAAATAAAAAAAAAAATTTCACCATGAAGCAAATTTGAACCCACACCCCAAAATTTTCTTTAAATTCAGATTTAAAGATACCCAATAAATATAAAACAACTTTGTTTAACAAACTAGATAGTTAGATAAAAATTTTATCAAGTAGGTACTTAAAATTCTTTTTAATGATATTTTTGTCTTTTATTAATAAAATTTTACCAAAGATATTTTTTAAAGAAAAAATATTATCAATAATTTTTTTTTCCATCTAAAAATTCATGATATGTTCGGAAATCGAACCCGCAACTCCTCGGTTAGTAAGCGAAATACTTACCCAATAACTCACCAAGGCCCCTGCCATTGGATGAATAGTTAAAACAAACAAAAATATAAAATTTGACACATATAAAAATTTTAATTTCTGACATTATATTATTAGTGGAAAATTGTGAAAAATTATTTCGCCAATTTTAATTCCACTTTTTGCATTTTGTACAATGGATTTAAGCTTTTCTCTGTTAAAATTATTTATTACATAAAAAGATAATATTCTTAATAGATTTAAAAGAGCTTGTGTGTTATTTTTTATAAACACTGATTTTGCAAAATTTCAATTTAAAAAAATAAATATCCAGAATTAAACTTAAATAAACATGAGTAAAATAAAATAATATATAAGTTAAAATTCCTTTGTAAAGGAATTATTTTTTACAAATGAAAATATTTAATAGTACCTACTTTTGTATTTCTTTTAAATATCCATTTATTGTAATATTGCAAAACTGAAAATACTGCATTATTGTTTTTTTTTTTTTTTATTGGTAAATCAGAAAATATAATGTATCTGTAGATTCTTTTAAATAGAATACAATATTATTATAAAATTTTGTAATAATTAATTTCAATGGAAATAATGAAAAATGTATGTGCCAATTCTTTCGGATTAAAAATATAAACAAAATTGAAAGCAATGCTTAGAAAAGATTATAATTTTCAAAAAACCAATTGAATCGCGTTCCAGAATATATATAATGCTTTTTTAAAAAATATTTTGAATATTACATAAATTTTATCAGGATTAGATGATAGAAAATATCAATTTTAAAAAGAGTCAGTTGTGTACTTATTGAATTTATTGTAGTAATCAATTTTTGTCAAATAAAGTATTTTTTTAATTAGGTATGGGCTAAAATTAATACTTAATAGTAGATCTCCGTTTTCTCATTTTAGTAGTTATTTTTAATAGTAACTATCTATTCCTTCCACAGAAGGACATATTATATCCTTTTATAAGAATTTAAGAATTATTAAGAATTTAAGTTTAGTGTTCAATTAAATTCATTTAGAATAGTATTCAACAAAAATCTTTCAAAGGCGCCGGGAATACTAAGCCCCCCAGTAGTGTGAAATTCCTGCTCATTAAAAATACTTGCCCTATCAACAAAATAACGGTATAAGCACCCAACTTGCTTGCACAGTATGATGGCTGAAAGGCCTCATCGTTGTTCATCACCGAAATAAATGAGAAACCCAAGATGTATATATTGACCCTTTCTTGACTTTTTCCAAAAACATAAGTAATAGGAAAATATATATGGGTTAATGTGTTCCACAATTTTGAGATGCTCTTATATTTCAGAGTTATAGTCCAAAAAAACTTGATAACCGCAAAATTACAGTTTTTCAATAAACGTGTTTGAAAATTTTTAAAAATATTTTGTGACACAAAATGTTTATTTAAAACATTATTAATAACCATTTGAGGGATTTTTAATTAAATAAACGCTTATTTATTTTTGGCAGTGCAAAGATTTGATGTTAATCAGTCCACTTCAAATGTTATCTCAAAAAGGGAAAAATTACGGTTATCAAGTTTTGGATATCCACAGATATAATAGTATTAAATAATAGCATAATATTATTTAAATTTTTTTAGCAGAAAGAATTTGTAGAATAATAGATAAATTATTGAATAATTTTAAAATAATGTTATGAAAATACTTAACTTAGTACAGTTTATAAATTAAATCCAAAAAGTCAGTTCAAATGTCAAAATCAACACTAGTAATTAATTAAATCCTATAAATAAGTGTTTTGTTTTTTACAATGGTTAATTTACATTTTTTTATGTAAATTAAAACATTTTTAGAAATCCAACAAGAAAAAATTACAAACAGTCATTTAAAAAATATTGTTTCTATATATAAATAAGTATTTGGCAATATTTATGCAGGGTCGGAAAATATATGCGCAACTCTTCATATTAAAATATTTGTAAATCTTAAAATCCAGCATAATATTTTTAGATCATGTGTCATAACTTTCAATATCAAACCTCCCTTCGAGTGTTTTTTTTTTTTTTTATTTAAACTTTATTTTACTCTTTTTAACATTCTTAAATTATCTTAGCTTACAAAAGTTTAGAAAAACAGCTTATTTTTATATAATCTAATTAACATATAAACTTATCCGATCGTTTTTATTATTAATTTTATTAATTATTTTATTTCTAAAAATCTAAGTATTGCAGTTTAGCAATTGGAAGGTTATGATTTATAACTTGAGTCAAATTTGCTTAACAGATTTGGTTATACACAAATACACTTAAAATAAGGTCATAACTGTTTTTAGTAGTGAATCTCTAAATTTTTAATTTTTTAGGTATGTGTTTTCATGTATGTACTTTAAAATGAGTTGCCAATGCTGATGATATTTCTTGTTCAGATTTAGTTAGAAGAATTCAAGACATTTTTAATGTATTATGAAATTATAATCAAGCACCTGCATCTTCCTCTTCACTTTAATATACTTTCATATAATTTAAACTGTAATTGATATATTATAAATTGTTCTTAACTCTGTATATAATATTCAATATACAATAATTTGAATTTAAAACCATATTGATATGCAATTTTTTCTCTTTAAATATTCATTTAATTTTCGCGCTTCCATTAGCCAAAAATATTTATTTTAATCACATCTGTGTTTTATTTTTTTTTTTATTTATTTATTTTTAAAAAACATAACCTATATTTTTTTTTGACATTTTGATTGAGTACCATAGTGACATTTTTATTGCAATTGGAATAAAAACTATATAATATAAATAATAATTAAGAAAATCATTAGAGTTTCGCCTTCTAATATTGGGTCAAGGTTCTTTTTGGAGTCTCGGATGCAGGTTGAAGATCTGAAGTTATCAAATATTTCAACTATTTTGTAATTTTTACAAATATTCTGTTTAAAACAAAAATAAATTGAGAAGACGAAATTTAATTAAGGGTATATTAAACTTTAACGAATTTACCTTTGACCCATTACAGTTAATTGTATTTGCTAAAATTTCAGACCTCCAGTTTTATAAAATTTAGCTCATATACAGAAAGAAGTTGCAACTGCTTTTGGCAAAATTGCAGACATCCAGCTTATATGCTCATATAAAAAAAGCTTTAAAAACAGGATGGATAACGTTGACGGCTCTGAATTTTCGATTCTGGTTCGATTCATACTTTTGGGTCTATATCTAACCCCTTCCTCTACAGTTTTTGAAACGATGTGCAGTGAAAAAGACCGATCGATCCAAGCTTCATTTTAGAGAAGACAGAGCAATTACAATCTTAATAGCACATTTCTTAAATATTACAAAAGTTCAAAAATCAAGTTTTGTAAAATTAAATTTCATATCAACCAAGGAATTAAAAAAATATAACTTTTATTTTATAAAAAGTTTAAAATTTTAGATAAAAATCGGCTAAAAAAAAATAACTTATTACAAAAATCCATCAATTGAAATAAAGAAAAAATTATTCTTAGATCCATCGCTATAATTAATGGTCTTTGTTGAATTTCATGAGATAATAAAGTTGCGGAGGTAGACTGTTAAAAATTTACAATTCATATGGTACATCAATTATATCGAAATATTTTGCTATTAAAAAAATTTTAATCTTGATATAAAATCAATTTTAAAAAAATAAAGTTTAAGTAAGAAAATAATGGATCAATTTTATCAAAAGGTTTTTTAAAACTTCGGCACTCTGAATTAAATTCTAGTTTTTCTTTTCTAATATATAAAATTTCATTGAAATTAAATAACTAAAACTAAATTTATTTTATTCTAATTATATACTTTTATGTTAACTTGTAGGTGTCTATCGGTATAATTCTGTCACACTGTGAATTCTTAATATTAAAATATGACCAAAAATTTATAAGATTAGTTGGTGCAAAGGTTAGTCAAGAATGAGAGACAGTTTTTCTTTCTTTTAACTTTAATCCAGCAATTTACATTTATGTTAAAACACATTTAATTACAAAAGAACTACCATCAATTCAGCTGTACGAAGAATGAGAAACAGTCCTCCTTTCTGTTAACCTTAATCCAGCAATTTACCTTTAAATATTAAAACACTTTTAAATAGAAAGATCTGCCATCAATTTTTGGTTTATGAAAATTTCAATGTTTTAAGTTAAAAAGTTTAAAATGTTTTTTATTCCAGCAATTTAATTTTGTAATAATAAGTAAGTAAGAAATTCCCAAAATCTGCCACCATTTGTTATTATTTTGGTGGCGCTAGTTTTACTTTAAAAAAAAGTATATATTGAAAAACAATATTTTTTTTTAATTTTATCTTAATTTTTAAAATTTATTTTATTCACTTCAAGTTAATATTAAGTTAATAAATGAAAGTACTTAATCAAATGAATTCTATATATTTTTTTTTGAAACCATTTTTTACTCTTTGTTAGGTCAAAAAAAAAGCTACAGTTCACTATTTTTTCCATTTAAAATATTAAAAAAAAAGTCAATCTTGTTTTTCTAAACCAACTTTATTTAGTTTTTTTATTTTTATTTTTTTTTTAAGATATTTCTGGATAAATAAAATATGTACCAATACCACAATGATTATTTTTATTTTTAGCTAAAAACATATAACCATTAACACCCCAATCAGTACCAAAACTATTTCTTATTAACCAATATTCTTTATTATTATCATCATCATCATTATCATCATTTTTATTATTATCAATCATTTTACCATAACCAATAACAGTAACAAAATGATTTGTTTCATTTAATGTTGATGAACAATTTGTATCATAATATAAACCGCCACGATAAAAACGAAATGTATCTAATCGTGCATCAATAGCAGCAGTAACTGGTCCATAAAAAGCAATTGCCTGTTGCATTGCTAATTCATTATTCGTATCAGTTTTATTTACATTCAATAATTTTGTAGTTGGTTTTGATGTTGTTCTTGTTCTTCTTGTTGTTGTTGCTGTTCTAGTTGTTGATGATAATAATGATGATGATGATGATGATATTGTCTTTGTTGCAGATGTTGTTATATTTGATGATGAAATATATATTTTTTTTATTGAGAAATTTTTTCTTTCATTTTTACACATCATAATAATTGATGTTTGATTATAATTCATTAATGTTGATTTTGATTGTGATTTTGATTTTGATTTTATACTAATACCATATAACATACCATATTGATAGATACGTTCAATTGAACCACCCATACAACCAAAATTACCTAAACGTCGGCTACATTTTAAAATATCTTGATCTGATAATTGAATTAATTTTTTATATTTAAGAAAATAATGTGCTTCCATTGTTGAAAGACTTGCTAATATATAAGAATTTTTACAATTTTCCATTTGTTGTACAATATTATTCTTATAACCATATTTTAACCAATTTATTTTATCTGATAGATCATTACGTGGTAAAATTTGATATATTTTTGTTTTACGTTCAATAATTTTACGTATTGTTAATTTTTCAATAAAATCTTTCAAATTTTGTAAATTTTTTTCAATTTTTACATATGATTGTAAATATTTTTCATAATATTCAGAATTTGTTAAATCTGAAAAATGATTTATACTTAAATCATAAGATATTTTACCATTTTGAAAATTTTTATTATGTTCTGTAATAAATTTTATATTATTTTTGAAAATATTTTGACGGATTGGATCTTCAAGTGGTAATGAATAATTTCTATCATAATTTATTGTAAATTTTTGCCATTGTTTTTCATAATAATTTGTTGCTTGTTTTGTTGTGGTTGTTGTAGTTGCATTTAGATTGTAAATGATAAGTATTATATGTAGGAGTATTAAAAAATTCATTTCGAGTAGATTTTGTTCGATTCGGTTCTGGTTCGAAAAAAAAAAACCAGAAATTTTTCTAACTAATAATTAATTTATTCGATTTGCTCACGCGACTTGTGATAATTTTTTTTTTTTTTTTTGTTTTTTTTTTAATATTTTTCAATTTACGAGCAGTCACTTATTAAATATTTTTTATTACTGAACTGAAAAGCTGATCGAATTTTTTTGTAAATTAAGAAAAGATGTAAAAACATAAAAAAATTTAAAATCATAAACTTAAATAGTATGATTATGATATGATATTATGTATTTAGTAGATATTAAAAGAGAGGAATAAATTTGACTTTATAGACATTTATTATTTGTCATCAATTAAAAAATAAAAAACAAAAAATATTAAAAATTCCGTTCGCCATTTATGAATTGTACGAGTATTATACACTAATAAATAATGTAATTGACAGAAAATCGTATCACACTTTATAATGAAAATAAATTAAAAGAAATATAAAACACTTGACTCTGAATATTTAAGTTATTATGATTGTTAGTTTTTCTATATTATTTGTTTAGTTTTTTCAATAAATTAAACGAAAGTATGTTATTAAATAGTTGGATAGAAGATTTAATTGATTTATGAAAAAGTGAGTTGATTATGTGCTCCCCTTGCATATTTGTTTGCAATTTTTTTAAGCCATGTTGTGAAGCTCCTAGATTCGGTCATTTCGGGATTAAAATTTCGATTTGGTATGAATGCAGTATCTTTGGGTGGCGAGGGTTGTCTCAATCGATTATAATTTAATTTTTGGACAGATTACTGGGTTATATTAAATAATCTAGTCAACGTTTTAATAACCCAGTCAACGATTTATCAAAGTATATTTTAAGATCGAAATTCATTATTTTTAATAATTGAATGCAATGTTGTAAAAGGTAGCGCTCAAAAGGCAAGGTCAACACATAACTCAACCGAAATGTAGAATTAGCATATAGTTTGAGCAAGCCATTTACAAAAGTTCAAAAATTTAACTAGTTCTTAGTTTAAAATCTTCACATAAGGTAATATATTGAGCTGACTTAAGATTAAGTCACATTATTAGTAAAACAATGAGTTGAGCTTAAATTTGAGTATTTTACAACCCCGGTTTAATAGTTGCGATAAAGCTAGAACCAACAAAATTGGTTGATGTGGCACTTAAATAGTACAGCCAACATTATTTAAAGAATGTTCCAGAAAATGAATTATTTTGCTTTTATTACTCACGGTTAATGTATTTAAACTTAAAAAAAATATTCATTCAATTTAAATTTAAATTTGTCCCTTTTCAATTAAATGTATTTAGTCTCGCAAAATTATGACGCTTCGTCACTGCTATTTAGTATTAGTTTTGTTATTTAAACTATTTTTCTATTTAGAAAAAATATTTTCTATAGTAATTAGTAATAGTCATTTAAATTAGAAAAGTAAATTTTGAACTAATTGATATTTGAAATTGAAATTTAAAACTTGACTTTTAAATAGAAAATAAAATTTACGTGGGATGCATACTATGACGCGTTGGGTGATTATAAATAAATTTTTGAATAAGGTTGAAGAGAACGAATTTTTGAAAGTACATATGAAGAGGAAATATAGATAAAGACACAATTTTAAAACTTGTGGTATTTGATGCCTTATAGCTTTGCGAATAAACTAAATACCAAGGGTTAAAACGTGTCGACCCTCAAACCATTAGATAGCAATTTAGAATAGTAATTTTAGGAAAGTAACAAATAACGACATAACGATTTAAGGCACAGTGCAACCGTATGAAAATAGTCTGTAGTATTCGAACACATAATAGTCCATTGAGTTTAAGCAACTCCTGGATAAATATGATAAGAGAATTCTTAAAAAATTGGACTTTATGGAAAGTATCCGAAGGTATGAAAAAGCAATTGGGAAAAGAGGGCTAACGTTAATAATATGAAATATTGGCCCATAATATATCGAACTTTTATTATGTGTCTATAAACTATCCCAAAATTAATACTCTTGATTAAAACTAAATTTGTTAACTATTTCTCTTTAATGAAATTACGAAGTAAACGTTATGTAATGAGGTAAATAACCCTTGTGGTGTATAAGCATAGATATATTTTTTTAGATGCTATCTTTTCAACTATTAGACTAATAAGCTTGTCTATACAATAGATACATGTTAGTACAGGGGGTCATATTATATTCATGTTATTAGAATTGATTTTATTGAATTCCATATACAATTTAGTTCGAGGCCTTATAACATGTAGGTACTTGAGTTACATGGTATTCTATATCTGTGAGTTATATTATTTAATGAAATTATTTGTTTATGTTGTGAAATTAATTTATTTTTTATTCAAGATATATAATTATTAATTGATTAAGCCATTATTTTGAACCAATTGCGAATGGTAGGTGAGTTGATTCGACAACTACAAGTAGATAAAACATTTTTCGCTTTCACTAGTCACTAGTTAGCGCTGTGCGATCCAACCGTTAAGAGTTCGAACTTCTGAAAATCGGTCATCTAATTAATCATTTTATTTTCTTAAAAAACTTATATGAATCTAAATATATTTTCTTAGAGTTCTTAGTCAGTAAATATTACAAAATTAACCACTGTAACCTTAATTTATAAAAAAAAATTACTGACAAATATTTTCGTTAAAAATGTCTTTGAAATAAATTTTTTTCTTCAAATAACTTTTACTTTTTAAAATAAAATAAAAATAAAATTTATAAATTACGATTTAATTAAGTTGTCAAAAGATTAACTAAACTAATTAAAATCTTTTAGATTTATAGAGAATGAGTAAATTTTAAAGTAATTGAAAAAATAATTTTTCTTTTATTTTAATTTATTCATTAAATATTGTTGAATGGCTCTAAAAAATTACCCTTCAAATACTTGTTTTCCTTCCAAAATTAGACCTTTATCCGAATGCTAAAGGATTTTGACCTTTTTTTTTATTTCCAATTTCCTTAAAATATTTTCATTTTTCATTTTCTATTATTTTCATCATTCCTCGAATGTTTTATTCCAAAGAATAAAAAAATTTCAAGGAAAATTTCCAAAAATATTCTAAAATATTTTATGCAAGAGTATGGGTAACTTGGTTACTTAGGCAACCGAATTCCAAATTTTTTTTCAAATGAATGAAGTTTTAAATATTTTAACTTATGTTTTAAGTTAATTTTAACTTAATAAAATTTATCTTAAGATTTAATGTTTTTTTATTTCAATAATATTAATTTAATTATGTTTTGAGAATGTCGACTTATCCAAATATATTTTTAATAATAATTATATTGAGAAATTTATTTTTAAAAGTTTAAATTTTTATTACTTTTTAAAATTATTTAAGCATAAAATTGTCAATAACGTTAATATGGATAGAGCAATTTGATCTCATCGATAAGTCAGTGGTTAGAGTGGCGCCAATTCAATTGTTGAAACCCTGGTCGGATCATCTAACAAAAACATATAGTGTATAGTATAATAGTTTATTAAGAAGTCCAACTTCCTCACTATCTGCGAGTTTGAAGCCTTGGTCAGAATAGGTTTTGAGAACGTATTATCCTTGCAATTCGTATGCAGTTTTCGTTTTAGATTATGTGGTCTCAGTAATTAAATATTTTTTAGAACCTAATGTCTTCTGTTCATGTTATGAATTGCGTGTCATGTTTTTTATTTTTTTTTTAAAATTTCATTGTCTTAATGTTGATCTGTTCTATAAGTTGGAGAGCATTATTTCTACGTATTTTACATTCATACTATTGGTTTTCCTGTTACTCCACTTTGGATGCCTATAATTTGAAGTCTTGAAGTCTCCATTAATTTCTATTTATGGTTTTTGTTTTATTCAACTATGTCTACTAAATTTATCCCGCACCGTATTTTTCTCCATATTGTTCTGGGTCTTTCTCTTGACTCGGAACCGCCTCCAAGGATTCTAGATTTGTAGTTGCTATAGATTCCTTATTGGGACTAGAGGTTTTCCTCGTTTTCTTATGTTCCTCATTTAGATTAGAGGTTTTCCTGGTTTTTCTTTAGATTTCTCATTTTTTTCTGAGTGTACCGATCCACCTATATTTCTTTCTGTGATTTGCTTCACTATTAGTACACCGTTTGTAAGTACACTGTTTAAAAAAGAAATATCTAAAAATGATTATTATCATTAAATTATTATATTCTATTCATCATTTAATTAGTTTTGTAAATTTCCAAAATTTAATTCGAAATATCCCCATATTAGATGCAAATTAATAGATTTAAATTTGGATTACCTGTGGTTTCTCATGTTCTTTGTTATTTAATAACGTCAATAGACATACCAAAAACCTTCACTAATTTTAAATTTGAAAATTATTTTATCCAAAACTTAAAAGAATAAATTATTTAAATACCTAAAACCTACATTAAATTAATTTCCAAAATTTTAATGATCCTACCGATGCAGTTAAATTATTCTTAATAAAAAAAAGTTTTAAAATAAATTAAAACTAACTGCAATTTGCCATGTGTATATGAAAAGTTTATTGAAATTTTCAAGTAGATATTCTTGAATTCTATAAAATTAATAATTCCTTTTTATTAAATATGTTCTCCGTATGTATCCAGCCACCAGATCACTAGTGAATGTTTAAAGATTTAATTTGGTTGAATAATTTTACGAGAATTTTAATTAAGAACTTTTTTTGAAACTCATTAAAAGTCTACAACAAATTATTTTGCATTAGATAAAATTAATCTATATATAGGATAATATATGCAACTATAAAATATTAAAGTATCGTAATTATTTTTAGATTAATAGTGAAGAAAATCGGGTATAATACCTATACACATATCATATAGATAGACCTACACATAAAATGTCTGTAAAGTAATTTACAAGTCCCAGATAGAATATTAATACAAAAGTAAAAGTTAACCGTGTGTATATTTAAGCTAACGTACATTCATTAGAATATTTTAGATATACCAGGTATATACAGGTGAAATAATATTTGGGTATAATTATTTGAATATTTAAATTGGAGTAAGAATTTAACATGATTAAGGGTATCATAAAGTTTAGTTTTATTTCGGAATTTTTGAAATGATGTCAGGGAACTTTATTCTGGAAATTAAATTAGAAAAGTTATTCGGTTAAGTTTTGAATAATTTAAAAATTTAAGATAAAATAATTTTACAAGTGTAATTGTCCAGAGATTACCATTAAATTTTATGACTATTACAATTTTATGGATTAATATGATGTTAAAATGGTAAGCTTCATCCGTTTATGATAATTATTATTTTTTTTTTTATCCTTATTCACTCTTTTCGAAGAATTGGGTTTCCAGGAAGCTCTTCCATCCAGCAATAGTTTGGGCTAGTTGTTTAATTGGAATCTAAATCTTATAGTTATCTTCGATTTCTTTTCTAACTAACCTGATCCTGGGAAACATGGATCTCCATACTTTTCTTTATCCCTGCGTTTCAAGTTCTGAGGCGCAATTTGGTTCGGAGATTTTCTAAAGATTCGACCTAGCTGTCTTCATTTTATCCTTTTTATCTGAACTTGAATTAGTTCTTCTTTAGTCATTTCCCAAAACTCTATGCTTCTAGACTAGATGATTTTGTATGACTCGCGCAGTTAACGAAGACTTTTATTTATCTAACATTATTAATTTTGTGCTCCATTTCTGTGTGGCTGTTTCCATAAACACAAAAGTCTTCCGAAAGGTATTCTTGCCAGTTTCAGTCTATTGTCTATATATTTCTTAGTACTTCCGTTGATAGTACTTATTTATACAAAATAGTGGGACAGAATCTAGCCCATGACTTTTTGGAATATCAAACCGTAGATATATGAAGCAACGAAATTTTAACAGTTTAGTTTAAAAATTTAAAAAAAAAATCAAAGCCATTAATTTGTTTTATAAAACCAATCCACTATATGGTTTCAATTCCTATAGGTTCCTATTAAAAAGTCATAAGTTATGCTCTATTTAATTATATCCTGGATATTCTAATGTGTTTTTAAAAATATACGAAAAATATGTGTAAGAGTCAAGTGTTCCTAACGATGTCTGTAATTCTTTTAATTTTTTATTTTTTGCATCTCGTATGTACTCATAGGTTCCTTCTAACATTCTTAAGTTCTATATGTAAATATTTTCCCCTCGCACCCAAATTCTGTTACAAAAATTTTAAATATTTAAAAATTAAGAAAAACCAATTTAACTTCCTTAAGGTTAAATAAAGTTCAGGTTGGCCTACTCGGTATAGGTACTGTATATTGTGGTTTCTCAATTTTTTTTTTCTTTCTCTCTTCTTTCTAGAAAAGAAGTAAACCAAAACATAATCTGTTATAAAACTTTTACTGTTAGAATTTCACAGTTATACTTGAAATATGAACAGGATAAAAATTCAAAAAAAATTTTTAAAAAAAAGGAAATTTCTTTTCAAAGGTTGATAAATCTGACAGGATAATAATCTTTATATGATTAATGATCCCGGAAAATCTTTTTCTTTGAATGGTTGGAGTAATTTAAAGTAAGAAATATAAAAATTTTTAAATATGTTTTAGTTTTTTTATGAATCGGTTTTTATTAAAGAAATATTAAAAAAAAAAAAAAAAAAAAAATAAATTTTAAAATTCATAAATATTAGACTATACATAAAATTTTTGGGAATGATAATACAAAATTTTTAATGTAAAGATTAATAAAACACTTATTTTCCAATTTATTTCTCAATAAAAATCTGTTTATCCTATCTGTTTTGTGATTCAATAATTCGATACCACTAAATTTTAAAGAAAACGTGATTGAATTGTCTATTCAATTAAAATCGTGAGAAATTCGAAAGTCATGGCTTGCATAATTATTAAATACTGTGTAGATTCAGGCTTGAATTTTTTTTATAATAAAAGTTTTAGAAATAGCTCTGTTTTGTATTTAATTTCTGCCTAGACCCTTCACCAACACAGTTACACTTCTTTAGGATTCACTCAAGCGTACAATAAACAAAGTTACCATAGGTTTGGTGAAGAGAGAGGTTTTGGAGAATATGATCAAAGATGAGGATTAGAAAATAAGTTGGAAACAAGTTCTTTTAGAAAATTTGCAAATAACTTTTGGGTTTTTTATTCAACCCTTGATGGACCGTATTTTGTCCATTTCAGTCATTATATACTTGTCAGTCATTATACTGCGGAAGCAGATAGGATGTTTATCTCGCACTCTCAGGGGGTTTAATTTTTCAAGTGTCTTTTAAAGATTTTGTCCAAAGTTTTACAATGACCAGTTTTTTAAGGCGAATCTTAGATGAAAGCTTGTTCAAAGTTTTGGCGGTGCTCACTAATAATAAATCAAAACTAGATCAAATATAAAATAAACTACCAAGAAACTGTCAAGTGTAGCAATTCGTAATTGAAACCTCTCTACTGTTATTCTGTCTGTATTATTTAATATTTTATGGATTTCCATATATATTAAAGAGAACAATTTCTTTAATGAGGCTCAAATAGCTAGGAGGAGTAAATTAAATTTTCATTCTCTACTAATAAATAGTTTCCATCTTTAATAATCTCCGTTATCTTTAAAATGTCAATGTCATTAAAAATACATAACAATTTAGATTTTAGCTTTTTTCACACAACGAATTTTATTTTGACAAGCAACTTTTTCTTTTTTAATTCACATATTAATTAAATATTTAATAAAATAGATTTTTCACCATATTGGTCCACACTCTCCAATACTTACCATAGAATATACTGCAAATAAAACAATTAAGAATTAAGTATTATAATATTATAATTATATTTTATTTTATTAAAATATTAAATTAAACTTACTGGAAGTTGGATTTTCACAATTTGCAAGAGTCAAGGAACATGCAAGGAACATAGTAAAGGTTATGAATTGTCCGTCCTGATTAATGCCGCATACTGGATCATTAATATCAGGACAATCATATAGACATGAACTTGAAACAGATGATAATTGAAGGAGAGTTATCAAACCTGGAAAACAAAACTTTGCTAAGTTCAATTAACACAAAATGTAATAATTTCACATACAGACTAAAAGTAATAAGTGAACTATCCTTGTATGTTTGTAATTTGTAACATTTATAATTAATCGAATGTTCTATATTTATAGATATGAAAAAAATGCAGGTTATTTAGAGTTAAATTTTGTAACTTTAAAATAAATCATATAACTTAATTGTAGAGTCAACTGTCTAGAAGTTATGTAATTTTATATTGGTTCATACTTCCCAACTTTGGATCTACAAAACTGGAGAAATTGTATACCTCCTCTTTTGCAACATTGTTTGTTCGTTTGAACTGTATTCTACATCTCCAGATCTATTCACCACTTAATTCTGGTAATCTCTCTTGATTTCTCAAATCTTTTACGTAATAATTAACAAATAATTAATAAATCGATTGGTCATCAAAATCAATTTGAAAAATTTTTCTACAAATTTATTGCTCACAGATGATGTTTAAAGTTATATAAAGCATTTGTTAGATCAAGATTTATTTGGAGTTATCTAGGATGTCGAATACTAGTATAACCTACGGAGAAGTTCAATATGACGAAACACTTAAAATTGACTTTATATTTGAAGTCAAAAAAAAAAAACAAGTGATGAAAAAAACCAAGGGTTTTTAGAAAGCACATTTTTAAAATTATATAGGATTTCTTACGAAGTATTTTATCATTTATTTTTATAAAAATACATACAAAAATAAATGATAATTTTATAATTTAGTTATTTCATCAATTTAATATTTATGAATAATAGTGAAATCAATACTTAGAATATAAATCCAATGCTCTTAAGAAAACCTATTAACAAGTGCGAAATATAATGTTAGAGCTTCAATGTTAACGTTTAATTTTGGAAAAACATACACTAGTGAATAAGTTATTTTTTTACAAAAACATAAAAGTTTTAATTCTTAAGACCTAGTAGTCCTTCAATAGGGAAGGTTTTCAAATTTTTCCTTAGCAAACTTATGATGAATCTGCCCATCCCCCTCCTATCCTTAAATTTTTTTAGGTTCTAGGAAATCAATTGTGAACTCCATCAAAATTTGGAGATCTACCTAGAATTTTATTATCTAAGCAAAAATGGTAAAAACTAAGAGACAATTTCTTCAATTTACAGAAACGCTTTCAAATGTAAGAAAAAACTTTAACCTATGTTGAAATATAATGCTAAAGCTAAAAATTTTGTATATTTAAAAAGTTACAGGTGTTTAAAAATAGCAAAATTTTAATTTTCGAGTCCTTATATCTTCTAAAGAGGGGACGTGCCAAAAAAATGTTGTTTGCCGACTCCTACTCATTTCTGCATGTCTAATTTCTCCCAAAATTTCAAGACCCCAGCTTGCACCGTTTAGAAGAATTGTGCAAAAATTTAGTTTTGCATAATGGTAAATTTTAGTACCGTATGGTAACTCTAAACATTTTTCTTTTATAAAGCTTATTTAAAAGTTTATAAAGCTTATAAAACCAGCTATTTTATGCCGTTTTCAGATTGAAAGTACACCTAAAAGAACTCTTGTTATAACAATTTAAAAATAGGATTTTTTCCAACTTTGGGGGCTGTAGCTCCGTAACGGGTGGGGGCTACTGAAAAAAATTCTTCTATAAAATTATTTTTTTTGTCATACCTATCCATGGTGAAAATTCCTTTTCTCTATTTCTACGATCTACGTTTTTCTCTATCTCTACGATGTAAAAGTTTTTGTAAACATACGGACAGAGTGAAACTATATAGGCAAATTTTTACAAAATTTGTTGAAAATGTGTTAAAAACGGAGATGTTGGCATGTAATTTAATTATGTGTAAATGCATTCGCCAATAAATGAAATTACATTTTTTCTTTTTTTTTGTAAAATTTTAAAGCTGAAAACTTTTTTTTTGAATATTTGTTGATTATATTTCCCAAAAATTTATTAAAATATTTTAATTGCTACTACGTAAAAAGTTAAATTCCTATTTATTCAAATATTCCAATATTTGTTTATTATATTTAAATAAATTTTTCTAAAGAATTTTATTTTTAAATTAAAATTTTTTGTATTCTGTATTTTTGTGTTTTTGTTATTTTTTATTAACCTTTACCCAAATGTTAAATCAACATTAAAATTAACATTCTTATATTTGTTTACACACACACACACCTAAACATATACATATTGGTTACACAATAAAATATAAAATAAAAAAAAAAAAACAATTAAATTGAAATAAAATCAAACATTTTCAATATCGTAAAAAAAAATTGTTTTTTTTAATTCTTTTTCTGTTCCCGTTTTTCATTAAAAATTCATCAATATTGCTATCTCTTTTCTACATTCATATATTCTTAATTCCAATGGAGGTAGAAACAGTTAGATTTCAGAGAAGAAAAATAAAAACATATTTTTTTTTTCCGAATATACCTTTGACATCTTGTCTTTTATCTGATGAGCATCGAAATCTGTTAATCAAACGTCCCAATAATCCATTACAGTAAATTTTAATACCGTTATTATTTTTTTTGTTGTCTCTTTTTATCTTATTTTTTTGTTTTATTTTTTGATTTCGATAAGCATAAAAAATCAATTTCCTTTTTAATTTCTTTGCTATTAATAAACAAAGCAAGCGAAAAGAAAACATTACTTTGCTTATTTAATAAAAGAGGGAAAGAGAGACAAATAGAATGAGACTAAAAATGAGAAAAGAAATGTAAGACGGATAAAGATAGGAAAGATGACAGAATGAGTAGAAAAGAAAAGAATAGAAAAAGTCAAAGATATTTTTTTTTATCCTTTTGTGAATCCTAAATGAATGAAATCAATATGTACATGTTTGTTGGGTTATGTATAAAGGTATTATGTGTTTTTATAGGATCGGAGGAAGGAATAAAAAAATAAAATTGCAAAATTGAAAAAAAAACAAAAATATCATTTGGCAAACATATTTTTTTTTTATTTTGTTTGTGTGCATGTTTTGAATTTGTTACGTTTATTAAAAAAAAGTAAATGTTGTCATTTTGTTTTAAATCAAATGTTGGTATTATGGATTTAAAGTCATAAGTATTATAAATCTTAATGTATTGACTAATTAAAGTGTTGTCTTTTTTGATATGGGATGTTTGTTTGGTATTTATACTACTTTAATTAGTTGAAAATCCAATTTTTAAATAGGTTTATATCGTTGTTAATTGCGGCGCAATATATTTTGAATATATGTAATTCTGTTGCACTTCTTCTCATATAAAGGGAGTTTAAGAGCTATTCGCTAATCCTTCCTACGGATTTTCGGACATTATAAATGAAAAAATACCATCTTAAGATTCTTAAGTTTAATTTAAGATTTTTTTTATAAGGGCTAACTGTTCAACTGTTAGGTTAATAAGCTTGTCTATACTATAAGTATATGTTGGAACAGTGGTCATATTATATTCGTGTTATTCAAATTGATCTTAATGAATTCCACATACAATTTAAAAATGAGATAGTACTGGGCCTTATAAAATGTAGAAACGTCTTAGATTTTTAATAGATACAATTCTACTTTAGTTTATATTGTTATTTTTAACAATTTAGTTTATATATCTGTGAGTTATATTATTCAATTAAAATATTTGTTTATATTGTTATATTAATGTATTTTTAATTAAAGATATATAATTATTAATTATCGATCAAGCAATTAATTAGAATCCTCTGGCGAATGATAGCTGAGTTGAGTCCAAAAGCAGAAAAGATTTTTTACTGGGACTCGAACCCGGCCCTTTCACATTAAAGGTCAGCACTCTAACCATTGTATCATCCAGACATTATGTTATCACTTTATCAAATTATTTTTTATATTGGAAGGGGAGAGTAGTAATTTCATCTTTCATCAAGAGTCTAGAAGTTCGTGAAGTGTTAATACATATCCTACTGTTGTTTAGATTAGCTGAAATATTTTTTTTTTCATTTTCATTTATGATAGGTATTTTATATTTACCTATTTTTTTTTCTCATTTATTTTATAATTTTTTTTTCTATTAAAAAAAATTAATTTTTTGAGAGCTACGAAGTTTAGAATTGCCAAAAAACAAAAAAATTTTTTTTAGAAAATTCCTTAGAAACGCACACACTACGCACATAATTTACTTTAAAATAAGCAAAGTATGTACAAGACAGCAAAATTTTAACAAAGTTTAATTTTCCATAGATTTAATTTTAATGTGCATAGATGGGTTCTGCAATATGTATTATAGATACTAAATAGGGTATTTGTTCAATGTTTTGATTAGTAAGAGACGGGTGGAAAGAGGAAAATTAAAAAAATTTAGTAAAATCTGAATAGAATTATTTCGAGAGGATCTACAATTTTGTTGGTACCTGCTTGATGCAAAATATAAATTAATTGATGATCAGTTAAGTATTAAACTTCTTCGACAGGTTATTTACCTAATTTAGAGGAAAAACTTTTTCTTTTCGGAAAGGCTTAATTTACAAAAGCTTTGTTATATAAGTTTAAATAATATTCAATTTCAGGAACACTATGGTTAAGCACTGTGATAGATTAAAGTTCAATGAACAATTAATAAATAAAGGCAGCTTTATATCAGAGTGACAATTTTGCTTGTCAATACCAATTTTGCTTACAGTCATAGTATTGTAATAACTTTGCTAACTACATCCACAATAGAGAGCAGGTTTCATAAAAAAGGAAAGGTTAATTTAGAAAGCACTAAGCCTCAAAGATTTTCAGTGCAGCTTCTAATAGCTTTGCAACTGGAATAACCAATTTTTTTTAACAAGTTGACATATTCTAAAAATATTAAAAAATTCCTTAAAAAATCACCCCTGCTAAGAAAAAGAAAGGATTCTACTAAAATAATAGGTACTTAAAATGATTGCGATTCTAAGATAAAATTAAGAGGGGAAGTTTGTAAGAAAAGGAAGTTTATTTGTACATTTGTTGTAGTGATTTTAAGGAAATGAAAATGAATCAAAAATTTGAATTTAGGAAAAGTAAAGAAAAAAAATAAGAAAATTATATTTTTGCAAATAATAAAAATTATTTTTGTTTTGAATATTTATTTTTATTTTTATGTTTTTTTTTTTTTTTTTTTTTCATTTCAATTTCGAAATTAAAAATTTTCTTATATTTTTCTGCAAAATTTTATTTTCTAACTTTCATTAGTTAGTAAAACAGTAAAATTCAGTCAACAGAAAATATGAAATGAAAAAAATTATTTTTTTTTTTGCAATATTTTCTGTTTGTTTTTTTTTTAATTTTTGGCTATTTAACTTAAAAAATTGTTTTTGAGACCTTTGATTTTCTTAAATAAAAAGAAAAAAAACTTAAAAGAGTAAAGAAAAATAGAAAATATAAAACTTTTTTACAGTATCCGCTTCTAGAGGAAAAAAGAAAGGAAAGAAAATTTTTAATTTTAAAAATTCCATTTATTTCAATCCTAAGAAAAAAAATAATATTCATCAAATTCCAAAAAGTAGAAGTAATAAAAGTCATCAAGTTAAATAACATTTTAATTTAATAATAAAATTGTCTTTAATATAGTTATTAATTTAATGGGTTCAGAAAATTTTAATTTTTTCCAAAAAAAAAGTTATTTATTTCGCAAAGAATTGTAAACTTTAATTTAATATTAAATTCAATATCAAATAGCAATTAATCTGATCTGCCCTAATATTTAAATTAAACTGTCGAGTTGTTTTGGTTCGCTTTTCCATAATAATGAGTTGACTCTTTAATATACTCTTTAATTGTCTCTTTAATGTTAAATTCTTTATGATAGATGTTAGTAAGAAATAAAAACCTACCATGTTTAAACGCCCTATAATGTTCCAATATATGTCAGAATAAATATCTCGTGTAAACACACTGTATACTTTATAATACTAAAAGATTTATGTCAAAACTGACATATAAGTTCAAAAGTTTTTTTGATTGAAAAATTGAAGTTTAAACAATTAAACGGTGCTACATTTAGAGAAGTAAAAATTACAAAATTTGTCAAAAAATAAATAAGGGACAATAGTATTAGAAAAGTTTTGAAATAAATTTCAAAAATAAAAGTAAAGTCGCTATTTTTAAAATGCTTTTACCTGAGTTTAAATTAATGGCTTAATCAATAATTAATAAATATATTATATCTTTAATATAATAAAAAATACATTAACATAATAATATAAACAAATATTTTAATTGAATAATATAACTCACGGATATAGAATACCATATAACTCAAATACAAAATTATTACAACTTAAACAAAAGTTAATTGAATCTATTGAAAATCGAAGACATTTGTTATAATGCCACATGTTATAATGCCTAGTACAATGTCATGTTTAATTGCATGTGGAATTAATTAAGATCAATTTTAGTAACACGAATATAATATGACCTCCTGTTCCAACATGTACCTATGGTATAATTAGGCTTATTAGACAAAAGTTGTACAGTTAGCACCTAAAAAAAATATATTTCCTTTTATGAAAAATAATTATAATATATTTATACTTGATTTGTGATTCGGTTCTGTAATAAATATTCATGTATTAAACACATACAATATGTAAATATGTCGTTATTTAATTAACATTGATATTTAACAAATAATACAAATTGTATTTTAAAATTGAATAAAGGGATATTTTGTTCAAAGATATAATTTAACAGTTTGTAACCTATTTTAAGTATATACACAAACGTGTAGTATATATAAGAGCAATGATATATATATCTATAAAAGTTTATTTTGTATGTCAACTGAACATAATGTACATATTATATTTTGAAGTGCCATTAAAATCATTATATTGTGTATTGACTTGACAAAATTTAAATTTATGATTTTATTTAAATAATTATTATAATAGGTTTAGGTTAAGGTTTACATCATTTTAAATTATTTTTCAGTTAATTAATTTTTTTCGGTTATTTATTTTATAATTAAATTTATATTTTGACAAAATTTATTATTTTGTATATTAGTGTATAGATATACTTAGTGTATCATATGAATATGTTTTCTAAGTATTTTAGTAAATATATATGCTTATATAAACTAAATTTAATTTAATAGAAATATTATATTAAAATTAAATAATGTAAAATGATAAGGTTTTCTAAATAATTAAAGTTTTAAATTGGGACATTTATGTAAAATTGAGTATTTGTTATTTTAATTGAAAATATAAGAGTATATATTTGTATATGTTTATATTTGTCTTCCAAAAATTATTTATATAGGATTTATCAGAGATGCCAAATGGTTATTCTAGTAAAAACTCTAATGGAATTGAACTTTTTTAGTGATCATTGCTTATGTGATGATTCATGTATCGTGGACTTTGATCACTAACGTTTTCTTCTAATAAATTCTGTTTTTGTGGTTGTTAAAGAGAGCTTTCACTCTGTTATTTAAAGCTTTTAATAATACTTAGAATTTGTAAAATATGTGCTTATACAAGCAGAAGCTTACAAAGTTTCATTATTTTTAGAAGCTGTTAGGACATCGTTTTTTTGAAGAAATAAATTTTTTTGATTTGAAGGGTATTAAGAAGATTGAAAGACATCATTATGCAATATTGGATCCTATACAAAAGTTAATTAAATTCAAAAAAATTAATCTTTAAATGAAAATAAAACTAAAATTAAAACTACAGTTTAATCATAAAAAAACAAAAATACTTAAATTTTAAATATATAATTTGAAATAATTACAATCCTCATCAGCTGTCACAGTGTTAATTATCTATGTTGGCAATCCTGTATATATTATATTTTTCACATTTAAACAATAAACAAAGACTTTACTTCTGGCGCTTATAATAAATTAAAAAATGTACACTGTAAATCCTTGTTAAATCTTTAAGACACATGAATTTAAAAAAACAAAAAAAAAATCACCCGAAACTCCTCTCATTTACACTTACTGTGTGTAACATCAATTTGACAGAATCTGTCAAAATAAAAAAAATAAAGCGCGAACTTGTTTTTTTTTTTTTCCTTATACGCGAAATAATTTTTAATCCGGTTCATTTAATAAATCAAAGTATTCGAATTGAATTCTTAAAATTAAATATACATATATATATTGATTTAAATTGTAATCCTACATTAAGCTAGTATTCATCCAATTCCTTGTAAGATAAGCTGTCACTTTATTTATTACTTGTTTGTTTTCATATAAATTTTATCTGTAGTGATATGCAATATATTTTTGTTATCGGTGTTGGTAATCTTTTAAAAAGTTGTCAGTGTCATTCTTTCATGACATGTAAATTTCTTATTCTTCAAGTTCGGTTGTAACTTCTTTTATTTAAATTAAAAAAAAAATATAGCGAAACTAAAATATAAGTAAATAAATAAGTAAATATAAAATAAAAAAAAAGAAAAACTGACATTTAAAAAAAGAAAAGAATTAAATAATTTGCTTATTTTCTTAAATTAATATTTTCTAGTTGTTGAGGAAGCATGGACATGCATAATAATGCCCTGTTAAGTGTGATGCGTGAAAAATTACTTTAGAAAAAATAAAATTTAAATATAGTTAAAAACGAGGAAGAGTGTAGTAGAGTAGACTGTGTCAACTCTGGGATACCCGTATGACCGTAACATATACATTATATCATCCGGTTAATTACTTTTGGCAAAATTTCAAACATTCAGCTTTATTAGGTGTAGAGTAATGCTCATATAAAAGAAGGAATTGTATGGCAGCAACTAGAACCCTTTGCAGTAGACCAACCAAATTTTGCAGTAACTTTGGCTATTACACTAAACTATTTTTGGCAAAATTTTAGACACCCAGCTTCATTTGGTGTAGTGTAATCCTCATATAAAAAAAAGAGTTGTATGGCAGCTACTCGAACCCTCAGCAATAGATCAACTAAATTTTGCAGTAACTTGGGCCATTACACTAAACTATTTTTTGCAAAACTTCAGACACCCAGCTTCATCAGGTGTAGTGTAAAGCTCATATAAAAGAAGGAGTTGTATGGCAGCTACTCGAACCCTCTGCAGTAGGCCAACCAAATTTTGCAGTAACTTTGGCCATTATACTAAACTACTTTTGGCAAAATTTCAGACACACAGCTTCCATAGGTATAGAGTAATGCTCATATAAAATTATAAGTTGTATGGCAGGTACTCGAACCCGTGGACCAAAATGGCTGAATTTCAAACTCGATTCCGTTTTTTGCATAAAAACGAATTTGTGAAAATTTCATAATCCTAGCTCCTTTACTTTTTGAGTTATCGTGATGACGGACGGACAGACGGACAGACGGACGGACGGACGGACGGACAGACGGACGGACATACATAGCTAAATCGATTTATTTTTCGATTCTGATCCGATCCATACACTTGAGTCTATATCTACCCCCCCTCCTTCTCTGCGTCACAAACGTAATGGCAAATTTATTATACCCTTGGACTATATAGTCATACGGGTATAATTAGTTATTTTTTTTTTCTTTTGTGGTGGAATGCTATTGGCGTAATTTTTGTACTAAAAGTTATTGAAGAAACAAAAAGAAAGAATACAGTTAGAACTTTTGTCCGTCTTATTATGTTAAGTGGTAAAAATCAGTTTAACTGTCAAAAAATGTCAACGATTAAGCTGGTATTCAGGTTTAAGCAGTTTTTAAAAAAGTAATTTAAGGACTGGCTGATTTTAAAAAAAATTTTGGAAAATAATTTGTATTTCAATATAATTTTAAGCTACAGAAGCATTAAATAAAGATCTCGTGGTGGAATTTAAATACGAAAAGACTATTCAGTATTTAAACTTATATTAACATATATTTAAAATAGGTGAATTTAAATAAGATTATCTGGTAAGATTAAAGAAAATCAGATCATACAATGGTTTCAATTCAAGTACTAAAGCTGGTAAAGGAAATTCATATCAAAACATTTTGAAGAATCCAAGATTGTGTCCTACAGATTTAACTTCTATTATTTAATTATAGACTCAAGAAAGTTAGAGCAACGTTTGACAGATAGTAGCCTGTATGAGAAACTTACAAATTTCCAGAAACACAGATTTTTCTGGCATTTCCAAAACAGATTTTTCTGGCATACGTAAAAAGCTTCGTAACGAGACGTAAAGCAAGGTAGCGAGACGTGGCTAATTTCGAGTACTACAAATAGCAGACTACAGGCATTCTTAAATAAATGCCTTATAATCATATGTACGATATTTTGACCTAGAACAATCACGAATAGAGATTAATGGAACTTAATTGGAGAGCAACCAATAGCTCATCAAATAATGAAAAAGTAATTGTGCGAGAATAGCCCTTGCATGAAGTCCGGAAGGCTTCAAATGATGTGGTCGGCCAAAAAAAATCTGGCGCAGAATAACAATTATGGAGCTCAACTCAATAGGTATAACCTGGGATAGTGCACAAACAAGAGCACCTAACAGAATTCAATGGAAAGTCTAGTGTACGTGGGTGGGAAATGGAAGGGAATTTTATCACATTAGTACTAAAATACAAATAAAAATTTTACAGTTATCTTTAATGAATACAATTTTTATTAAGGTAATTTGTATTACGATACCAACTCCTTCTTTAGATTTCAATTCTTTTGTTGTAGTTTTGTTTTTTCCAATGGTTTCTTATAAATTTTGTTTCAGAAGTAAATCATCTTAAAATAATTGAAATCGCGAAAAAAATTTTTTATTATGGTAATTTTTTATTTTTTTTTTTTATTTCAACTGCAAGTTAATTTTTTTTACGGTTATACTTTGGCAGTACACTTTAAGTGGATAAATTTATTACGATCTCTAACAATATCCATATATGAAAATTTATATATATACATATATACATCGATATAATATATATGTATATATTGAATGCTTATGATAAAAAATACAAAACAAGTTTATCTGAAACAGGTGGAATTTTGTTTTATCACCTTAAGGTATGTAATATGCTAATTGGCGGGTTGTTTTTTTAAAATATAATAAAAAAATCCAAAATGAAAAAAATGAAAAAAAAATAATAAGAAAACAAGAAGGAAAAATAAAAGAAATACATTATTCAGGCTCTTGCTCCTTAAATCGACACTAGTAATAACTATAATAAATGCATTGAACTGGTTGAAAAAAAATGAAATCAAAAAATCAATTAAGAGTGTTATCTATTTAACGTTTACGTATTATTAAAATCTGACTTATACTTGCAGTCCATTCTTTTTTTCTTCCTTTTCCCCTCTTTTATGAATATAAGGCCTTTAAGAATATATGCTCAGAAATTAAAACAAAAGGTTTAGACTATAGATTTTCATTAAGTCTACAGGTTTCAGCTATTTAAACTATAGATTTCAGTTTCTTTAATAATTATATACACAGTTGTTTACTCGACTGTAGCTATTGTATAAGATTATGAACGCACCCACAGTTATTTTTGTGCGCCATCTTTTATCTACCACATATATAACTCTATTTTTTATATAATCATATTTTATATTACGATAAAATTATTTGATCGGGGTTTGAAACCGAGATCTTCCACTTGAAAGGTTGGCATTTGGCATTACGCCACTGGTCAGATAATCGAAATTCACTAAAAAGGATATTAATTGAGGTAACGTTAAGATCTACATATGCTTCAACAAAATAGTGGATTATTGAAAGTATCAGAAATAGTCAATATAGTATAAAATTATATTTAAATCGAACAGAAATGATTAAACCTCTTTTTATGGAATATTGAACATGCTCCTTTTTATGTACATATAATGTATGTTGGTCTTCTTACATACTTACATATGAATTAGAAATAGTGCATACAAAACAAAAAGATCTTATCATATTCTATCTTTCCATAAAATCTTCAAAACTTATCTAATTCAGGTTTTCTAAACAGAGGTCTATTGTATAAGGTAAGGTGACCTCGTTGAATTGCCTTAGGATATCGAAATATATGTAAAATGTATGGGATATGTTTACATATAGTTTGATAATCTTCGAGGTTTTTAATTTTTTCAACCTTTTGCAAATCAAAACCAACTTTTTGTAATTCAAATCCAACTTTTTGCAAATCAAATTCAACCTTTTATAAAAACATGCGTAAAAATTAATTTAATTAATTAAAAAGTAATAATTGGATACTTTATACTCTAAGTAAGCAGCTCATTAGATTCAAATTAAAACAGACCACTTAATCAACTTCGACGAAATCGTGTTGTGCAAATTATATTAGATACATAAATATGGATAAGTATTTCAAAATAAATAAAAAATTTGAATTTCTAATTCACTTTTATAATTTGCGTGTCTTGAAGCTCTCTGAGGGTTAAAATTAGTTTTTGCATATGTTTTTATAAATGGTTGAATTTGATTTGCAAAAGGTTGAATTAGATTTGCAAAAGGTTTGATTTGAATTACAAAAAGTTAGTTTTGATTTGGAAAAGGTTGTAACTGATTTTCAAAAGGTTGGTTTCGAGTGCAAAAACTGTATAAATTAATTTTTAAGGATTTGATAAACTAAACTATTTTAAGATTCATTTTACCGGAATTTCTAAGTACGGTCAGCTAAAGTCATATTCATGTATTTTACTAATCTAGGAAAACTCATAAGCACGTCTAAAAAATTTCATTGTAAACCAATTAATATTTTGAAAAATTTCTACGATTACAATACTTTCCGTCTTTCCATACTTTGTATTACAAAAAGAATAAATAATATTAAAAGTTAAAACTATAAAATATAAAAAAAATAAAATAATTTGCATAAAATTGTACATACTCGTACAATTCAACAACAAGATAATACTTTATAGAAAATTCAGTGGTTTATTATCCTCCACCTCCTGCACTTAACCGATTTTTCTTTAAATTTTTTTTTGTGCTAATGGTGATTTGCTTGAATTAGCATTTGCGTAAACTACCAATACAAAAAAAACAAAAACAAAAAAAATTTCATATCTGTATTTACGTATATTTTGTGCATAGATATAATCTAGATTTAGTGAGTAAGCATAGCATTGATTTTTTGTTTTTGTTTTTTGTTGTTAAGCAGAAGCCGACAAATTATCGTTTTTTTGTTTTTGTTGTTGTTGTTTTTGTATTTTTTGGTTGGTTGTGCATAATTTGCATTCCAGCCTTCAAGTGTCAAGATTACGATCAATTGCAATAAAATGTTAAAGAAGAACATTAAAAACAAAAATAAAAACTAAAATAGAAATGAAACTTTTTATAAGATGAACAAGCTAAAACTGAATATTTTGACTTAGAGTTTGTACATGTTTTTATTATGAGAGAGTTGAGAAAAATTTTAAATGAAAAAAAAAAACCTAAAATAAATAAATAAATAAATATATATATATTTTTTTTACTATTGAAATATAAATAGAAAGTTGTTTACTATCCATAAAAGGGTATATGACTATGATATATACCAGTAGCTTCAATAATATAATTTGTATTTCTAAACTGACAACTTAAAACTCATAATGTTGAACTCTTTTATTTTTTTTTTTGGATTTTTTCTTTCGAATTTAATTTTATATGGAAATAATAATAGGAGGCTGCGATAACTTATAAGTGTGTTTATTTTATGAGGAGTTAATATTATCACGGAAATTTTGTTATGATATCAAGTGAAATAAATTTTAATGTTGACCGCCTATAGACAAAATAAATACCGTCCGATAAAATGACATGAGGTGAAAAAAAAATTACAGAAAAGATCAGAGTGAAATAAAATAAATTTTACTTACTACATTTAAGATTAATTTGGTATTGAATGAATGAATAAATTGATATTCAAATAGCGATCAATTGATCTGTTGCTTGCATAAAATTGTATATGAAAATTTTGTAGAGGCCCCTTAATCAAAGTTTGAAAAAAATAGTGCGACAGATGTCCATCTCTATTCTGTGGAATTTCCAAAACGGCATAATAAATCTTATAAAAATTATTTTGTACACATGTCGAACCATATTACAATTTATATACTCCATGAAGTTGAAAAATTTCCCCATTTTACGACATATGCCCTGAATCCATATCTTCAATTTCCAAGTGTGTTTTCATAATCTCTTCACTCAAAAACAAGTCCTTTCACTCAAATCCTACACTCAAACTTGTTATTTGTCAAATTATTCAAATGTCAAAATCCTAAAATTTCGATGTTTCCCACCCACTCTCGTAGAAAAATACACTTTTATTGAAGAAATAATCAATGCCCTGAAATTGGACGGAAGAAGGAGAACAATCGGATGGAAGAGGAAGAAGAATGAATCACACGGAAGGAGAGGAAACGGAAAGAAGAAGGTGAATAATCGGACAGAAGAGGGAGAGAAATCGGACGGACACATTCTATTCTAAAATATAATAATTATCATATTAATATGTTAGGAATCGACCATTTGACATAAATAGGATTGAAATTGGAACTTAAACATTTGACATGTAAATATTCATAATATCAAAAAATTGCAATAAAACTCTTAAGATGATTATCATAACACCTTTTGACAATTAACTAACAGAAAACCCATTTTGTAATCATTCACATTAATGTAGGGTAAAAAATAAGTTATTGTTCAGAAAATAAAAGGGTAAAATACATTAAACCTTAAAAAGAAAAACAAATTTAAAGAACAAGTGACCAATGTTAAAATTATTTGGTTGATTTCAAATTATTTATTCTTTTCTCATTTTTTCTTCGAAATTTCTTCACTTCGTTTTATTTCACGAAATAAATAATCTATATAAATTTAATTCGAACAACATGGTGGTCTAAATACAATATAAGGCCCGCTATTTAATGCTCTTGTTATATGTATCACGTGCTTTTATTGTTGTACAACAATAAAATAAAAAGAAAAAAAGAAACAAAAACCCCAAAGAATTAAATTGAAAATTTTTAAATGAAAAAAAAAAAAAAAAAAAAATGTAAAAGAAAATTTTAAAAAACAGCAGTAGCTGAGCAGCATGCATTTCATACGTGTTCAGTTTACCAGATTAGTAAGGTGTCAAGATATTTTTTTTTCCATTTTATCTAAGTATTTTTCTAAATTTATACTAGAAAGGGGGGTGGGGGGGAAGTGAATTTACACAAAAGGGAAGCGAAACGATGAATACAAAAAAAAAATAAGGAATAAATATCTTAAGATATATTTATTTTATTTTGTTAAATTTTATAGATTGGTATAAAATAGTAACAATAACAATATGTAATAGAAACAAATTTTTTGTTGACGATAGTTTTGTATACAATAAGAATTTGAAATAAGGAATTGGAAAAAGAACATTTATTTATACTTTTATTGCATTCCAATGTATCTAAAGATACAAAAAAAAAAAAAAAAACGAAAATAAAATATAAAAAAATAAAAAAAAAATTAAATAAATTTTACAAAAATTTTTTCATATGATCTGAAACAATTCTGCCAACTATTTCACAATAAAAATAAAAAAAATACTGAGACATTTCAAATTATATTTTTTGTCTTTTTCTTTTTCCTATTTTGCTTTTTTTTTTGTCTTTTTCTAGAAAATGATTACAAGTTATTGGAATTTTATTCTAATTTTTTTTTAACTTGTCCTATTCCGGTAGAAAATTTTTTTTTATATTTTATTTCCATTTTATTTCATAGATATTATTTGACAGTTTCTATTTCAGGATGCTATTTTATGTTACAAAATTTTTATTTTACAGTTATTGCTACTGTCTTTTCCAGAAATTTTTATTGGAGAGCAATTAAATATGAATCGGAATTCATTGATGTTAAATATGTTTTGTATATATATATTATTTGTATATTCTGGATTATTCCGTTAAATAAATTATATTTTATAAAAAAATTTTGTATTTTATGGATTTATTTTTTTGTAAAATTAAAACTAAAACTTTAAAGTGTAGTGACAATTTTTTTTGCATTTTTATTGTCAAAATGTGACAATTTTCTTGTGTCATTTTCAGAATTTTTTTGTGTAAATTAAAATTTTTTACCGGACGCATATAAAAATTATTGTTTTAAATATAAGATTATAATATTAAATTATGCATATTAATAAATTTCTATATGAGATAAAAATAAAGAAAAATGGTACTTGTTTAAAATATTGACAAATTAGAAAATTTTTTCTTTTTATTTGTTAATTCTTTAGAAGATTAATTTTGTAACAAGTGTATGTTACTTTGAAAATAAATGTAAAGAGGATTTTTTTACAAATATTTATTGACAATTATTGCTTCAAAATTAAAAAAAAATCTGTGTCAACTTTGTAATACTCGCATGACCGTAATATTATATCATCCGGTTAATTACTTTTGGAAAAATTTTAAACACACAATTAATTAGAATTTCAGATATGCACAAAAGAAAATATAAGTTAAAAGGCAATTCTTAGAACCCTTATACCGACTATAGAGGTATAGAGTAATGCTCATATAATAGAAGAAGTTGTATTGTAACTACTTAAACCCGAAGAGCAAACTGGCTGGATTTCAATAAATCGATTTACTTTTCTTTTCTGATGTAATCCATACCTTTGACTCTATATCTATCTCCCCTCCATCACAGTGTTGTTGATTGCAGGAGAGAAATTCTTGGGCGGTTTTCAGATTCAACTATAAAGATAGTTTTATTTTAATTTTCCTTCCTTTTGCAATGTTGCAAATTGATGACAGACACAATGAGTAGTCCAGTAGTGGTATAGGACGAAAAATTTCTAATTATTAGCAGCATTTTTTGTATTGATGGAAGAAAGAATTTTCTTCTCGGCCACTTTACATTTGTTTACACTTACACTTTTATTTTATGTAATTTTTGTATTCAAAATTTTATTAATCTTTTAATTTTTTGTTTCTTGTTCTTTCAGGTATCTGAATATAAGTGAAGTACAGTTTTTATTCAAATCGTTTACAAGCTATTATTTTAGCATGGATAATGCTGATTCTACATTATTACACTTTTTGTTATAATATGATTCTACAGTAAATTGAATTCAATTAGAATGAAAATATTAAAAGTACATTGGTGTATTAATTCATTTAGAATTTGAATATAAAAACAATGTGTGCTAAATATGCTGATTATGTCACATTTGTGCTAAGTTTATGGTTTAGTAAAAAGTACAGTTATGTAGGAATTTATTAGTAGTTTAATTTATTAGCTTGTACAGGGTACATAACTCAAGCTTTTATGGAACAAAAATTTTTATGAAATGTTCATAAAATTTCTATTAACTAATAATAATCAATCAAAGTTTAATTAGGAGTTTGTCTAGTGAATTCTGCACAGCAGCCTACTTAATAGTATAAGAGTGTATCAAGACAAAACATATACTATTAATTTACATAATATTTGATTTAATAACAAAATACCTATAAGGTAGTTGTTTCATTAATTTTTATAACTCTCAGATACACTAATATTAAAGTACCACAAATCCCTTTTCATTATATCAAATCAAAAATAAAATTCCATAATATAAGGCGTGGTAAATTAAAATCAATTCTTATAAAGCGTTTATATTACTTTTCTAACATGTTTCCATTTGTCCCATTCTGCACCTGAGCTAAAGTCATGCATATTGGCCAAACATAGAGTTCTTCTTAAGCTGAAGGGTTAAGCTTTAAGGGTTAAAATAGACTAATATCATAAAATAATAATTTTATATTTTTTAATAAATTATATGAAAAAATTATATTCTTTAATTTTTCAATAAAAATTTCAATTACGATAATTGCCATTCCACTTAAATTAAAAAATTACTAGAATTCAACAGTTAATATTCAAATGGTAGTAAATTTTATAAATCATCATTTATATAAAAAAAAAACATTTTTTATATTTAACTGTTAAAACTGAAAAGATGGTTTTCTTTTTTTTTTTTCATATTTTGTGTAAATATTTACTTTGATATACTTTGAAATTACATTTAAAATTAATGAGAAATGAAAGACCACTGATTTTAATTATTATTTACAATATTGATGGTTATTTAATTGGAAAAACCATAAAAAAAAATAAGATTAAATAAATTTAATTTAATATTTTTTTATTTTTATTTTTTGAATTTATATCGGTAATGTAATAAATATGAATTTTCTTTAAAAAATTTTTATTTAAATATGTTTGTGGTTATAATTTTTACAATATCATTGATGAAACATTCATTCGTTTTTTTTTTTTTTTGTAATTTATAATATCAATGGTGGATCACATATTGTAATGAAATTATTGTGTGGAACCAATTTATAACGTATTAAAAAATTATGGTTTTTTTAATCTTTAAAATATTATTGTATAAATAATGTTTAAAAAGTAGAAAATGATTGTTTGTATTCAGTTCATATAATTTATTAAGGGACTTAATTAAAAAATTGGAAGTAGTGTAGGAAAAATTTTGTGAATAATGTCGTTGCGTTTAGGAATCAGTGAATTAGTAAGAAATGATGTTAGAGTAAATCAAATCAAGTTTAAATACTGTTAAAAGAAACTATTAAACCATTAGGACTAGATAACGTTATGTGTTCAATAGCAAGTACCTTTCAAGTTCGATTACCACCATCATACAATCGTTCGACGACGTAACATGAACATATGTTAGGTACATTCTGTTCATTCTGTGCTAGACGTTGGTCGTAAAGAATATAGTGACATGCCTAACTCATGCATCTGAGGTTAATTGAATTTTATTTAATCTGGATAAAAATATCTTCTATATTGTGTTTGTGCGTTTAAATTTTTCACTACGATAATGTTGACGACATTTCGTCGATGAAAGAAAAATTATGTTTATATTGTTCAATAAAAATTAACCCTGGCCTTTCGTTAATCGAACTCTCTAACTTCAACATTGGCTTACAGAAGAAACATTTTGTTGGGATTGTTCAGCAGAACCACTTTTTGAAAACGAGTGAGCAGTCGATAAGATATAAATAAAGTCTGGCCGTCGTTCCTCGAAGTCTATAACTATAACTTTTACTTAATAAAGAAAATGTCGTTGAAGTTGCTCAGATTCACTATTCAAAAAGGAGTGGAGAGTGGGTTTTGTGATTTGCATTGATTCATATTCCTAGACACATCGACAAGAACATTGACTTAGAGAACCAGAATGTAGTCGAAGTTGTTTATTCTTATGAATTCTTATGAGTTCATAAGAAATATTTACTAAAAATTAATTTCAAAGGTCTTTCCCCGAAGCCAATAACTAGAACATTGACTTAGAGGCCTATATTACTACTCAAATGTTGCCCGTTATAGAAACTATTTAATAAGATTCTCTTTCTACAATATTCATAGGATTTACACCTTTGCAATTAAAAAAAATCATTCCAAATCAATGGTTTCCATTCCTATACTAATTCAATATATTAATTATCTAGATTTTTCCTTTTATTTTCCAATAAATTTAAAATTTTTCCTTGGAAAACAGCAATCTTACCCTCGATTTGTTTATTATTATTATTTTTTTTTCAAAAATAAAAATTCTTTTAATTTTACAATAAATTTATTGACTGTTCCAGATGGGCTTTGTTTTTTTTTTCAATTTTACCAAATATATTTAAATGTTATTACAATTTGATTCACTCCCAAATTTTTGATCAAATTCCAGTTTAATAAAACCGCAAAATAATAAAGTAAGGAAAAAAAAAAATTTATTAAATTCCTATAAATGTTTTTTTTCTTAAACTTCAGAAAAAAAATTTCGTTTTTCTTAAACTTTGAATTTTCTTCAAAATTGATGGTTTCATCTTTATTATTCAAATTGATTAGATATTTTCAAATAATCAATCTTAAATTCCAAAATATTTATTTTGATCTGATCCTTATTTTTTAAAAGTATCTCAAAAGGAAACCTTTTTAGCGCCTTTTTATCATCCTTCAAGATGTACTTGTATATTTATACGTTTTCTTATAAAATTTAAAATATAATATCTGTATAGATATTTTTTTTATATTCATTATTATTTATCTTTTCTGGTTTACTCAATCGCCTCCTCCCATCTCCTCCGCCCATCACTTTAAAAAAACATCAATATATATGTATAAAATATCAAAAATCGAAAGCTATCTTTTATCCTGTTAAACAGTAGCACATCATTGGTTTTTTTACAAGTCTGCAAGTCATCCGGATCATGATTATATTCTTTCCTCTTGTTCTTCTGTCTTGTTATCTCAAGATGTATCTGTAGGTACTATATATATTTATAGTATCTACATATATATATGTATATATATAAATATATATATTTTAAACCAAACATTAATACATATCATTGAACAAAAATGACGACTAGGAAAACATCAAACCAATAATAATAATAATGAAAACAACAAGAACAACAACTACAACAACAACAATGACGTGTAATAATTTGAATATTTCAAAAAAAGGAATAAATTTTGTTTTAATTCTATCGTTTCAATTCATTCGTTTCTGAATATATATATATACATACGAATGAATAAATAAATGAATGAATGAACACCTTTTCAACGAATATTCAATAATTTTTCTTAAAAATAAAAACAAAATTCCCATACCGACCCCATTAAAAAGACCCCATAAAAAAAAAACCAAAAAAAAAAACAAGAAAAATAAAATAAATGTATCTTAGGGATTCTCAAAGTAACCGTAAAATAATAAAAATGGATAAAAATTAATTAAAGTCACGGCAAATAAAGATTTTGAATTCTCATTTGTATTACTGGAGCTATCATTATTTTTTCTTGGTGCTTTTGTACAATGGTTAGATGAGTGGGAAGGGGAAGAGGGAGGAGAGGAGGAGGGGGTGCTGTTATTATAGTATTAAAAGTTAGAGTTAAAGATCTGTATAGTTATTTCCAATTCAATTCCTTAAAGAATAAAAGAACATTTTTCATCTGAAAAATTAAATATGGTAAATGAGGGGGTGGTATTAAAAATGGTTTTGGGAGACTATTTGGTATAATATGAAAAATTACAATAAAAAACATAATAAAAACACAAAAAAAAAAAAAAAACAAACAAAAGTTTCCAATTTGCCATTTGTTATTATTAGCGTTTTCAATGAGAGTGGAAAAACAAGAAAATAACATGAAATTTTAAGGAATTTTTAAATTAATACCAGAAATTGTAAGGGGTGGGAGAGAAATCAGTAAAATGCCATGAAAAGTTAAACAATGATCAAGCAAAAAACATTGTTTTTTTTTTCTATTCATTATTAAAAACAAGAAAAAAATTTTCCATTCCTATTGCTTTTGTTGTTTTTTGTTTTTGTTCTGTACTAATTTTAACACCTATAGATATGAATTGAATTTAATTATATTATATAGTATTTATAGAGTGTGTTAAGTATCTTTAGTTTAATTGTATCTATAGGTACAGAGTGTGTATAGATACAAATATATTATGTTATATTTTGAATAAGTTAAGTGTACAATAAAAGAATTAAAAGGAAAAAGAAAAACATTATTGGTTTTTTGTTACCTATTTAGGTACAGGGTGTCTCATTATATTAAATTTTATATATTTTAGTTTTTAAGAGGGTAGGGTATAGGATTATTAATTTTTTACATTAAATTATTAAACTAATAATATACGACTACTATTTACTAAACAATCTATTGACTTTTAATAATTAATCGCAAGAGTAATACTCAATATAATTTAAAAGCTCAACTATGAAAATTTATAGGAAAAACTCAGGTTCCTATATTGTAACAACTACTTTTGACAAATCAAATGATTATGTTTTTGAAAAGCAAGTTTTAATAAAACCTGGTTTTTTAAATTTAGAAAACAAACAAACATAAATATTAATAATTTCCAAATGTTTCTAGTGATACATCTTGTGTATAGCAAAAGAATAAATAGTATTGGCCAAAAATTTTAGGAGCTTATATGAAAAAATTGTAATTGATGAAATTATGAACAGGGCTCAAAGAAAATTTAGTTAAACAATTAAGGAAGCAGAAAATAATTACTTATATTACTTAATTATGTAAAAATCTGGCTTTAAAACCTTGTCCTAAGTGATCGTCATTTCTTCAAAATATTGTTAATATCCATTTGTGAATAACTTAAAGAATTCTGAAGTTCTAAGGAAACTTAAGGTAATAATTGTACTTGCTAAATATTATTTCTATACCCATCATAGACTATCATATACATGCTCCTACTCCTGCATTCTGCAATTAATATTAATATCCCGCTTCAGTAAACTGAACAGCTTTATTAGTTTAGCTTTCTATCCTTTTCTTCCTTAGGGTTTAGTTAATCTACTATACAAGCAGAAGTTCCGGTTTAAGTCTCATTTCCACAAAATCTTGTTTTAGAAAATCTCTTTTTTTTATATTTTGGACTAGTTCTGAGAAATGAGTCCTTGCTTGAGACGAATATATTAAGTTTCAATTTAAATTTTACAAGTATTTTTATTCTTCACTGTATATTTTGAAGTAGATAATATTTAAAAATAATGGTTCGATATATATACACTAATTGTATTTGTATTTATTATGTATATTTTATCCTTGGACAATCATTTTAATGGATGGGAATCCTTTTCTTCTTAAAATTAGTAATATTCTGTTTATTGTTTTTTATTTTTTTTTTGTTTTATTTTTTATTTTTTTTGCCTTAAAAAACAATCAGATTTCTTTCAAACTGATTGGTTTACCTTATAACTCATTGAGCTGAAGTGTTTGCTTCCAAGTATACATATAACTATTAATATATGTATATGACTGTACATATATATATATTTGAATAATTCTTTTATATATAAATATAATATCATCCTTAATATAATAAGAAAAAAAAACAAAAAGAAAAACATAAGAAAAAAAAACATCAAGAGAAGGAAAGACTTGTTTCTAGCAATTAAAATAATCATTTTCCTCGAGGATAAAAGTTTTTCTTTTCAGTAAAAGAAAAATAAAAGGAAAAGTGAAAAATAAGAAAAAAAAAAAACTTAAAATAAAAAAATCAAAAATAATATAATGAATATTAAGACAAAAAAAAATAAAAGTATTAAATAAAAATTAATTTAGTTGTTCAGATAACACGTAAGTATTTTATTTAACATTAAATATTTTTTAGATAATTTTTTGGAAACTTTTTTTTAGTTTTTGTTTCGAGCTAGGAGCAATTGCATATACATAAATTCGTTTATTATTAAGACAATAGATTTACAATAAAAATCATTGGCTTAAATTTTAAAAAAATGGACTTTTTTAATTAAGTTGAAAAAATATACGAATTTCATTGAATTGTTTTAAGGGATATTTGTTTCATACCAATTGACTTGTATTTGGATTAATTTAATTTGTTTATTATTCAATACTACAAATTACTCAGGATTTTGTAATCTCACTAATATCAATGGTTAATTAGGTCATCATAGGTTTGATTCTATCATAATACTGCTTTTGGTTCGAATAATCTTTCAGTTAATAAGCCATGTGCTTCACCTTTACTACAACAAGGATCCAAAATAATTTTAATGATTATTTAAAAAATAAATTGGTCACCATTCTAATCATTAATAATTTAATTTTAAACAAATATAAAAAAAGCGTCTAAAGAAAATTAAACGGCCTATATCGGTATTTTAAATATTGCATATTTTTAGGTCACATTGAAAAATTTTTTAAATTAAATAGTTTACAGAAGAATAAATTTTTAATTTAACAATAATATAAGAACAATTCCATTATTAAATAACTGTAAGAGGCAATTTTTATCGGAAACACCTATCAACATTATTAGAATATTCTCAATATACATATATAGAATCAAATTTCGCGGAATAGACTAAAGAGATTTTTTTATTCAGAAAGGCAATAAATTTAGTTTTTATGACAAAACCAGGCTTAGATTAAAATTGTTATTTAACATAGGAGTGTAAAAGTTTTATATATTATATCTTATTTTGGGTGAACATTTTATGAACTTTACTGTCATACTTGGGTCATTTTCTAAAACGTCTACAATTTGCTGATCATTTGTTGATGACTTTTGTATATGATTAGGAATAAAAAATTGTTGATAAATTTTTCAGTCGTATTAAAAAAGTTACAGAATTGGGTTGATCTTCGCAATATTTTGACGATCAAAGAGTTTTTGAATTTCTAATTAAAGCGTTAATAAAGTTATTAAACTTGACTTTGACCATCGTCATGTTTTTGACGTTTTACTAAAAACTGCCTTCTTAGTTCGAAAAAGAAAATATTTCAAATTGACCAGGGTTGTGCTATAGGATTTTAGATCCAAGATACAATATTGCATGGTTAGTCATTAAATGCTTTGGTGTATTGAATATTGTTTGTTTTAACTCCCAGCACTAAATAAAACTGTAACACTATATTCTAATATTGACGTTAATGAATAAATGTCAATTGTCACGAATGAACTTTAGATAAATTTCATAATACCTTTTTTAAATAAAATTAAATTAAAAGTTATTATTAAATAAAGAATATATAGTTGATGTTATCAAAATAGGATGTATATATATATATATATATATATATATATATATATAAATTATAAGGAAATATATAAGGAAATATTTTTGCGACGTAATTTGAGAGGTAATTCGCTTGCTGACTTATTATACATCACTGATTTAAAATTGAATTAATAGAAAAAGAAAAACAATGAAAAACCTGGTGTGTTATTGTTTTTATAATTTCCTTCTCTTTCTTTTTTTCTATGAATTATTGGAATATTTTTATTTAAAGTTTTTAAAAACAAAAAAAGGGATGGAATGAGATTTCGCGAAAAAAACAAGAAAAGTTTTTCCTTTAGAGGAGTATATTTGCTCTTTCTTTTAGTTTGAATATTTTATGAAAATTTTTACTCATTGGGTGGATCATTTTGTTTTTCTTTGTTGAAAATTTTTTGCTTATTTTTTGTTGTTTTTTTTATTAAAAATGAAAATTCAAATAAAAAAATGGAGGGGTTGAATTGAATTTTAATGAATTTTTACATTGGCTCATGATTAAAACAATTTTCAGTTTTTTTCAATGTTTGATAGGCCTATATCTGTTTTATCTTAGTGTCATTGTATATGTATATATACATTATTAGTATAAAAACAACGAAAACAAAAAAGCTAAACAAAAATTAATCAAAAACAAAAAAAATTAAACAAAAAACTGATAATTAAAATTTAAAATTTATGTTTTTATTTGAAAAGTGAAAATATTTTTTAACATTTTTCCTGTTTTTCCATTTTTTCAAATTAAAAATTTATCAGATTTCACCCTTTTTTTCTACGTCTTGTATATATATATATAAAATATATATATATTTTGTATCAGTGAAAGTTTTGTTTTTTACACTGTTATATTTTATTGCCCTTGTTTTGTCCTTTAATCTATTTTCTAAGTGAAGGACATTTTCTTTTTGTGAAAAACAAAAAAAAAAACAGGAGAAAAATCAAAATAAAAAAAAGCTATCGAATGAAAAACTTTAAAAAATTTTATTTTGGACTATAGAGTATCTTAATTATCTTTCGAAAAACAACAAGAAAAACAAAAGTTAAATATTTACTTTCATTTTTTGTTTTTTTGTGCGAAAGGACAGCATTTACAGTTATCAGTTGTTGCGGAGAGGAAAAAGCAAAACGAATTTTTTGAAAATCAAAGTACAAGATACAAGATACAAGTTTATATTTACAATTCAATGTTAAAAAGTTTTAAAATTGTTTAGCGTTTTATTTTATTTCTATTTTCTATTTAAAGTTTATTTTTATTTGTTTTTTAATTTTTTTTTTTTTGAAAAAGTTTTGTTTTATCAAAACTTGGTTTTTTTTAAAATTTGTTACCTTAAAAAACATTTAATTTTAAAGAATTTCTAAAGTTTATCGTATCTGAAGGTAAAAATATTTTTCAAAAATAAAAGAATTTTTCAGATAAGTTTTTTTTTGTCAGGAAGTTGATTGGGATACCTTTATACATAGTTTTAGAGCTTTAATAGTTTTAGGTTATTATTTTGGGGAAATTGTTTATATAATCTTGCTTATAAGAAAAATAGTTTTACAAAACTTCAATGTTTTGTGAAAAATAATAATGTATAAAACCAGTTGCATTTAATGCAATTTTTTGATATATCACTGTCAATGATATCAAGGGGCTTTTGGGTATTTGGGTATTAAAAAAAGTTTATTTTAAGGAAAACTTTATATAAATTTTGAATTTATGTAAATTTTATTGGGAAAAATGAAATTTTGAATAACTAACTATGTGTCTGAAATGTTATTCAAATATAAATTTGGACTCCAATTACTATTGCATTTAAAACTTATCAAAAATTAAAAAAAAAACTAATCAATTTTTTGTCAGCTTTAATGTTAGCTTTTTGAATATAGTACGTTATTGAGCTATATTCATTAAATAAGAGTAAAATATTATTCTTCTGATTTGCTAATGCTACAATTAGATTGTTCTGTCTTGTTGTACTAAGAGGTTCTTTTACTTGTTTTTGGGATTAACCATCGATAACCTTGTTAGGTTTGAGAGTTCTACTGTTAGGCCTTGATGATTTTTTAAATAAATTTTATTCTTCAATGAATTAAAAATCTTATAAAAGCAAATGTTAACCTACATATGAGAAAAGAAGAAGAACATCAGAAGAACTCAAAAGATCTGAAATTGTAAAAGAAAATAGCTCACATGCCTTCTAGGCAAAGGGTTTCACACTACCACTTAGTATTCATACTGAGCTGGTACTAAAGATAATAATAATAATATTAATAAAAATAATAATAATAATGATCGACATAAATAGACATATTTTTTGTTACTTTTGAATTAGTAATATTCCAAATGGCATTAGACTGGATTCCTGCTTTATCACTGCTTTTCAACGATTGGTGGTACCCTTTTTAAAAGGATCGGTTGCATTGAACAATTGTATATTTTAAACCACTGGTTACTTATCTAATCTATTAACGGAATTAGCCAAGTCCTCGACTGGTAGCCGTGGGCTCAGTTGACTGTTTTTTATGTATCCCTAGCATATATGTATCTTGTTTGTGTTTTTTAGCACATTTTCAAAAAATTTTGTTATAATGTGCCTATATAGCTTTACTCTGTGCGTCCGTCCGTACGTATGTTTACGAAAACGTTTACACGGTTTCAAATAGAGTAAAAAAATTTTGACCACGGGTAGGTATTTTCAAAAAAAATAATTTCGTAGAATTTTCTGAAGTTTAACTTTTTTCTGTAGTCCCACTCGTTACAGAGCTACAGCCCCCCAAAGTAGGAAAAAGCTTTAATTTTAAATCGTTATAAAAAGAATTCTGTTAGGTGTATTTTTAATCTGTATATACACCTAACCGGTAAGTTATTCACCAGTTTAACGTTTTCTGGGATTATATTCACCAGTACATTGGGATTATATTCTAAGTATTGATTTTAATATTATTCATAATTAATAAATTGATGATATAACTAAATTATAATATTATCATTTTTTTTATATATATTTTTATAATTATAATATAAAAATATAATTTTGAAAATGTACTTTTTAAAAACCCTTGGTTTTTTCATCACTTGTTTAAATATTTTTTATCTTTATACCCGTGCATACATATATGACATCGGGTATATTAGATTTGCTCCTACGTTTGTAACGCATCGATCTAGACGAGCTAGATATAGTGTCAAGGGTACGTATCGGTTCAGAATCGAAAAATGAGTCGATCTAGCTATGTGTGTCTGTCCGCCCGTCCGTCTGTGTGTCAGCACGATAACTCAAAAACTAAAAGAGCTACAGTTTTGAAATTTTCACAAAATATTTTTCAATCAATTTCTAGGTTCCCTATTTTTTTTGGTTAAGATCGGACCAAAACTTCGGGTAGCTCTCGAACAACTAACTTTTTCAACTCCAACATTTTCATACAAAAATTTTAAATTTAGCTATGTATCTTGTATTTAACATGAAATTATATGAATTTTGTTTGTTTTTGTTTTTTTGTTTATTTTTTTTGTGTAGATAACGATTTCGAGTTAGAATTTCTTATGATTTAAATGATGCGTAGTTTATTTAAGATAAGCAAAAAAGACGAGGAAGAGTGTAGTAGAGTAGACTGTGTCAACTCTGGGATACCCGTATGACCGTAACATATACATTTTATCATCCGGTTAATTACTTTTGGCAAAATTTCAAACATTCAGCTTTATTAGGTGTAGAGTAATGCTCATATAAAAGAATGAGAGTTGTATGGCAGCTACTCGAACCTTTTGCAGTAGACCAACCAAATTTTGCAGTAACTTTGGTCATTACACTAAACTATTTTTGGCAAAATTTCAGACACCCAGCTTCATTTGGTGTAGTGTAATCCTCATATAAAAGAAGGAGTTGTATGGGAGCTACTCGAACCCTCAGCAGTAGACCAACTAAATTTTGCAGTAACTTTGGTCATTACACTAAACTATTTTTGGCAAAATTTCAGACACCCAGCTTCATTTGGTGTAATGTAATCCTCATATAAAAGAAGGAGTTGTATGGCAGCTACTCGAACCCTTGGACCGAAATGGCTGAATTTAAAACTCGATTCCGTTTTTTGCATAAAAACGAATTTGTGAAAATTTCATAATCCTAGCTCCTTTACATTTTTTGATTTTGAGTTATCGTGATGACGGACGGACATACATAGCTAAATCGATTTATTTTTCGATTCTGATCCGATCCATACACTTGAGTCTATATCTACCCCCCCTCCTTCTCTGCGTCACAAACGTAATGGCAAATTTATTATACCCTTTGACTATATAGTCTTTTTATTAAATTTTTTTAAGTA